>LPNX010018270.1:211146-310366 GCA_001517045.1 Pseudotsuga menziesii | reverse complement strand
TACAGAGAGAAACTTCCTATGGCTTGGGGTGTACCACAATAGACAGCTAGACACCAGAAATCAATCTTTCCCAATATGCAAGAGAAACCAAACATCTAAAACTAAGGGATATCAAATTGTACCTTGTTTTGGATGGTTGAAGTAAATCCCCATTGAGCTTTTTCAATTCACGCTTGCTTTAGCAATTCACTCTCAACAATAACAAAGAAGATAAGCATGCTATATAATAATGTGTTAGACCTACTCTAGCATATATATTCATTAATGTATAAGCAATTAAACATATCCATGGACTCAATATTCATTCAATTGCACATTAATTGGATAGGAAAAGATATTTCTATTAATAAAATCAGAGATTACAAAAGTGACAACCTCTGTCTGCACGTCTATGAACCAGAGAAACTGAGTCTTCCACCTGGGCCTCCACCACCTTAATCCTCCATCTCTCGATAGCAACATCACAAGATAAAGGCAAGCTTGGGAAGAACACAAAGTGATCCAAAGGGACAAAGGAATGCAGAATCAAGTTCAATCAAACTGAGGCAACAATGGACTATAGTTTATTTTCTCTTCAATTCCTCCCCTTCAATGTATCCAAGGGGTTCCTTATATAGCACTCAAAAAGGGTAATGGAGGGTCGAATTCGAGCATTCTTAAGGAACTTGGAAGGCCCGGAATCAAGTGGTTCAGACTCATATGAGGAAAAATCCAAAACTATTTGGCTTTATGAACACATCCCGATGTACGTGAGTTTGAGGTCAAAATTCGCATGTACACACAAGTATGATGTTAAAAGTCGTGTACAACAATAACCAGGGGTTTTTAAGGGATGGTATTGGAACATCAAAGGATAATATAAGTCTATGGGCTCTACAGAGTTTGTAGAGGGATGCGGGAGGCCATAAATATGTGATCTACCATGTGTGGTAAAATCAGCTGTAACAGATGCCCCCTAATGTGTGAGGTTAGAGGGGTAACATGACGACCAAAATACATTATAAAATCCATCCCATAATTGGAGTAAATAAGAACCAGGTGGAAGAACCAGCCACTCATCAGTATAATACAATGATAAATCTCTACATGTGACTGCAAATACATGGAGCAGTCCCGGATACATAAGAGTACAATGGCCATGAATAGGCATGATATAAAAAATGTGTCATGTGTGGTGATCGCCATGTACAATATACAATAGATCAAAATCCCGAAAGTGGATGAAGATGTACGTACAATATATCAAGATCTCCGTCATGGCTAAAGATATACAATGGATCAAGATTTGCATAGTAGCTGAAGATATCTCATATACACTGGAATCAAATCACGAGAGATGAAATATCATGAACACTAACATGTTCAAGGAGGTGGCATATAGGAATGCCACCAAGTTGGAAGGTCTTCTCTTGAAACACTATGAGTACATGTCCTGATATATGAATATATGTGTCGAGGACAAACATAGTAGTATGGACTTGATATGAAATCCGGGACATCACTGTGACACAGGAGGAATCAACAGAGGATCCATAGGACTTGAAGCTTAACCAGTTGGTGGAGATATACTCATAGTAACGATTACGGTTCCTAAAGTCAAACCAATAACCCAACCAACGAATGTGATATACTGTGCTCTATTCGAAAAAAACACGAATCAACTGCTACCAAAGATAACATAATTTATTGTCCGGCTTTTTGGTTTTTTTATTTTTTGAACTTTTTTAGATATTTTGGAAATCTTGAAAAAGAATAAAAGTCATATATAGTACAAATCTGGGAGGAGACGAGTGTCATGGGGAAATAAAACTAGTTCCAAGCAGTTGAACATGCCTATGCTCAATGCCAAGACATATGTGCAGGATAAAGACACTCAGGGGAATGTATCCTCCTGGTAAAAGAGATAATTAAGCTGCAAAACATATGTAAAAAGGATTTGCTTGGCTAGACATGATACAAGCTCGGTCTATATGGCTGATAACTCAAATTCAAGGAGCCGACATAAAGCTAAAGAAGGAAAGAAAAAATCATGATGATGCAATTACAACTTGTTATATACAAGGGAGTCACAAGGGAAATGGCCAGCATAAAGTTCAAGAGGAGTATGAAGCTCTTGCTCAAGGACATGGCGAGACTAAAAATGGGACTCCCACACCCTAAAGGATAAATGTCACCATGGGAACCAAATGTAATAAAGGATCTAACTAGGGCACCCATGTATGGGAAATCTCTACCATTCACATAACGCCACTTTTAAAAGAAGTATGAAGGTTTTGTGACATCATGGAATGGGTTTGTACCTAAGGTTAAAATGAAACGGTCATAAGGTCATGTAAAATGCAAGCAAATGTGAAATCCTAACCTATATGCCAGTTTAGACATAATAACTGTAATAGACACCAACGGGTTGAAGTCTCAGTCAAACCACACTCAAAACGGGTTCCTACAACATCATATTAGCCCAAACAGTAAAAAATGGTAAAAAATGGTAAAAAACTATAGGAAGTGGGTAAAAATTTCAATTTTGTTTTCTATAAAATAGTGAAAAATTAAAAATTTTCATACCATTTGAAAATTCACCCACCATAGTGCATTCATGTCCAGAATTTGAAGAGGTGATTCTAGGAGTATCTTCCGATGAAATCACTCTGCGTTTGGTCCAGGTAATTACCCATGCTCACCTCTTTCACTTTCATGCAAAATGTTTTAATTCTAGTGGTCAAATTTTTGTACTTAGGCCATCCCAATATATGCCTTTTGGCCCACACAGAAAGAAGGTCTTTTTTTCATGTATAGGGATGGGTATATGTGGAAAAGACCACGATACCCGTGTACATACATGGTTGTTCCAAAAACAGTCGCATATAGGGTCGCAAAGATGATTTTCAAAGGAAAATACTGATGAAACTCAAACTTTTTTGTGCAGGATGGTGCTAGAATAGAGAGAGAGGGAACATGGTGATGTTGAAGAGGCGGTGCAAGGAGATCTAATGGATCAACAAGCATTGAGGGATTGTGGGTTATACAAATTTTGGTGCCTTGGAAGCTTGGGGGCTAAACCAAGGCTACTCCAGCTCCTTGTAGACTATTGGGATCTAGATTCTAAATCTTTTCAGTTCGATGGGATGTCACTCAGCATCGAGGTTGAGGACATATATTTTATTATAAGTTTGTCTCGACGAGGGGAGGTGGTGAACCTCCGATCTTGTGGGCTAGGAGGTGGGATGACTATAGATGAGTACATAGGTGTGTATTTCCTTCTTGATACAGAGAAGGTTGGGAGTCAAATCTAGACAAACACCATTCAGAACTTGGGGCTGAAAGCCATACTATTGGAAATGGGAAGGATCGCAGGGTTAGCATCACTCCATCAGGATTCGAGGCCAATGATGTTCTATGCAACAAAGTGCACGTGACCTACGATATATGACTGGAGTACCTCATTGCTAAGCAACATGAAGCGATAACTCAGTGACTGCAAGATGGGAAGGGTATGGAACTTTGGGTTCAGCAGCATACTGAGTGCATTCATTTTTGAGAGGGTACTGGGGATAAGCCCTAGAGTTGACATTGCTCCACACAGAGTCAGGAATCTAGCTCAACTACGCTGGGACCATGCCATGCGGATACTGGGAGGGGAAAGGGTGGCTAACCCCTATCCAACATACTTCTTCTTCTGGTGGTGGAGACAGATCATCGCCATAGAAGGATACACCTACGCAGGGGAAGACTTACGTCGAGGTCCATATATGCCCCTACCACCAGGATTAGCCTATGGAGACATCGGTAACGAATCCCAACTCACTTTTTTTTTTGTATTTTTTGATATATGAAATCAAAAGACATGTTTTTGGTGTGATGACACATAATGAAACTCTGTCATGTACATGCAGATGTGGGACCACGACGACTAGAAGGCTTTCCTCATCATCGACGGAGGGGAAGAGGTGATGAGATTATGGGTGTGGATACAAAGAGGACGCTCCAAAGAATTCACACAAACATTGTTTTCTTGACACACAGGGTTCCCATGGTGCAAGTCGAGGACTTTCGTGAGGCTATGCAGCACCAGGTGGTTGGAGTACCACGGGCGTGGGTTTGATTGTTTCACCAGCTAGCTAGAGCTGTGGTGTGCTATCATGATCAACACCCTCCTCCACCTCAGGCTTAGAGACCTAGGTGTATATTTTTGTATGACCATGTAGTATATTTTGGTGGCTCGGAACCCCCAATTTTGTATATGACACTTATGTATTATGACGTCACCTTTTTTGGACTTAATGAAAAATATTTATGATGATAGATTATTTATTCTGTTTACATGTGTAAAATGTGTTTGTGAAATTCTTATGGTTTGTGAAACAAATGACAATCTAGTACATAGTTAGCATATGAATCAGAAACTTGATTAAAATTTCTTGGAATGTGAATGTATGTTATGCTCTCAAATTTTCATTCAAGCAATATTACACGCAAGAATATTTGTAACAATGTCAGATCCCTTACATGATACAAGCCATTAAATTGTGAGACAACTAACTATGAATCAATACGTACCTCAAGATAAAGAAGACCATGTGAAATGGTATCCCGCAATAACTCAATCACGCCACTATATTCAACAACATTGTTCGATGAAGGCCATAAACATACACCTGTTCAAGACAACATTTGACCCGTCGGAGTATAGATCACCCAAGATATCGAAGTTGAGTTTTGAGTGTGGTTGCTAGCACCATCAGCGAATCCTATGTAAATGGAAGACTCCATCGACATCTTCCATAACAAACGAAATATAATCAACAAACCTGATCACCATAAGAAGGCATAACTATGAAAAGAAAAACATGTACAATAATATACAAAATTTATCCCTAGATGAAGATCATGCATAATACTTTTTAAGATAGATCTTGTTTCTAAGATCCACCAAGTTTGTTCCTTCATAATCCACCAAATCATAGGACTAAATTTTGTATATTCCTTTCTCTAAGACATGCTTAACCACGTAAGGACCATGCCACATCGGGTTGAACTTTCCTAGCCCCAAGGGTTCTTTAGCTTGATCCCACAAAAGGACGAAGTCACCTTCACTAAACCTCCTAGGGTAGACAGACTTATCATACTGGAACTTAATGCGACGCTTTTTAACCTCAAGAGCCACCAAATCATCTTGAGGTTGCTCATCAAGCTGCTCTAAGTGGACGAGATGTCCTTCCAATGCAGAAGTCTCTGGTAAAAGCTCCACAACTAGCTTCAACGAAAGGATCTTGCATTCAACCTGTAATACTGACTCCACCTCGTGCATAAGATGATAGGGAGAAAAACCAGTGGCAGTCTTAATCGCAGTTCTATAGGCCCACAAAGCGGGATACACCATGATATGCCAATTATTCTTTCTCTGTGCGATGTTTCATTGGAGAATGGACTTAAGTGACTTATTCGCCGCTTCAAACTGTCCATTCACTTGAGGATAATAAGAAGAGGAATTCTCTTTCTTACACCCTAACTTTGAATACAACTCTTCCATCAATTTATTCTAAAAGTGCCTGCCATGGTCAGTGACAAGCTCCCTTGGAATGCCAAACTAGGTGATAATCTAGTTAAATACGAAATGAACGGTTGTTTCACCATCAGATTTGATAGTGGGAATAGCTTCTGCCCATTTTGTGAAATAATCAACAACCACAATGATATGATGGTGCCCTCCAGCTGAAGCTGGGTTACAATCCATAAAGTCGACCCCCCACTTGGTGAAGGGATCGAAGGCGATAATAGGATGCAAAAGTGCAGGACACGAGCGCATATTGCGTGGAAACACCTGGAAAGGGTGGTAGCTCTTGGCAGTAGTAACACAATATTTAAATATGGACAGCCAAAAATAACATGCTCTCAAAATTCTTTGAGCTGTAGAAAGCCCAAATAAATGACCACCACACGCCCCTCCGTGGAAATCATTAAGCACGACTTCATCCTCCTAATGAGTTAAGCAATGATGTAAAATGGAATCAACCCCACATCGATATAAATTATCATCCACTATGAGGTAGTTCTTTGCTACTTGACGTATTCGTCGACGCTCATCTCACAAGAGGTGAGTAGGAACCTTCAATGTTTGCAAATAAACAATAATATCCCCATACCAAGGGTCTAGGGTTGATATGAGAAAGATATTCCATCAACAAGAGAATCCTCATGAACCTCTTCTTTATCAAAATTTGGAAAATACGATATAAGCTCAGCAAAAACTAATGATTTCTTCGACTTTGTTGAAACAAATTAGAGATCAAACTCTTGCAATATGATAATCCATTTATTATACTTTCCCCTAATCATCCTTCTCGTGAATATGAATTGAAATAGATTGATGTGAGCTATGACCAAAGTTTGGAGAAGGAGGATGAAATTCCTCAAACGATGAACTGCATGGACAGTGGCTAAGGATAGCTTCTCAACATGGTTATAACAAAGTTCCACATCAATAATGTTTTGGCTAAGATAGTATATGACATGATCATAGAGATCCTGATCCTCTTGAACTAATACCTACCAACTGTCTCTTGAGACATGGCCACATAAATAAAAAAATCACGATTATAGTCTGGTGGACTAAGAACGAGGGCTGATGCCAAGGATTTATTAAGAGCATCGAAATACTCCTAGGCTCACTCATCCCAGTAAAAGGGGGTGTCTTTCTTCAAAAAACGCATAAATCCTTTAGTCAAATTGGAAAAATTGACAACGAACCTTCATAAGAAGTTCACCACACCTTGTAAACATTGAATATGTCAAATGTTACATGAGGGAGACAATTGAAGGATTTCCTCAACCTTCAAGGGATCAACTCTAATACCCTCCTTTGACATGATGAATCCTAGTAAACGACCAACCTTCATAGAAAATATGCACTTGTGAGGATTTAATCTAATTTGGTAATGACGACATCTTTTGAAAACCAATCTCAAACTTATAAGGATTTTGTACTCTCAAATGAGAGTGAGAAGCTAGATCATCCAAATACACTTCAATAATCTTTTTAAGATCATGAAAGGAAAAGGTCATGGCCAGTTGAAATGTAGCTCCAACGTTTTTAAGGCCAAAGGGAATCTTTCGATATGAAAAATTTCCCCAAGGAAAAATAAATGCAGTCCTATGTTGGTCCTTGGGTTTAATCTGTATCTGATTTTATCTGAAAAATCCATCCATAAAAGAAAAAACCTCACTTCTCACACACTCCTCCAAAATTTGAACAATAAATGGTGTAGGGAAATTATCTTTAGGACATGCTCGATTTAAATCATGAAAATCAATGCATATAAGAATCGCTCCCTACTTCTTATCCATCGAAACGGGATTTGAAACCCACTCCATCAAGGGAATGGGATAAATAAAACCAACTTTGAGCAATTTCTCTATCTTTTCTTTAATAGTGGGCACTTTCCTAGGATTCACAACACGTAAACATTGTCAAACTCATTTTGCATCTGCATAGGTTTTTATTACGTGTTCGACAATGTGAGCGTTTATTCCTGGAATCTCCTCGTATGACCAAGAAAAAGCATCACGAAACTCCTTGAAAAGCTTAGTGTACTCCTTAATCTCATTAGGGGAACAATCCTCCCCAATGTAAACGTTCTCAATCTTACCAGGACCATGAGAAATGTTGATAGGAATCATTGGTGATAGGTTAGCCATGTTCCCTTCAACAATCTTACTAGGAGAGCTTAATGGGACCACGAGGCTACCAAATTTCTTGCTTAGAATTTCCCTAAATCCATCACACTCTAAAAGATCAAGCGTAGGGAGGAAATACGATCTATGGTGCAACTCTCCCCAAGGTTGTTCAATCCTAGACATAGCCTCAAGAATCACTTCCCTGATGGGAAAACATCATGAAGGCAGTCTTGAGAGTGAGATGACTCTACTTCCCAAGAAGGCAGCACATAAGGGTCCTCCTCCTCCATCTGAGAAGAGGAAAGACTAGGCTCTCCAACATGATCAAGATTCACTTGATATGCCACCAATGTTGCAGGAAACACAAATTATGTCTCAGTAGGTATATAATTATCACTCGAAGTACTCGGTGAAGGAAGAGTCCAAAGATCCTCCATATGATAGGTGTGAAAGAAGACCAAATTCAATGAGGTCGAAGCCCTACCAAGACTAGACCCAATCATAAGAATGTGTGTAGGACAGCTAAAGGTTTCCATGAGAGAAGGATACATACCCACATCCACATTCTCAGTTGCTAGCTGAGAATGATTGATAATCGGGATAGAAGATCCCGGTGATGCTTTAACACTCGTATTATGGAAGGATTTCTGATCAATAGTAAATATCTTCCCATTCAATGGAAAACAAACCACTTAGAATAGGGCAAAGGCTACAACTTGCATACTATACATCTAGTTCCTACCCATCAAACTATCGTAGTCAAGGTGCACATCAACCACCTAGACCTCAATCATGACAGTCTTCCCCCCCAATTGGACCTCTATGGAAGGAAGTATGCCGTGCAGCTAAAACGATATTCCATCAAAAGAAGTCAACATGTTTGCATATTTAGACAATGTGGGAGAAACTAATCCCTTCCAACAATCCAAAGACATCACGGAAGAGACAAGGCCTTCATCAATCATAGTGTGCATGATGACCTGTTATTTAAATACTCTACCTGAATCAGAAGAGACACATAGTAAGGAAAGCGAGGATGTATTCTATGAGTTTCAAATTTGATCACGGAAGGAGAGCTATCATCACCAACCACAAGAGAATACAACAAGGCCTTTCTCTGTGAAGGACAATTCTGAAGTACTTCTAATGCATCCATCGCACAAGGAGTCTGGACCAAATCCTTGACAATTGAATAGTTTTGGGTGGCTTGAGAATTAGGATTGTTCCCTGAGCACTTAAGGACTCCCTTAGGAATGTGAGGCAGAACTTCAGGTTTGTCTGTAGGCTTTTCAATTCGCAAAGGACTCTCAGGTGGAGTAGCTTCTTTCCCAAGGTCTAGTTGTGAAAAACCATAGTATTTCACATGCATCACAACACTAGTATATTTCACCATGTTGATCCAACCTTGATCACTAGCGGCATCCAACGGGTTTTGAGTTCCACTAGATGCACAACTAGGATCAACGGTCCTCGAGTTCATATTTTGATTATTTCGTAAAGGATTCGTAAACACAGCTGGGCCCTGTGCTATGAAATTTGGGGAATCTTCAATACAAGGGCATTAGTGAGTGAGGTGGTCATCTCCGCACAACTTGCAAGGAAAATTTACCTTCTCCTTAGGATTGTTGTCCCCCCAGCATTATTATTGTTATTATTCTTGTCATTAGTCTCATTATCATTTTTATTCCCACCCTTTTTATTATTTTTTCCTTTATTTTTATTCCTTCCAGGTTGTTGGTTACCTTTTGGGTTCGACGATTGCACATAAAGTACATCTGCTGACTGGGTAGGAAGGGACGAAGTCATATCTTTCCCTGTTGCAGACTGGTTAAGCGATAACTAGCTCACTTGTTTCGTAACCCAATCTGCAGGTTTGACACTTGCGGAGCCAAGAATACCATCGACATGTGGCCCAATTTTGAACTTGGGGTCGAAATTGGAATTCATAGCATTAGGTATGATCTCATAAAGGAGCCCGGACTGAGCATAAATCAAGTCTAACTGCTGGGCCCTAAAAATAGCTTGGTCCTCATTTTGAAATCCGGATGTGGAAACATCCTTCGCGATATAAGGTAACAACGACTTGAGGAACCACTCTAGAAGAAAATATGGTGGTATAAAGGCTTTAATCATCCTCTTTCATCTACGCCACTCTTGAATATGATCTAAAATGTGGGTGGATTTCTCTTGCTAAAATGTCGAAAAGAATTCGTTACCGGCATCGTAACACATGGGTAACTAGAAGTGGTTAATAAAAGTCATCGCAATGTCATTAAAAAAAAATATTTCCCCCCAGGTAGCTCTATATACCATTTCACAGAAAGACCCATGAGTGTGCGTTGAAATAGTCTCAAATGGATAGAATCGTCATTCAAGGAATTGGAAGAGCACCAAAGATGGAAGGTCATGATGTGCTCACTAGGATCTTCACCAGACTTACCTTCGAATTTAGGAATGTATGAAGGAAGTTTGGTAGGAACTGCCTGCCATGCTAGTTTATGAGATATAGGATCATTTGTCAATCTAGACAAATGGGGTAGATTCAAAGTCGCAAGGAAAGGTAGCCTAGGTTGAGCCAATTGGTTCCATGCTCCCTGATAGGACTGGTTTGCATAAGGATGATTTCTATACACACCATGGCCTTATCTAGTGGGATAATAACCTCCTCCCATTTGACCCATATAGGGTTGCGCATAAGGATTGCGATTTGAAGTACCTTGAGACTCGGATGCTACAAAGTCATAATTAGGTGACTGATACGTAGACTGATTCCCTGACCCATAAGGCATGTAGGTTTATCCATAGGATGGTCTGTAATAAGGTCCATAAAAGGTTCCATAAATAGGACCATGAGATGGTCCATGAGAGGGTCCATAAGATGGTCCATGGGAATATACATACCTTGTCGACACATAAGGAGGAACATGGCCCTGTGACACTACGGTGTTAGCAGAAGTGGAACGGACATGGCTAGTTGTCGAACTCCAGCCAGAAGGCCCTCTAGGGTTAGGAAGAGGATGTGTGGCCAAAAAATCATTTGAAGGGATGGGTGTCGAAGACAATGGAATATTTGAAGGAATATAACTCGTGCCCCCAATATTCACATGTATAGGTTCTGGTCCCCGAATAGGAACACTAGTGGTAGGCCTAGGATGTGTGTGTGAAGGAACCTCCACTACAGCGATGGAAGGTGTAATGTGACTAGTGCTACCAAACCTTTCTGCATGAAAAGGAATGGAAGTGCCCCCAGGCTTAGTACCAGGGTCAACATCCAACTCGACATGGGGTGTCGGGCCAGACTCGGGAACATCAGGAATTCCGTACCTAATGATGCTAGTGCTCATGGGTTCGTGGTGACTCTCATCGCCTGGAATCCAATACTAGAGATTAGGGTGTGTGTAATATGTGAATCGTGAAGGATATTCTTATGACGGTCCAGTCGAATGATGACAAGACCTTGATGGAGTCCCATATGTGCTCAGAGGTTTATCTTCCCATACATGATGAGGAAGGTCAGGGATCTCCGGGATCTCATGCTCATGGTCACCCATAGTGTGTGAATCAAAGTGAGAAGTAGTCTGCCTGGACTGTTTGGTTCTCTCTCCCAAAGGAGGAGGAGACTTAGAAGGAGGAATCCCTACTAAATGATGAGAATGGTGAGGTGTTGCACCTAAATCCACAATGAATCAACAAAAATAATATACTCAATCTAGTTACGTAACACTAAGCAAACTAGTGTGCATAGAGCAGACACCTAAGAAAATATAAATCCAAATCAAAAGTAAACCAAGGGTAGGATAAGTGAGCTCCCGAATGAAGCAGGTATGTATCACCTAGGAGAGGCTCCAGACTCCCATACAAAACAAGCAGAGGTTTGTAACCAATTATAGTGTCCCTTAGCTTCAACACATATAGAGACTGTGTTGTCCGACCCCTACCTAGCCAGGACACTTGTAGAATACCCTCTGCAAATATCCCCTCAATAACCTAGGTAAGGCAACTAAGGTCACCTCAATATAACCAATGCTCAGGCGGACAGTCGTAGGTGGGATCGACTGTATGGGCATGGTAGAAAGGCCCAAAGCCTTAAATCACAACTAGTACCCCAAGGGTGCACCAATCAATACCTCAAAGGCCCCATGATATGAATACAATCCTAGAAATATCTCTGGTGCTCACAAAAAGTGACCAGGGGTTGACCCAATGACAATCGTGTACACTGCCTTCTACTTAAATCCCATGTAAGAGGAGCATCTTGAGAAACACTAGTTATATCAAGGGTTTCAGACTCTCACCTGGACAGACACCTAATTGTTTTGTTTAGTGGGCTTGGAGAATTTACTCACGATGAACTATTTTAAGACCCTAAAACCTATTCTTGTTGATGCACCCTAGAAACGAAAAGAGTGTAATTCATTTTATTAAGCATTGATTTTATCTGGCTATGATTACTCAAAGGGTAAATGGTCGTGCAACTAATGAAGTTATGAATCAGCAGTAAAGTAAATATGCACACCTAACAAGAAATGCCAAGTGCAATGTGTAGAATGAAGAACAGGGTATGCCACTACATGAGGTGCAAGATTTTTCCTTCAAATGCAAGTGCAATCATTCCTATATGAAAATATAACTGTAATAACATTAAGCATACCTAGTGCAAGTACCATGCCAATGCAAAATTCAAGAGATGCATAACTATGCAAAAGAAAAAATGTTTTTGTATTTTTTGCAATAAATGAGATATGAAAGAAAATAAATGAATCTATGACCCCCAGACCCAACAACCATTCACAAACAACAGCCAAGCAATGCACTGAGCTAAAAGATGTCTAATGCACTAATGATAAAACAAAAAATGGATAAATGGATGACAAGAAAAAATCTTAAAAAATAAACTAAAAGAAGTCTCTGGTCAGAAACAGAGGGTGTATACAGACACCAGAAGCATCCAAGAAGACTCAGCAATCATTAGAACTCACCCAACAACACTTAATCCTCTAACTAAGGCTCCAAAGGAAAGCATGCACGATTGTTCTCAGTAAAATGACGTACATACGTCACTGTTCAACGAAAACTTGCATGTAGACGCGACTATGAATGCAAAACCTGCGCATAAGAAGAAAAAGGTGTAAAAGTAGGGAAAACAGGCAAGCTAAGACAAAATTTACTTCTTCAGGACCCTACTAGGAAAACATGCCCTCAGACCCGACACATAAACAAAAAAATCAAGAGCAATTCAAGTACATTGAATACCAAAAACCGCAAAGAAAAAATAACTAGGAACTCTCCCCAGTGGAGTCGCCAATTCTGTTATGGAGAGAAACTTTCTATGGCTTGGGGTGTACCACAACAGACAACTAGACACCAGAAATCAATCTTTCCTATTATGCAAGAGAAACCAAACATCTAACACTGAGGGATATCGAATTGTACCTTGTTTCGGACGGTTGAAGTAGATCCCCGTTGAGATTTTCCAATTCATGAATGCTTTAGCAATTCACTCTTAAAAATAATAAACAAGACAAGCATGCTATATAATAATGTGTTAGACCTACTCTAGCATATATATTCATCAATGTATAATCAATTAACATATCCATGGATTCAATATTCATTCAATTGCACATTAATTGGACAAGAAAATATATTTCTATTAATAAAATCAGAGATTACAAAAGTGACAACCTCTATCGGCATGTCTATGAATCGGAGAAACCGAGTCCTCCACCTGGGCCTCCACCATCTCAATCCTCCATCTCTCGATAGCAAGCTCACAAGACAAAGGAAAAATTGGGAAGAACAAAAAGTGCTCCAATGGGACAAAGGGATGCAGACTCAAGTAGAAGCAAACTGAGGCAACAATTGACTATAGTTTATTTTCTCTTCAATTCCTCCCCTTCAATGTATCCAATGGGTTCCTTATATTGCACTCCAAAAGGGTAATGGAGGGTCAAATCCGAGCGTTCTCAAGGAATTTGGAAGGCCAAGAGTCAAGTGGTTTGGACTCATATGAGGAAAAATCCAAAACTATATGGCTTTATGTAGGCATCTTGATGTACGTGGGTTTGAGGTCAAAAGTCATGTGTACACGTGAGTATGAGATTAAAAGTCGCGTACAGAAATAACAAGGGGTTTTTAAGCGATGATCTTGGAACATCAAAGCATAATATAAGTCAATGGGGTCTAAAGAGTCTGCAGAGAGATAGGGGAGGCTATAAATATGTGATCTACCATGTGTGGTAAAATCAGCTGTAACACTTCACAAACACTTATAGTCACCACCAATTAGATCACTCTCAACAGAATCCATTTTTTGTGTTGTGAAATGTTTAACATTTCACTCAAGAAGTCAAAGTAATTAATATCCTTTTTGCAAGTGGATGTCCAACAACTTATTGCAGCATTATGAAAGAGGTAAAGGTAACCAAATTGGTCTTAGTGTTATGAAAGTAAGAATGCATTGGTTATTTGAAGTTGCATTTAAATATCATTCTAGAAATTTAATTAACATGTAGATGGTATGGTCTAGTTGGATTTGTTGCAGTAGAGAATTTACAACTCATTAGCAATGATCCCCATCAACAGTCCCAAGGAGTTGGTTAACATACAGATATGAATTAAACCAATAAGAAATTATACAGTGGAGGTATTAATTAGCTCTTGAGTAGAAACTAGATCCAATGATGTCGTCTCACAACAATTCAAAAAATATAGAGAAATTAAAAGTACCATTAACACAAAGTCTTACCCTAGAAACCCAAAATACAAAACCAACATGAACATATGTATTTCCTCTATCTTTATTCTCAAAAAATGAAGTGTTACAATGTAGTATCATGTCTTGCTATCCCATTTTATAATTTACATAGTAAAGATTCTTTTTTGTAATGAATCTCAGTATTTATAAGGATTTTTTTCTACATCCTCTCCTACAGTGCAAAAAGGAGAATGCAATTAGAAGCTCCCTTCGCAATAAATTTTCAAGAGGATATAGGGAGTGTTGGGATTGCTTTGGTTGGTCGAAGACTAGACATCCATTTTCGATTAGTTTCTCATTCTTTAATGTTATTCTCTTGCATTTGATCCTTTGCTAGTAGTGTTCCACTTAAATTTTCATTTTGTTATAGCCTTGATGTGTTTTAGCACTTGCATGGACATTATTTGAACTCTCTATATTGTTGTTCCTTGTTAGGACTGAGTCTCACTAATGATTTGTTATTTTTTTCATATCCATTTTTTATCATCCTCATTGTATCAATAGTTTGGAAGGTCATTTTCTTGGGTTTCACATTGTTGGGAAATTGCTAGTTTGGAAGGTGGGGAAGGTAGAGTAGTTAAGAATCGGTTTTGATCCATTGGTTGTATGTAGATATCCATATAAAATCCTTGCAAGTGTGGTAACTTCTCTTCAAGAAAGTGGAATATAAAGTATAACGCATGCAACCTACCGAGAATGAACTATAATATGGTATCAAGAATGGAAGTTTAGTAATTTACTAGCATTAAATGTGGTTGAAGAGGAGATTTTGGTTGCCTACATACAAAAGTTGAAGTCAAACCAAGGAAGAGTGCAGATATTTTAGGATAAGTTGGTTTTATCTAAAATTATAACTTTGGGAGTTTATACTACTAAGTTAAAATATAAATCCATTTTTAACAATTTAGAAGTAAAAGAAATACAATGGTGGTGGAGACAATTATGTAAGAGTAGGGCTCCCCTTAAAGCCAATTTTTTCATGTGGTTGTCTATAATGAACAAGACACTTACCTAGAAAGTAGAATAGACATCAGATGAGAAAGCGCTCTCATTGTCAAGAGAGTGAGGAAACAATGGACCATCTTTTAATCATATGTAGCTATTCAAAGCATGTCTAATTATATAAGGAATCTTTAACCAAGGTTAAGGAAGTCTTTGTCAAGAGAGCGAGGAAACAATGGACCATCTTTTAATCATATGTAGCTATTCAAAGCATGCCTAATTATATAAGGAATCTTTAACCAAGGTTAAGGAAGAGAGACAAGGTGTACATTAGTTAAAAGTTTGAAATAGTAATCTCAAGCATAATTAAAAGAATTTAGTAATGTCCCTATCATTAAATATGGTGGATTGAAAAGCCATAACTTTTAAAGAAAGAAAAATTCACCCTTTCTATTGTTCTAAGAGTAGATATATCTTTGCCAATTGTAGGTCACAAAAACCAAAGGTCATTTTCATAAAAGTCCTGATTTGAGGGGTATAAATAACTTTCGAGAGTTACTTCTTTTTAAACTTCTTCTTAGATTAGTTTTAGAGAAAGGGATCCTAAATATGATGATTTTTGGTGACTCCCTAGTCGTTATTAATTATTAATTGGATTATAAAACAATAATGAAAATGTTAGTGGTTATTAACTGGATTATAAAACAAACAATAACGAAAATGTTAGTTTCAAATCCAGAATTGAAAGCAGTTACAAATATTCAATTTGTTTTCATAGTGAATTCTTTAAGAAATTCCTCTTAAATGATGTTGGGTTAACATTCCTTAGACCAAACTTTGGTCTATCAAACCTAAATAAATTTAACAATGTGAATCTACATAAACTTTCCATATTTTTTTGGGATCACAACACTTTTATTATTATTTTATTTAATTCTATAAAGTCAAAGACCATGAGGACTTTGTTCTTCCTCTCCTTATTATTTTTATTTAATTCTACAACACTTTATATAGACTATGAGAGACTTTGTTCTGGATATGGAACTATGAGAAAATTTTATTTTCTAAGCTTTTATAATGTTTAATTGAAGACTGGTTAAAACCACTATATAAACATGGATGTAAAATGCTTATTTTTTTGTAAATTCTCCTAACAGCTTCAGCAGTACTCAAAGCCCTTTGATGACGACGATAAGTCATTTCAATAAATTACATATTCCAACATATACCCCCAAGGGCGTCATACCCTGGGTTCATTTTAAAACTCCGGTCTCATCATTACAAACTGGCGAATTGTTCCAAACTAGAGGAAACTCATTGCCTAGTCCCCGATTCATGAGACTGGGGATAATCATGTCCCTGTCAGTGAATCCTATAGGTAAGTCAGTGCAATCCTCAGTTAATTTTGTAGTTTTGGCTTCCATGATGGGCAGTTCATCATTAAAATCAAAAGTATATTCGAGATTCTCTGTGCCCACTTCAGCAACAATTACCTCACAGGATAATCCCTGATCCACTAGATCGGGGCAGCTGAGAGCAATCTCATCGAGTAAACCCTGATTCATCATACTCGAGAAATTCATGTCAGTGTCACTAAATCCCGTAGAGAAACCACTGGAATCCTTAGTTAAATTTGAAGCATTGTTTTCCGTGATGGGCAGTTGATCATTGCAATAATAAGCAAATTCTAGATTTTCTGTGCACACCTCAGCAGCTATGAGCTCAGAGAATAATCCTTGATCCGCCAGATCGGGGAAAATCAGAGGAATCTCATCGAGTAATTCCCGATTCATCATACTTGGGGAAATCATGTCCTTGTCACTGAGTTCTTTAGAGAAACCAGAGTACTCAGTTGAAAATTTTGTAGTTTTGTTTCCCATTGTAGACAGTTGATCTTTGCTACAAAGAGAATAATCAAGATTTTCTGAGCCTACTTCTGCAACAATTAAGCCAGAGGATCGACTCTTGTGATTCGTTTGCCTCTTCTTCTGCTTTGATTTGTGGCTAGATTTCCCTGTTAGTCTCTGAACTACAGACCGAAAGTTTTCTGGGTCAGTTTTGATAATCTTGGGTTCAGCAATATACACAACACGTACCCTTGGAGTAATGATATTCTTGTCCTGCGAATATTTGCTTGAACTTCCTTCGTCTTTGGCAGCAGAATAAGAGTTGGAAATCACATTAGAACATTTATTGGCAGCAAACCTGGGCTGAAATTCTGATCCAGAATTGGCTGAAGCTTCTGCCATCATGAAATGTTTAATAACCCTTCCACTGTATGTATTTTCCCTGGTCAGACAGAATCAATCCGAGATTGTACAAGTGTGACTCGAGGGTTTGAATGCTTCTTCGTGCAAAGCTGATCAAGGATTTGATCAACTGCTGGCATATGCAGATATTTTCTCCTTTGTATAAGGCCTGACAGAATATCTAATATAAGAGTTGCAGATGTCTTCCTACAACGTGAACTCAATCTCTGAATTGAGGATTGAAAATAACGAAATTATAGGTTTATACCTATGATATTCATCTTTTGCTGTAAACAAGATCATTCCATGTATATAGCTTCAACNCTCAATCTCTGAATTGAGGATTGAAAATAACGAAATTATAGGTTTATACCTATGATATTCATCTTTTGCTGTAAACAAGATCATTCCATGTATATAGCTTCAAGTTTCAGAATTTTCTGTGCCTGAAAAACCGTGTCAACCCACTTGACGGCTCAGGTTGAACATTAAGTTTTCAGAATGTTGACGTTTTCGTTCTAACAGGCTCTGGTTTTTGTGGTAGCGATCTTGCAGTATCTCATTAAAACTTTTACGGAGGTTTTATAAGTGAGCACCATTGGAGCTTCAAGTTGTTGAGCCAGCTTCCAACTGCTGGAACAGTTAATGGGAGGCCTTGGCGGAAGATGCAAGTTCTCTGAATTGTTCAATGAGAACAATCGAAACTAGTGGACTTTCTTCCATTCTCTTGAGTCTTCTAACATGTAGTTTTCTCATGGATTGAATTTATCATTACGTGGTTGTGTATAGTAATTGCATTGAATCTTTCATGGAGTAGGTGGCTCTATCTTCATTGATTCCGTTCGTAAGATGACAGCAGCTCTTCCTCTTCGTATTCGAGGAAACGAATTGTTGACTTGGATGATATCGTTGCATTGTGGGGACTCTTTCTGTGGTTATCGACATCTTTTGTTATTATCTGTTATAATGGCAAGTGTTACTATATCATAGATGAAGGCTATTGCAATTATCGGTAATCATTTAATAATGTCTTAATAATAAATCTAACTTCTTTGTAATTTGGAATGAATTTTTTTTTTTGATACAATGTTTTTGAAAATAACACGTCGAATAGATTAGAAGAGTGAAAGGTTTCTTTTTAAATAAGAAGTGCTACAATGGTTATAGTAGAGTATTATTTTTAAGTTTAAGAAGAGTGAGGGTTGGTCAAAACATAACAATTATAATATTGGAGTTAAGCAAGGTTGTTCCTTCTTCCTTATCATTTTTGGCATATGCATCGATAATCTAGATAGTTCTTTAGAAGAAATAAGTTGTAGTAGCACCGCATTAGCAGGAATAATCATCATCATTTTTCTCTATGCTAACGATATTGGTCTTATTGCAACCTTAGATATTGATAAGCAATTAAGAATTCTCAAGGATTGTTGTTATAATATGGGTATGATTGTTTACATTGACAAAGCAAAAGTTAAGATTATTAGGTGCAAGAAAGTTACTTGCATTAATTTAGTGTATGACAATAAAGACTTGGAGGAAGTGACTTCATATAAATATCTCTGAATTCATATCCATCACAAACTCAATTGGAACTATAGAAATGAGAAAATGATTAATGGGTGGTGGAAAGGTTAGTTTGGTCTTGAAAACTATTGTAAATCAACAAACCTTGTGATATCGGATAAAAAGAAGTACCTCTTTGAAACTCTTGTGCCACCTAGGGTATGATATGGTATATTAGACATGCATGCATGGCTTAGAAGTAGAAACACATGTACACAATGTTAAAGTTAGTGGTATGGCTATGATGTTATGATGTTAGTGTATGCAATTTAGATAGTGTATGGTATGGTTATGATGTTAAAAATTTGAGGATAGCCATAATGTTAAAAAGTTGATGATAGTTAAATTTAGGTAGTTGTATGGTATGGTTATGGTTATGGTGTCTAGTGATTATCTCCCATGACTTACTTAATCGTTACTTGATCTTAGCTTGATGAGTCATAAATTCTTCCTTTAAGTATTGGACATTTAGACTAGCACACATGTGAACCACACATATCATTATATCACATAGGTGAACCACACATATCATGTTCCAAGATCAAGTCAACCATATATGTATAAATTTGAACCTTGCTTTATATTATATATGTATACAAATAAAGTTACAAAAATTGGCATGCCACATGGCCATAATATAAAATAGTATAAAAACAAAAATTTACATCTATGTATAACCCCTATACATTTATTCTAGTTATCCCCCCTTTTGCTGCCACTGCCAATGTCTTCGGATAAGTCTAGCTTTCTTTTCTAACTGCTCATTGGTGATCCCCATCGCTGAACAAGAGGGTTAGTTTGTGTTGTAATCTTGCAGATCACATAAGGTTACCAATAATACATACTAAAACATACATACATAATAGAGACAAGAGACAAGAACTAATAGATTGAATAACAAATTGCATTAGCATGAGAGGGTCTATACAATACAGAGATTTGAACTGAGTTCTCATCTGGCTCAACAGCTTAATATATATGATTACAAAACAGTTACAAAATAACTACCTATCGGTTCGGTGAACTGATACGACCTTAGGTGGCCGACCTAATCTCTAGTTTAGTCGTCTGATCGACTAAGTTGGCTATCATTCGATTTGACTTATCGACTTGCTCCTCCAACATCTTCCCCATGAACAAAACGTTTCTTCGTCCTGAAGAAATAGGGAGGTACAAAATTCTTTCTGTCTGTCTTAGTAGTCATTATGATGTGCCTGGTCTTCATGGGCTGTGAAGTCTGATGGTTGGTCTTTTCTATACACAGACTTTGATAATTGTTGGGGTTGTCACTGCTAGTTGATGTTGGAAATCTGTCCAACTTTGCAATATATTTTGGATGTCGATGGTGAGTGTAGTCAGACTTGATAAGATCAACATCTTCTCTGAAATGGACACTTTAGCTATTCTCTCCATGTCAGGACCCATAAACTGGTCCTTCTCCTCTGCAGTCTTGACAAGTCATTTCGTATGCAGGAAGATGATGTCGACTTTTTCCAAGTTGGGGATAGCTTGGTGCACCCACTGATGTGCTTTTCTCTCAAGTTTCTGCAGCTTGGCTATCTCAAGCACTATTTGTTCTTCTTTTGTGGTTTTGAGTGCTTCATTAGTGGTTTTCTTGTTTTCAAGTGCTTGGATCTCTTGTCGGGTCTGTCGAGTTTGCCAATAGACTTGCCCGTAGTAAGCAAGCCAGTCTCATAGTATTTCTTCTATGATGACGAACTCCTCCATGTGATCTTGCAGCACTTTGTAAGCTTCAGAAAAGGGTGTGTGTTGCGCCATTAGGAGGTAGGAAATTTATTCTTTTTTCTCCTCCTTTGTTTTTTGAATCTTTGCTTGGAGTGCCGACACCATGCTTTCAAATAGCTGATACGCTCTTTCAAGCGGTTTGTCAGTGTCGACCTCTACGGGGCAAGGCATTACTGATTGTACAAGGTTTCTACATTTGTTGAGGAACTTGACCTGTTCTTCAACCTTGTTGTTGAGTTCCTTACGTCTCTGCTGGCTCGTTCTCTTTGCTTTGACTGTTAGGGTTTTCAGGAGTTGTCCTAGCTCTGCATTGGTCAGTTATGTTGCATCTTTCAATTTGATATGGACATTTGATGGCTATCCATGATGCTCCTTCTTTTGTTTCTCCTTCCTCTTCTTATGCATTTCCGTCTCTGTTTGTGTCGGCACCTGTGTACCTGCAAAAGTCGAGTCAGGATTTTTGGTTTGTGGTATAGTGGTTAACGGTTTCTCTGTTTGGGGAGGTGGGATGACTGCTGCCTCTGGTTGGTTAGATGCAGGGGGTGCAGAAATGGATGCAGTTGGTGCTAATGGTTGTGGTGGGGCTTGTTCTAAGTCGGGGGGTGGTGGTGTTGGGGGAGATGGTGGTGGTGGTGATGGAGTTGGTGAATGGTCAGGGGTGATTGGGTTGGTCGAAGTGAGGCAAAGAGGTGGGTTGTCGGGCTGGGGAGGTGAGTCCAAGTCGGAGAACATTTGGTTAATTTGTCGATTTATGTCCTCGACATTTTCTTCTCCTCTGGTTGGTACAGCGGCTGGCAAGTTGGTTTGGGGTACAGTCAGAGTGATAGTCGCGGTTTGATGTGCGGTAACTTCAGATTCCTTGTCGGGATTTCTATCGAAAGTCGAAGTGATAGTTGCAAAGGTTAGTGACTGGAATTCATGACCTGGTTGGTATTCACCGACCTCGAAGAGAGGTGATTTTGTGGATAGCTTCTATACCGACATGAATATCTTAGGCAGTTTCTCAATGAATTCCTGCAAATCTCTGTCCTTGTCGAACTTTTCTTTGACAGCTTTCGACATAGCATTTTTGCACAAGTCGAGTGGGCTTATCGAATTCTGTTCTAGTACATGCTCTTCTGTTACTTTTGTCGGGGATGGAGGTGGAGGCGTAGACACAAGATCTACGACGTTCTTATGTGTCGTCGTGTGGGTGATCTTGGCTTTCTATGGTCGTCCTGGTAGTGATCCTACCTCGACAAATATTTGGAACTAGGTTTCCACTGACACTTTATTTGTTGCGGCATATTCTATTATGTCGATGGCCATAGCTCCCAGTTCCTCCTTGTCGTCTGATGATTCTGTAATGATAAGCTTATGCTTACCTTTTCCCTATTGTCATCGTTGTGTTCTTATCTTTTTTCTTACAGCTGCTATCTCTACGGACAATTTTTTTATAATACCTTTTGTGATAGCATACTCTGGATTTTCTGGTTCTATCTCTCCCCTCGGCTCCTAGGTCGGGATGAGACTTTCTGCAGTCGGAGCGATTACCTGTTGCTCTACCTGTGTTTCTTTTGTCTGTGGTTCTGCCCTCTGTGCTGTCGGAGGTTTGATGATGATTTGAATTCGGCCAGTGTGTTCGATCGGTGTCTCCTTCGACACAAAGGTACTAATGCAGAGGTTCAACTCATAGTCTTCTTTTTTCTCTTGGTTGGTTAACGGCTCCTTGATCGAGAAGTCAATCTTCTTTGTTGTCGCTGGTACTGGTATTTTTGTTTTAGCTTGTTGAGACAGTTCACGAAATATCTGGTCGACCGATGGATAATAGTCGAGGTCTTTTGCATTTGAGTCGGCACCCTGCATATACCACACCGAAGTATGGTTGAGCTCTAGCTGGATGTGGGACTTTGTCGGTAGACTTCGTCTGATGTTTTGAGGAACCCTCCATCTAGTAATGCAGACTTTTAGCTGTTGGAGCCAATTCTCCAACAACACTTTTCTATCTTCAAGTTCCTTCAACGTTCCTTTCTAGGAAAATGGTTTGAGTCTCCACATGTGGAACCTTGTCAGTTCTTGAAAAATTGGGTTTCCTTTGGGCCAAATATGGTACATGACTATCCATAGTATGAGGAAGGGGAGCCTGATGATTCCTCCTGTCTCTTGGCATCTTTCACAGATGGTCTTGACCATGTCGACAACATATTCAACCCATCTATATCTCTTTCCATTTGTCGCAATGGTGTCGACAGCTTCTAGCATGTCTAATTTGAGGTTGCTGCTTCGACCTGCTAGGGTGAGTGTTATGGCTATTATTTTGGCCACAATCTATGGCGTTCGAGCTGTGATTTGACTCATCATCAACCCCTTCGAGTTTTTGCCCGAAGACGACCCAGTTAGTTCTTTGACCAGTCCTTCTTTAATACTGACTAGTACTAGGTCTCCTGTGTTTGAGAGATTTTTTAGCTTGGAGATGACTTCCCCAGAGATTTCGACCGGTTGGTTGAAGTAGAACTAGTCATTGTGGTACCGAATTATGATAAATTTTACGGTTGTTTCCTTGGTGCCACCGAAGCTGGGCATGAGCGGTGCATTGACATAGTTGAAGATGGTACTATATTTTATTTTCTTTGCAGCTTGAGTAGGCTTCTTGTTGACATAAGCCCATTCTTGCATCTTGGTCCATAGTTTTTTCCATGAGCCTTCGTGCACCTTAGCATTCTTAATGTTCTTTAGCCTTCGGACTAAAGGTGTTTCTGCAGTCTGTAATTCCTTGGCTTTGGCTAAGGCCCTAGTCTATCTGGGTTCCATCTTGTCGGTTTGGTGGTCGATTTCGCTAAGGTATTCTCAGCTTTTAGTCGTCTAGATGCTCTGATGCTCTCTCGGTATGAATTGCAGTGAATGATCCTTCGACAGTCTAGTATTTATAGGGCATGCTTTGGATGTTTTTGTCGAGAAGTGTATTAATGGCGGACATGATGTTCCAGCTGAAACACTTGAGTGTGCGTTAATGGAGAATTTCTTTCGGCACTCAAGGTCATGAATGTGCGATGGGACTATCGAGGTTGTCGGTCGATGTCAGTTATGAAAATGGTCGATGGCATTATGTCGATGGGCATGATGTCGGTTGTCGAAGTGGTAATTTCCTGTCATAGTTTTTTGCATGTACGGTATTATTTTGCTTTTTTTCTTTTTAGATTTTTATAGATTTTGGTTTAACCGTTATGGTCGTTATATGATTTTTTTTTCACTATGTTTATTTCTAGTTTCTATAGCATTTTAGTCGAGCTCGATTAACGAGTTTCTGAAATACTATGCCTTGTAACATCCTTAGTTGGATTAATCCATTGGTATGTATCTCTTCGACAACATAGGGTCCCATCCATTTTGTATGGAGCTTTTTAGGTTTACCCTTTACCCAACTATTGTATAGTAAAGCAATATCTCCTACCGATAAGTTTTTGTTTTTGATGTTTCTGTCGTGCCATGCTTTATGTTGCTGTTTCTAGATTTCTTGATGTTGTATTGCCATTAGTCAGTGTTCTTCGAGTTTGATTAGTTGCAATAGTCAGTCCTTTCTTCCTTGTTCGACATCGGCATGTAGGATCTCTGCAATAATAGGTGTCAGTTGTCGAAAGTGTAGTGGAACTACTGCTTCTTGTCCATAGACTAGTCGAAAAGGAGTTTTTTCGGTCGAGCCTTTATATGATGTTCTGTATGCCCATAATACTGCAGGTATTTTATCATCCCAGTCGTCCTTATTAGCATTACATATTTTGGTTAGTCCTCTTGTTAATGTTTTATTAAATGCTTCAATTGCTCCATTTGACTGAGGATGGTATGTTGTACTCCGACGATGGTCGATTTGGAACTGGTCAGTTAGGGTTTTGATAGTTCTATTGATGAAGTGCATTCCATGGTCGCTAATTAGGGTTATTGGACATCCAAATCTGGTGATGATATTCTCATAGATAAACTTAGCAGCTATATCACTAGAACATGTGTCGACTGGTTCGGCCTCTGTCCATTTAGTTACATATTCGACTGTAGTTATGATGTACCTTGCCCCTGTTCTTTTTGTTGGTATAGGGAATGGTCCAGTGAAGTCGATGGCCCAAATTTTGAATGTCAAACTTGGGTTTACTGATACCAAAGGCATTTCTGTGTTAGGGAGAGGTCGACCTAGTCATTGACATCTGTCACATTGAATGAAATTTTTTTTGCAATCTATGTGAAGTTTTGGCCATCATAACCCTGACTATTGGCTTTTCTTTGTAGTTGTGTCTGCTTGGAAATGTCCTCCTGCAGGTCCATAATGTGCTTCATGCATAATGTTGTCTTGTTCATGTTCTAGTACACACCTTCTGAGGATGTCATCTAATCCCATTTTGTATAAGAATCCATTTATAAGACTGTATGGTGCAACCTTCATAGATAAGATCTGCTTCTTCTTTGTACTCATTACTTCTGGTGCTTTTCCATCTTCTAAGAATTGGGCTATTTCTTCTAATTCTATTAGGACTGCTTCTATCCGAAATAGATGTGCATCAGGTAAGTCATCTTCGACTCTTGTCGGCTCTTCTCCTGTGTCGATTCGAGATAAATGGTCGGGACCAACATTTAACTTGCCTAGTCTGACAACAACTTCGAATTCGAATTCTTGGAATAATAGTATCCATTGACAAATCCTTCCATGATGTAGTAGTTTATTGACGAGATATTTAAGTGCCTGATGGTCTGTATAGAATATAAATGGGTTAGCTAGAAGATAATGTTGATATTTTTGTAATGCGAAGACCATTCCTAATGCTTCTCTTTCTGTTGTCAAATAGTTTCTCTCAGCTTTGTTTAATTTTTTTTCTACTATAATCTATAGGATAATCCATTCCATCATCTCTTGGTTGAGTTAAGATTGCTCCTATTGCTAGGCCTAATGCATCAATATGAACATGGAATCTAATCGGCCAGTTTGAAAACCTTAGGATTGGTGCTTCGACTAGTTTTCTTTTTAATTTTTCAAATGATAGATGGCACTCTTCTGTCCAGTTGAACTCTTTATCTTCCCTTAATAGCTCTTCTAGTGCATAGGTCATATATGAATAATACCTTATAAATTTTCTATAATAACCTGTGTGTCCAAGTAGCACACTGACTTTTTTTGGGTTTACTGGTGGTTTTAGGCCAAGGATAATTTTGATTTTTGCAAAGTCAACCTTAATACCTTCCTTACAGACAATGTGCCCTAATAATATCCCTATGGTGGTCACAAATATGCATTTTATGATGTTCAGGGATAGTTGCATTTGTTGACATCTCTCCAACATAATCCTGAGCCATTTACAATGATCTTTGAACATGGATTATATTGTCCAATCATCAAAGTATACTGCCATGGTCTTGTAAATATATTCTTGAAATGTTTTGACAACAATTCTAGAAAATACTGCAGGCGCATTCTTTAATCCAAAAGGCATAACCTTATAAGCAAATGAGCCAAATTCACATGGAAAGGTTGTCTTTTTCTGGTCTTCTTTAGCTATTGGCACTTGGTTATAACCTGAGAATCCATCTGTACATGAGTACCATTCATGTCCTGCAACCTCATTTAAGATTTCATCTAAATAAGGAGTTGGAAATGGGTCTGTCAATGTCACTTTATTTAGTTCTCTGAATTTGACACAAATTCTTAGTTTGGTCGGATCATGTTTCTTAGGTTGTACAACCATTGGACTTGCCCATTCTGATTGGTCAATAGGATAGATGATGCCTGCTGCAAGCATGCTATCAATTTCCTTTTTGACTATCTCTTTGTATTTGTGAGCTAGCTTATATGGCCTTTTCTTCACAGGTCGAACATTAGGTTTAGTGTCAATCTTCATTTCTCCCATTTCGTGGACTAAGCCTTTGAGGTATTTATAATCTCTACCAAATACATCTTGGAACTCTTTTAATAAGTTCACTATCTCTGTGGTTTGCTCTTCACTCCAGTAGTCACCAATCTTTGCCATTTTTGGTCGATCATCATTTGAGATGTCGAATTTTCTAGTTTTGACTTTAGCATCTGGCCATTCTGGTGCTTTGGATTCATTGATTGGTCGACTTCATTCCTTAAACTGTGAGAATGTGGCAGGGAAGTCAGCTGCAGTCATTTTGTCGGTATCATGTTTGTTGGTTGTTTCAAATTTAAGGACTGTACAAATAGGTTTGGTCGTTTCGACATGGTTTGATTTCCATCTAAAGCTTTTACCTTCTATATTTTCATTTTCTAACTATAGTCTTGTCAACTGTGGTATTGTCCTGGTTTGTATATTGTTGTATTTCATTGTCTGTCGATTATCTTTTAAGGGTTTGTTTTTTGTAGGATGTATAAAGTGTTTAATCTATTTTGTTGGTTCAACCAAGTTTTCATTTTGTGGTATAAAGTTAAAATATTTAATGAAATTTTCTCTGAGTTCATGCCATAATAATGTTTCACCTCTAGCTTCTTCCATTTTATACCATTTGCTTGGTAAGTCAGAGAGGGTTGATGGGAACAAGTGTGGCCATGCTTGTTCATCCTTATATCCAAGTTTTCTCCATTCTTTTTCACATGTCTTAATATTATCTTCTGGATTCTGTCATTGAGTGAATATAGGTATCTGAGCCTGCTTGGTTAAATTCTTTCCTCCAAATCTTTCGACAAAGTAAGTCGAAGCTGATGTCCAGGTCTGCAATATTGTCTGATGGGTATCCCACCATCGAGCAGCTTGACCTGTAAAAGTTTCTACTAGGCTTTGAAGTCGGCCATGGTCACCAATATTTTTGGAAACTTGTTCTACATGCATGATTGGTGATTCTCTTTCCTTGTATATTGGTATTTGTGTAGTATTTACATTGGTAGGTTGTAAAGTAGGGTATTCCCTAATTTTCTTCTCAAAGATTTTTGGGACAATGGACACTATGAAGCATTGCTGGGTGGGATTTTTCTGCACTTTTTGAATAGTCCAACACCCTCTTGCTTGTGTTTTGTAGATCTTGATCTCCCAATCATATAATTCTGCATCTGAATTGTAACCGACTGAGTCTTGGTTGCCTAAATGAAGTTCTCCGTAGATATTAGGTTCTGTATAATCTGCATTGTTTTGAATCTAGTAGAGTTGTAAGATGTCGACTTCTTCATCGATAGGTTCAGTCCAAGGTTCTCCTTGAGATGGATGAATAGGTACAATGACCTTTTGTCCATTTCCTTTTAATTTGATTCTCTCTTTGTCCAGGGATATCGATGCTTTCATCTTTCTACCCCAAGGTCGACCTACTAACGCTGGGAAGAAACTGGATCCTTCCTTAGGGTCAATGATTTCGAAGTTGACTTTAGTCGAGATTCCTTTTATAGTTGTGTCAACGTTTTTCCATACTCCAATATGTTCAATTAGGCCCTGGTCAGCTAGTTTCAAGTATATGCCTGACTCATATAGTCGAGGTCTGCCCATTTTTTCCCAAGTGTCATGAGTCATGATGTTTACTTGTGATCCAAAGTCGAGCACTACTTGTCGGACATGGTATCCTTCAATTTTCAGGTTGACAAGCGGGTCGCCATCACCTTTATATTTTTTATTTAAACTGTAGATATTATTTGTTTGTTTTTCGATATTGTTGTGGTTTATTTCATATAGTAAATCGATGAACTGAGATACTGAGTTGTCTTTTTGTATGAGCTATATTAATTATTTTATTGTGTTATGTCGATTGTCGTTAACTTGTTTCTGTCGTGCAAATTATTTGAATACATTTGTTGCTTCTTTGTATGTTTGTTTTTCTTGAAGTGGATCAAGGTAGACATTTTTCTCTTTTATTTTGTTGATTCTTGGGTTATCACTTCCTATTTTTGTCCCTTGTCGGGTTACAATATGCAATTTTTGTGTGTTTATTATGTCATTTTTTTGCACACATGATAAGACATTAACATTTTTCTTTGTATTTATTTTTTCCAACATGGTAGGGAAATCCTCTAGTGAGTGATCCCCTACTCCAAAATGAGTACAAAATTTGAGGTCAGTTCTGTCTTTATATGGATAGTCTACATACTAATGTCCCTCCTTATAACATGTAAAGCATTGGATGGGTCGACATGGTCGGTTGTCTCTATTTCTAGATAATCGACCTCGACCTCCGTAGCCTCCACGTCGATTGTCATACTGGCGCTCGTATCTTTGGCCTTCATATCTCTGACTGTTCTGATCATTTGGTAAGTTATTTTGCTCATTATTTGTGCAACTGCAGTGGTTTGATAGACTACATGATAATTCTGTCGGTTCTTCAGGTTCAAATGGTAGTAGGTTGTGTTATGGTTTTTAGTTTCACAGATTGCACACCAAGATGCCTTGTCGTTCTTTATGTTGAACGGGAAATATTTTTTCAAGTGGTCTCCATGCTCCTGGAAAATGTCGCAAAAATATTTCGTCTAAATGAATCGAACGTCCTGTCGGCGGTATTCCTGTCAACAATTTTCTTTGGAATGTCCGGCCGTCGAGCACTTTGTGCACCAGATATCCTGATTTTTGAGGTTTAATTCCTTTAAAGACTTCTGTACACTCTCAAGCTGTTCTTCTAGTCTATGATCAGTGGAGTATGCTGGTATGTCCTCATCCATTTCCACTTGGAGAGCTTTTGTAAGCGCATCTTCGTAAGACTTGAATATTTTCAAACTTATGTGTCGGTGGATTTTCTGAGATAAACCTGCAAGAAACCACTGGATTAATAATTTTTCATCTATAACATAGGCCAGTTGGCTAAGAAGGTCTTTCCATCGCTTATCATAATCGCGGAGAGTTTCTCCTGGATTCTGCGATGTTTTTTTAAATTTTTTTGCTGCCAAATGTTTTGCATTTGGAGTTTTGAAAAATGATAGAAATTGCGCTTTGATCTCAGATTTGGTTGCTTGAGGTTTCCTTTTAGAAAATGTCATATACCAAGTTAATTCCCTTTACCTCAAGGCATCGACGAACTGTGCCATTTGTTTGTCTTCATCCCTAACTTGGTTAGCCTCCCAAGCCGACTCACAGATGAACCAGTGTTGTCTAGGGTCCTCATCCCCCTCATATAGAGGAATGTGTGCTGACCCGTGACCCATGTCGGAGTCACTATTGCTACGTTCAAGAGGTGGCAGTGGTGGAGGTGGGGGTGGGGTTATTGGCTTATTCGTCTCTGCGAAACTATGGTCGACAGAACTCTTGTTCCCATCGGTTGTCGATTCTTCTTCGACCAGTAGTCAGTTAGTGTCGATTTATTCTGTCAATGTCCCACTGCAACTATTTGTCTTGAGTTCTGAATGTTCTATGTCCTCCAAAGTTGTATTTGGCAGGGGGGTGCTCCTTCATATTTCAGTAAAAGTAAGTGGATACTTCGGTTGGAGGGTACCGCTTGAAAGGTAACCCAATTTCCTTCTTCTGGTCGATGGATAATGAGGTGTCTTCCAGTGTATGTCTCATCATCTAGTAGACTCCATATACCAAAGTCACCAGCTCCTAGGTGGAGGTCCTCTTCGAAAATAATTTGTATCCAGGTACATGGATTCAATGGAGATAGAGTTGTTCCTTCATGGGGAGCTCTTAATTGGAGAGCTTCTGGCTGCTCTATCCACAATTCTTCCTCCGTAGGGGATGCCTCTTCTTCCACGCCTTCTTCTTGTCGATCATGACCCGACTCTGGCGGATTTATTTTCTGGTTGGTTTCCCTAGTACTCCTTCCTCTGTGCAGCGCTAAGGCTCTTTCTCTTCTTTCTTCCCTCCTTTGTTGTCTCTCTTCCCTCTTTATTTTCTGAATGTCCGACATACCTTTGTGTGATACTATCTTCTTGATTTCCCTTTTGGTCTACTTCTCATTACTGGTGAATGGTATCTACTTCTAGGCGACTAGAATCCACTCCACTTTATCCCGACATATGACCAGCTACCCCGCCATAGCCTACCCGATGCTTTTAAAAAGCCCAGATAGTTCGGTCTACTAATTTAGGAAGTATTCCCACTCGCTTTTTGCAATGAATTTTTCCCACCTCTTTTGCTTTTCCACCCAGTTAGGGTTTAATGGAGGTCTGTGAAGTGATGGACAAGGTTTGACAATATGACCCACTCCCTTCTCGATCAGGAATTTAAACAGCAAGGTCGGTAAGGAACACAGAAATTGCTCGGTGAGGTCTGATCGACTTAGTCGTCTGATTGACTTAGTTGGCTGATCGACTAAGTCGACTATCGTTCAATTCGACTTATCAACTTGCTCCTCCAACAGGTTGCATTAGTGAAGACTGCAGAAAAACCAAAATTTGTAAGTTAGTTTACCAACCTATAAAAATTCGATGTACATTTGTTCAAATTCCAAACCATTATAACATTTTTAATTACTGTATGTGAGTAAGTAATGGTGGGTTGTGGTGCCTCACTAGAAGCGACCCTGATCTTCTGCTCTTCAAGCACCACTTGCTCACTATAAAGCTGCATAATATATATATATATATATATATATATTCCAGTGTCAACAAATCAATGGGGGCATGAAAAACATACTTGCATGTACAAATAAACCTATATACATGGGTGCACAAAAAATGTACCTACTGGCTCATTAGAGGTGGGTCACCGATTTGGTGCTCTTCAAGCATCGGTGCCTCATTAGACTCGCCTCCATAAAGTAACATATGTCAATTTCAGACAATAAAAAGAATCAGAGACATATATACTACATGGACGAAAAATGATGTTTTCAAAGAAAGCGAAACATACATGTACCTAATAGGGGGGAAGAGGTGGGTCACCAACAACCTCTCTTTGGTGCTCTTCAAGCACCACTGGCTCAATAGATTCCTGCATAAAGTAAGATATGTCAATTTGAAATAATACAAAGAAAACGAGACATATACAACATGGAGGGATAATGACTTTTTCAAAAAAATTGAGACATACAGGTACATTGGGGGGGGAAGAGGTGGGTGATAAACAACCCCGATTGGGTGCTCTTCAATAACCACTTGCTCACTATAAAAATGCATAAAATAATATCTATGTCAATGTCAGGATATCAATGGGGGCAGCAAGGAAAAATATACTTTCATGTACAAAAAGCAATATAAGCAAGAGTTACAATATATAAATATACCTGGGGGACGCGAGGAGGTGCGTAACCAGTGGGTCGAACAACTATCAACGGGATAAAAGGATTTCTACATGCATTAGCGAAGAAATTCTCTTATTGGATAACATCATCAAAATCATGTTCCTATGTACAAAAGGATAAATATACAATTAGACAATTTCAAAAAAATTAAAAAAGTACACATTCAATCACTAAAATCACAATTAAAAGAAAGTGATACATAAACGTACTTGCTGGCGCGTCAGAGGTGGGTCACCGATTTGGTTCTCTTCAAGCACCGATGCCTCACTAGAAGCCTGCATAAATTAACATATGTCAATTTCATATAATAAAAAGAATCGGAGACATATATACTACATGGATGGAAAAAGATGTTTTCAAAGAAAGCGAAACATACATGTACTTCGCGGGGGGGAAGAGGTGGGTCACCAACAACCTCGCTTTGGTGCTCTTCAAGCACCACTGGCTCAATAGATGCCTACATAAAGTAATATATCTCAATGTCAGATAATACAAAGAAAATGAGACATATACAACATGGAGGGACATTGACTTCTTCAAAAAAATAGAGACATATAGGTACCTGGGGGCGGAGGAGAGGTGGGTCACCCATCAAGATATCATGCTACATAACAAAACATAAAGATACAATTAGAAAAATTCTAAAAATTAAAAGCATGAATGTTGAATTATTAAAAGTATAATTAAAAACATATTTATAATAATACCTGTGTCTGGGAATCTTCCTCTACATGAGAGGGACTAGGCTAGAATTCAAGATACTCATCCTGCTCACCCTGCATAAAACATATTGTATCCATATTAGGATGTATTGAATGATACAATCTCTACTATAAATATGTAAATAACGATGACAAATTAAAAAGTATAGTTCTTACAGCTAATGGTGAAGAACCAAACCCATATGCAATATTGACTGATGCATCAATGTTCTCAACATCAATCGATGAACTATGTGAATATGGGCTATCATGGGACACCAATTGTATATTTGTTCACATAATTTGTTAGATAATTAAATAGAAATAAATTTTGAAACAATTGAAAATTGTGATATAAAAAAAATATAATATGAAAATAATGAGTTTTACTTACATATCGAAGTAATCCATCATCCCAGAACTCTGAAGCAGGGCCATAGAATATGCCTCCACACGTTGTGCAAGGGTGTGGAGTAACATGACACTCTGAATGCTCTGTGTCTCCAATGCGATCTGTAGATGGATCCTTACTCTGTGATGGATCGGCCTCAGAAGTGCCAACCCCTTGGCCTACATTGCCTTGGACAATGGTCCCATGCTAAAGCAATGTATTTGCCAAGTCGAATAAGGCCTCCTGTGTATCATCAATCACAAGACCCGCTGGAGGATATAGCCAAGGGGGTTTTGGTGTGCATGGAGGGTGTGGCACACGGTTAGGATCAGTCCTAGCCACTTCCCTATCATGGGGCATCCCATGACCCACACCCTAGAAGTCTAAAATATCGAAATAGTTCACATGTTTACCTAGGATGAATTCTACATACAACTTCCTCAGGAAATAAAATGGGATGTCCCTATTTCCATGAGGGTCTTCATCGAATAACATATACCATCGATCCATCCAATTGGATTTAGTATATGGTTCCACGCACCAGTCTATGGAAATGTGTGCTCGACTGGTGGGTGGAACCAATCCGGTGCTAGGGTCCTGGAATAATGAAAACAATTGGTCTTTTGTAATCTTTAGGTTTCTGATGTCTTTATAACTCAAACCATCGAAATAGTATTGCCTCATGGATTCTCTGTACAAGATAATGTTGTACAAAGCTCCTTGGGAATTGGAAATTGTGTTTGTTATGGTGTCCAATGTCTCGGCTAAATATTGTCTCAAATGACCCCCCCCCTAAAAGATGAGCTAAGGCACCTTAATGCACCCAAATGAGCGACAATATGGGAATTGCAGTATTGTTCCCCCTCCGTGTTTGGGTTTGTATCTGGGTTTGGGTTCATGTTTGGGTTTGTGTCCGTGTTTGGGTTCGTGTTTGGGTTTGGTTCATTTTGAACAGTATCTTGAACATTCATGTTATCTGTTAATATTAACACATTGAATTACAAATTGTTTTAATATATCATTATTTGATTTAATTCAATTTTTTTGTTAAATATTGAATACAACTATGGATGATATTAGTACTTACCTGCCATTGGAGCCAAGCCACCTCGACAACCACCTCCAAATTTTCTAACACAAAACACTGGTGCGGTATTTCGCAAATGCAGTATTTCACCTTCCCGATATCTAGCTCACTGTGCAAATAACAAATTGAGGCCTGCGGCCTCTTTTTTATATTTATTTTTGGTTTTCAATATCGCAAGTGCAATATATTGCATATGCGATATGTAAACTTTAAAAATGCACATGTGATATATCGCATATGCGATATCTACTAACTAACCTTAGCCTCGTCTTTGGGCTCGGGCTTTCCGAACGTAGCATCAATAACACATATGCATTGTGGATTTTACATTTCGAAAGTGCGTTTTTGATTTTTAAGGTGGCACTAAAAGGTGGAACCAACTTCGTGCGAGCGCCCTCCCAACGCAATCCATTTTTTGTGTTGTGAAATGTTCAACATTTCACTCAAGAAGTCAAATTAATAATTTTTTTGCAAGTGGATGTGCAACAACTTATTGCAACATTATTAGACAAATAAACATAACCAAATTGGTCTTAGTTTTATGAAACTAAGAATGCATTGGTTCTAGGAAATTGAATTTAAATATCATTCTAGCTATTTAATTAAGATGCAGATGGTATGGTCTAGAGGGATTTGTAGTGCAGTAGGGAATTTAGAACTCATTAGCAATGATCCCCATCAACATTCCCAATGAGATGGTTAACATACATATATGAATTAAACCAATAAGAAATTATATGCTGTAGGTATTAATTATCTCTTGAGTAGAAACTAGATCCAATGATATCGTCTCACAACAATTAAAAAAGGATAGAGAAATTAAAAGTGCCATTAACAAAAAGTTTTACCCTAGAAACCCAAAATAGAAAACCAACACGAACATATGTATTTCCTTTATATTTATTATCAAAAAATGAAGTGTTACAATGTAGTATCATATCTCTCTAGACCCTTTAATAATTTACACAGTAAAGATTATATTTTGTAATGAATCTCAATATTTATAAGGATTTTTTTCTACATCCTCTCCTACAGTGCGAAATTGAGAATGAAATTAGAAGCCCCCTTTTGAATCAATTTTCAAGAGGATATAGGGAGTGTTGGGATTGCTTTGGTTCGTCGAAGACTAGACATCTGTTTTCCATTAGTTTCTCATTCTTTAATGTTCTTCTCTCCCATTTCATCCTTTGCTAGTAGTGTTCCACTTAAATCTTTGTTTTGTCATAGCCTTGATGTGTTTTAGCACTTGCATGGACATTATTTGAACTCTTTATCTCATTGTTCCTTGTTAGGACTGAGTCTCACTAATGATTTGTTATTTCTTTCATATCCATTTTTTTCCATCCTCATTGTATCAGTAGTTTGGAAGGTCATTGTCTTGGGTTTCCCATTGTTGAGAAATTTCTAGTTTGGAAGGTGGGGAAGGTAGAGTAGTTAAGAATCAGTTTTGATCCATTGGTTATATGTGGATATGTATATAAACTCCTTGCGAGGGTGGTCACTTCTCTTCAAGAAAGTGGAGTATAGTATAGTGCATGCAACCTATCAAGAATGAACTATAATATGGTCTCAAGAATGGAAGTCTAGTAATTTACTAGCATTAAATGTGTTTGAAGATGAACTTTTGGTTGTTTATATACCGAAGTTGAAGTGAGGAAAAGTCAAAATATTTTAGGATGAGTTGGTTTTATCTAAATTAAACCTTTAAGAGTTTATACTACTTAGTTAAGATACAAATTCGTTTTTAACAATTTGGAAGTAAAAGAAATACAAATCTATTTTTAACAATTTGGAAGTAAAAGAAATACAATGATGACGGAGACAATTATGTAAAATCAGTGCTCCCCTTAAAGCCAAAATTTTCATGTGGTTGTTTATAATAAACCAGACACTTACCTAGAAAGTGGAATAGGCATCCGATGAGAAAGTGCTCTCTTTGTCGAGTGAGGAAATAATGGACCATCTTTTAATCATATGTAGCTATTCAAAACATGCCTAATTATATAGGAAAACCTTAACAAGGTTAAGAAGGAGTGGCCACGTGTACATTAGTTAAGAGTTTCAAATAATAATATGAAGCATAATTAGAAGAATTTAGCGATGTCCCTATCATATTTGATCTCCCAATCTCAGTAATCTTGAAAATATAGTGGATTGGAAAGCCATAATTTTTAAAGATAGAAAATTCACCCTTTCTATTATTGTAAGAGTAGATATGTCTTTGCCCATTGTAGGTCTACTCTACAAAACCCAAAGGTCATTTTCATAAATTCAAAGTCATGATTGGAAGGGTACAAATAACTTTCGAGATTACTTCCCTTCAAACTTTTTTCTGAGATTAGTTTTTCAAAAAGTGTCCTAAATATATGATGATCTTTGATCTTTAGTGACTCCCTAGTGGTTATTAATTATTACTTGGATCCACCAGATCGGGGAAAATCAGAGGAATCTCATCGAGTAATCCCTGATTCATCATAGTTGGGAAAATCATGTCCTTGTCACTGAGGTTTTTAGAGAAACCAGAGCACTGCTCAGTTGAAATTTTTGTAGTTTTGTTTCCCATTGTAGACAGTTGATCTTTGCTACAAAGAGAATAATCAAGATTTTCTGACCCTAATTTTGCAACAATTAAGCCAGAGGATGGACTCTTGCGATTCCTTTGCCTCTTCTTCTTCTTTGATTTGTTGCTAGATTTCCCTGTTAGTCTCTGAACTACAGACGGAAAGTTTTCTGGGTCAGTTTTGATAATCTTGGGTTCAGCAATAGACACAACACGTATCCTTGGCGTGATGATATTGTTGTCCTGCAAATATTTGCTTGAACTTCCTTCGTCTTTGGCAGCAGAATAAGAGTTGGAAATCACATTAGAACATTTATTGGCAGCAAACCTGGGCTGAGATTCTGATCCAGAATTGGCTGAAGCTTCCGCCATCATGAAATGTTTCATATCCCTTCCACTGTCTTATAGATACAAACTTTCAGAATTTTCTGTGCCTGAAAAACTGTGTCAACCCACTTGACGGCTCAGGTTGAACATTAAGTTTTCAGAATCTTGACGTTGTCGTTCTAACAGGCTCTGGTTTTTGTGGTGGCGACCTTGCAGTATCTCATTAAAACTGTTACGGAGGTTTTATAAGTGAGCACCATTGGAGCTTCAAGTTGTTGAGCCAGCTTCCAACTGCTGGAACGGTTAATGGGAGGCCTTGGTGGAAGATGCAAGTGCTCTGAATTGTTCAATGAGAACAATCGAAACTAGTGGACTTTCTTCCATTCTCTTGAGTCTTCTACATGTAGTTTTGTCATGGATTGAATTTATCATTACGTAGTAGTGCACAGTAATTGCATTGAATCTTTCATGGAGTAGGTAGCTCTATCTTCATTGATTCAGTTCGTAAGATGACAGCAGCTCTTCCCTTCGTATTCGAGGAAACGAATTGTTGACTTGGATGATATGGTTGCATTGTGCAGACTCTTTCTGTAGTTATCGACATCTTTTGTTATTATTGTAATAATGGCAAGTGTTACTATATCATAGATGGAGGCTATTGCAATTATCGGTAATCATTTAATAATGTCTTAATAATAAATCTAACTTGTTTGTAATCTGGAATTTAGAAAAGTTTTTGATACAGTGTTTTTGAAAATAACATGTGGAATAAATTAGAAAAGTCAAAGGTTTCTTTCTAAATAAGAAGGGCTACAATGGTTATAGTAGAGTGTTATTTCTAAGTTTAAGAAGAGTGAGAGTTGGTCAAAAGATAACAATTATAATATTGGACCAAATCATTGCAAATGATTGAACCAATCGAGAGGTGTTTTATAATGTATAGCCTCAAAATCAAAAGCAATATTCCCTATCGGATACTCCTTATAGAAGTGGGAGTTTCCTCCATCGAGAGTATGGTTATGACTCGCTACTCGATGTACAAGAACAAGATGAATACCATAAGAGACCAGAGGCTTCCTAAAATTTCTTTAAATTCCAATCAAAACCATGTATGACTCAAGAAGGGTTGGCATAAAGATGCCCTCAGTTGGTTAAACTTTTGGGGAAATGACAAAAAGTGCCACTTTGCAAAATATCGATAATATACAAAATTATTATTACATTTAAGCTTAAAGAAAAATCATGGTGCCATAAAAATTTAGAGGTTAAAAGAAAAACACGGAAAATTAAGATGTTAAAAGGGGGCCATTAACCATAATCTAGAAGATCAAAAGTATCTCTCTATTTTAACTAGTATAAAGATGAAAATTAGTATAGCTATACTAAAAACAAACTCTTATGAGCTCCATCGTGAAACGGGGTGTTCCACAATTCATAACACATTGTGGGATGAAATGACTTGCCATCGCTCTAAGACTATGAGTGTTCAGGATGAAAATCACTTTCTCTTAGAGTGTCATGCATTAAATATCAATTTCAAAATCTTTGTTACAATAAAAACATTTTTAACCTTATTAACCGATCAAAACTACAACAAATTAGGAACATTTGTCTTCAATATTTTTGAGTATAGAAATACAATTTTAAAGCAAACCAAATAGTTCCTTAATAAGGCATGATATACCAAAGTTGTCTCAATAGACATTAATGATCATTATCGTCATCATCAATCTTAAAATTTCTATATGACATCATGTACACAACCATATATAGCATTATCATTCCATTGATGAAATGCTTCATTTTCCCTTAACCTGGAATCTTTAGTCTCCCTTTTAGATCAACATGGGCTCTACCAGACCCCATGATGAGAGAAATTTTATCTAATCCATTATGTATTAGAAGATTGATTTCTTGTTAGGGTTATGTTGATGGCTACTTCTTGTAGAGTACATAATCAAGAACATTAAAGGAAGTAATCACTCCCTTCTTTCAACCTTTTAGGGTTGAGTTGTTTTTTGTTTTTTATGATTCAAAGTCTTTTAAGATTAGAGACAGTGTAAAATATATCGTAGCAAATTTTTAGGTTGAAAATTTTGACAGAAATTTAAGTGTTTTGTATAGTTTTATGTAGATGGACATGTCATGTCCCCAATTAAATAATTTCCAAATAAGACTATTTGCAAATAATTTTTCACCAACCTACTAGTTCCCTAGGTTGAGATGGAGACATAAATTTTGTAATAAGGGGCTATGGCACCCCAAAGGACTCTATCTTACCATATTCACATTTAAATGGGTCATATAAATGATAAATCTTAATAAAATAAGGTGGCATGGATTCATAAAGACACTTGGAAGCTTCTGGAGCCTTTGAGTGACTAGATTCCCCACACAATTGGCATGATATTCATCCATATTCAAACACATGGGGAATGTAACATTATTGGATGGTGATGCGGTGTCAAATATATTATAGCGAGCCAAGGAATTTGAATTGGTAAAGGAGGGTAACTCCCATGGAAGAGGAAGAGACTATAATACAAGGTTTGCCAATTGGAAGGAGATGCTATGCACTTTATGACAACAAATGATGGAATATTCTATGACAAGTATGACAAAATCAGACATGATTGCTAACATATGATAGATCTGGCATATCAGGGATAAAAATAGCCACCAATAGGTCGAGTTTGGGAGTTATAGGAGCCATTCGAAATTGGGAAAGAATTGGAGCATGAAGAGGAAGACAGGTGTCATGAGAGTTACTAAACCACTAAGATGAGTTGGAGGAAGCTCACGAAGGAAATTCGACCTTGGGAGGCCTCATGAAGTTAATAAAAGTATTTCATGAGGAATGAGAATAGATTTTGATCATTTTTTAATTGTCATTTATCATTTTGGAGAGCTTTTGCTTGTCCATTACACGAGGAGTGTTCACTCTCCCTTCTTATGAACCAATTTCAAGGGAGTAGGATTCCTTTCCAAGTTGGTTGATGGAGAGGCCATTCAAAAATATCATGGGAGATTAATGAAGGAGTTTCACTTGTAGTTTGAATTTCCATACATTCTAATTCTCATCTATATCTCCATTCTCTCATTCATTCTTCTCCATTCCCCCACACTCTCATTTGATGGCACACTTGTTGGAGTGGTGGTTGTGCTTTGCTTAGTATAGTTGATGCCCAATATTTGACACATGATTCATGGCTCTATAATATCATATAAATATTATATGTAAGTAGAAATGTAAAAAATACATGTATGAAAGGCTTGCATTCCCCATGCTCTTGAATAACTAATTTTCATGGATTTGGCTTCAATCTTGAAGTGGTTTTATATCATATTTTTATGAGGACTTTTATATGAGTTTTATGATGTTGGGAAAGCCCTATATTATGTAACAATCCATAATTTCATGTCCATATTCTATTCATCTTGAAATCCAAGAAAATCCTATGTGAAAATCTTGCATTCTCATGCCATTGTATCACTAGTTTTCATGGATTTTGGCTTCAAGCCTGAAGTAGTTTTATTCTAGAATTCTATGAAGGGATTTATATGTTTTTTAATATTGTTGGGGAATAAATTTGTATTTTGTATATTCTCCCTATATGTTACATCCTTATATGAAACTTTAACTCTACCTTTTATATGTCAAAATCGAGCTACTTATGCAATTTCCCCATAAGCAATCTCACTGAAAGTTATCAAACGAATGTTGAAATATATAAACAGTTTTCAGAACTAATAACCATGTATAATGATATTCCATGAGCTATTATATTATTCCCCATACTCTTATTACAAATTTGGGAGGTTCGTACATTAGTTGGGAAGCCTAGTTGGCCTACACCCTAGGGGGAATTTCATCACAATTTCCTACTAATTTTTTGCCTTTTTGTCATCAGACTCAAACAAGGATGCATAGGCCTAAAGTTTGATAAAAAGTATCCATAAAATAACTTGGGATTTTCTAAGACTCACCATACCATCTCCTTTCAAATTTGGGACCATAATTGGTGAAAGTTGAAACCCTCTAGAGTCATGACTATTTAAGCTTGAATTTTTCCCGAATTGCACTTTTCTTCAAAACTTCAAAAAAGGGACATTACAAGACCACATTCTCGATAAAACCTTTAATTATACCCCTTTATGATATCCTTCATTGGACAATGAAGTTATGCAATGCATTCACCTATTGTAGTTCATTGAAGTTTGATGATTTTTCCTTGGTTGGATGGGTTGGATATTAGTCCTTTATTTCGCTACCCAGGGAAGTTGCCTCTTTGAAGGGAACATGTATAGTATGGGAACTAAACCTTATTTTCTCCATAGTAACACACAAGCAATGGGGATAAGTACTTAGTTTCTTCAAGCTCCGATAATGTTGAGGGTTTATGAAGCAATCCAAAACCTTTAAAAAAATAAAATGATTTGGAACTATGTCATAGGCTAAGCTTTTGCTTCTCTAAATTTTTTAAAATGAGGTTTTCAAACATTTTTAAATAAATCATATACAATTTCACCATAAATGAAATAAATTATATAATCTACATAGTGAAAAGGAATGAAAGATTTTGATCACATTAGACTAAACATGGCCACTTTTAACTAAAATATTTAGGTAGCATGATCTTGATAGAATGAAATGATGTAATGAAACTATTGAGTTTGAACTAGTAGATGTACTAATTATTTTGATAGAAAAAAGACCAAATATGATACCTATCGAAGCATATATTCCCTCATTAAGGAGGATATATTCACTTGGATAGTTATTTCTATCTCAACAAGTTAGTTGTTGGGGATTGTCATTATTTTATGCACTTTGTTTTGACTTGGTTGTTATATGCATTAATGTAGATGGATATTCAAACTCTCAGGGAGTTTTTTATTATTTCCCTCATTCATGTGGACCCTTTTGTAATGATATATAAAAATAAGTTAGTCATAATAAAGCTAAGCCATTTTGACTAAGAAAGTTGTTGTATTTTTTGTTTATTCTTACTTTTGAAAATATTTGGGTTCTTAACTTCTATGGATGGTATGATTCCTCTTACCTTTGTTTTTTTTCTGGTTAAGAGGTCAAAACACATCAAATGGTATCGCATAATAAATCTAGGACCTAGTCTCCATCAAATATTAGGGTTGTAGTGCCTCACTAAGTTAATCAACACATAAAAAAATTATTCCATATCTAGTTCACTACAAGGCTCCTTCTCACCAAGAGCTATGTTGGCACCTACTCTCTAGCTCCCCCCTACTTTATTTCCACACTAAAGTGGAAGTCCTTCTCATGCAAGTCTTTTATTTTTATGTAAATCTAGTCTGTAGGATCTCAACCCTCCCAGTTAGATATCAAAATATTTGCTCAGTTGCTCACTTTTGCATTCAACACTTTTTTATGGTATTTTATTTATTTATTCGTAGCTCTAGTAGGCTTCACTTAGGAACTATATCCTATGACAATATCCATTCCCTAGACAATAGGGATTGTTCGGATACAAACTTCAACTTATCACACTCACAACCCAATCATTATGGTTTGGTGGCCAAAAATGTCTACATTTGTATCAATAACGTCCTCATTGTCATTCAAAAAGAAACCCCCTCTGAAAAGTTTGATTCTATAACCTATACACCTCTACACCTAGACATCATCAATCTTTGTAGTGGGTATTTCTCCCCTACTACGTGCAAAAGAACCTACCCTAGATCATCTAGATCATAGGGTAGATTTCATGGTGCAAAGGATTGCCCCACTTTGACTAACAACAATAAATGATGGCAATAATAACACTATTTTTATTTTTTAGATATATTCTACTAACTAATTCAAAACAAGAACAAAAAATATCTTTTGAATTTGGGCCACTATAGCTGTCTGAGGAAATGGTCCACATTGGTGAGTCTAGTATGGAGCAAGCTCAACATACAATGGAAATGATATGGCAAAAAATGGGGATAATGGAGAAAAGTAATGTCATGTAATCTTTGTGGGGAGACCTTCACAATGTATTTATAGGGTGGTATAAGGTTTTTTTACCCATGGTATTTTATTGTCCATGATATTTATCTATGGTTTTTTACCCATTCTCATTTTTGGGGTTTTTTTGTCCTTTTGGGAGAGGGTGGGGATAAATAACAATAAATGCTCAACTTCCCTTCATTTATGGGGAAGGAATAATAATGTTTTGAACCATATTTAGTGGAATGTTAAGTTTGAAGGTAAAAATGGAGGAAATAATGGTGGGAATATGATGTATGACTATGGTTTAGACCATGGAAATATAGGTGAACATTTTATGGTGTTAGTAGATTGCCCCCTGATGTGTGAGGGAAAGAGATCATCGTATGAATGATAGAAATCATAGGATTAAGGGAAAATGGTGACAACTATGGAGAGACTGGAGAGGACCATGGAGGATTAGAGTTTCATCATTTGAACTGCAGTGGATTTTGGTTTGTATTTCTTCTAAAAAATGGATGAGGAACATATAATCTCAGACATGTATATGGACGAGGTGGGCATACCCATGGTGATAACAATGTCTCAAAAATAAAAATGGGGATCAAGGATCAAACAATGGAAGCCGATCAATACATATACAATTGATGATACATAATGGTGGCATCAATAGGTGGATGAATACAAATGTTGATCTGAAGAACTGGTACATATGAACAATAAAATTTTCATAGAATGTAATATCACAACAAATGATACTCTATTGAATCTATAGGTGTACACATTTGTATGGACTTAATGACTAAGAGTCAGAATCTATGAGATATAATAAACAACATCAAGTACTGTAGACACAAGGAACCATGATACTGAGGGGCTTTCGAAAACTATCACCAATGCAGCTCAAAAATCACAAGGGACATGGAACTATATGGGTCCCATAATAGACTCAGCAATGTGCTAAATTCATGTGACAACTGGGGTATTCAACCAAATAATGAAAGAACCAATACCCTATATGAATATGAACGATACGACGATGGATATGAAGTTGAGCACGTTAGGCACAACCAACCTGAAAGGAACTAAGGAATCCTTTCAAGTGGTCCAAGGAACTCAGCAATGAGGTGGATGAAACCAGGATACAGGGATTTATGGGTCTATGATTTGGAATAGATGTGTTGACGTCAATAGAGGGATATCTGCAACTAACAGGAAATGATGTTTCCTTGATAGAAGCGCGACGAGGATAACCGGAGATGTGGAATAATGAGGGGACTGAGACACTGAATGAGGAGCAGGGGCAAGGGAGTATAGGGGACTCAAAATTCCTTTGTTCAGAGTATGATGGTAGGGATGACTTGGTGGCAAATGAAACTAACTCATGGGAAAGAGATCACAGTTGTGAAACCAGGGAGATAAATGCAATGGGAATTACTTTAGGGAGTAACTGAAACAATGATATCCAGGGGATCTAAGGGAGACTCATCACAGAGTACTCTGAAAAAAGGTGACCTAATGGGGGGAATTTTCCATGATGTGATACCATATGTAATATGTGCAAAGTGACTAAAGACATAGTTTGGGCCTTCTTCATAGTTTAAGGAGCACGATGAAGGGATATAAGTATGTTCGATATGATACTATCTCATGGATTTTTGTCGAGTCCGAGACGGTAAATGCTTGATGGTGTTTTCATTTTTAAAGAGTCCGAAAACATGAAAAATAATCCAATGGTTCTATTTTTCATATAGTAGTCTCCTAATTCCGAAAAAGAATAAAAGTGTACAAAGGAGAGCTCTCCCATCCAAAAGGGACTAAGAGACTTCTTTTTCATTGGTAGTCAAACCAGGCCTAAAAAGGTTAAACCTATACTAACTGGAATCTCATCCAAATACTTTTACGAGCATGAACGAAACGAAGTTTTCTCAACGATATTTTCTTTATAGGATGGTTGGAAAAGAGATTAAATACAACCCGTAAATGATCTTTTTCATAACTTACGGTCACAATGTTTGACAAAGCATAAAATGAGAAAAAGGGAAACATTCCTAACTAGAAGGTGCTAGGGTGGTCCTTTTCTTTAAATAGTCTACGTAGTACGAACAAAGGAGATAAACGAAGCCACATATATGCGCTTTCAAATACTTTAACTAGTGTGAAATGAAGCAAGTGTGCTCGACAATCTTTTCATTCTTTTAAGAGTCAGAAAAGGCATTAATAGAAAATCAATAATGGTCAGTTAAGTAAGGAGGAAGTGTTCGATGTACCAAAAGGGGTGATGTTTTGAACATGGTTGATAGAAATAAAAATGGAACATTGTTGGGGCCTCATTGTGAGACGATGTATGGTGGTAAAATAAGTCCAAGTTTGCAATATGGATGGAGTGGATGGCTCATGAACATGCCAATACATACAAGGTTTGATTCACATGGTGGAACTCAAATTGAGCTGAATCTAGGAAATGGCCCAAAAAATAGAGGGAGGGTGGCAGTTTAGAACGTTGTTTCTTCACCTAGGAGATTTTTGCATAGTAGAGGTAGTTTCCTATCCTTATAGAGGATTATCCATACCTGAGCATGTACTACTAGGGAGATCCAAATATGCCTCAACCTCAAGGACAGGTCTTGGGACCTGATGGTACGTATACATGAATCTTGGTGGTTTCAGTCATATATAGTTTACTAGCACAGTGGTAGCTAGATCATGTGTCTGATAGATACTGATGACATACTTTGTGCATGTGCTGACGTGGGACTGCACCCTCCAGTGCGGTAGCAGTGATGCAGGGGTAGTGTGGAGGAGTTAGATCCAACCTCTTACGGGAAAAGGAGGTGACAGAGTGCTACAATGGACTCATTACAGCTATATGTGGAGCGACTATTGGAGAGGGTCACAAACTCATGGTAAAAATGAGGAAGAAAAACTATGATACAATGATACTCATGGTGAGAGACTTCAGGAATAGAACCTCTTGAGGTAGAGTCTATTGTTTGGATTGTTTAAGAGGTGATCACCATAGTTAGCAAGGAGATATGCCCCCTTATAGAGAAATCAATGGATGAAATAAGGGCCATACCACATGGATTCAAACTTCCCTTTCCCAATCTTATCATTGTCTTGGTCAGAGACGAGGAGTAGCCCCCCCTCGCTAAAGGTGCCTAGGTGGACCTGGGAGTCATAGTGGGACTTCGATTGCATCTTTTTTGCTTCGATCATTTTGAGAGAAGCATGATTTTCCTCATTGGTATGTTCAAGCATAAGTAGGAATTGTTCTAATGATGAAGTATCAAGTAGAAGTTCGACGACAAGGAAGGATGGTGAAATCTGGCATTCAATGGGAAGAACTCATTCCACACCATGAAATAAGTGAATGGGGTAAAACCGGTGGAGGTTTCAAGGATTTATCCATCATCACGAAAGTGGTGTTGGGATAGATCAGGGGGATTTTCCATCGTTGAGGATGGGAAAGGACTACTAGAAGTAGAGATCGTGTAAATGGTTTTATTAGTGTTCGAGGAAGAGTTTGGAGTGCGGATCTTCTCAAGGATGGTGATGTCATACTCACGGGAGTGCTTGCGAAGGTCATTGAAGAGTGACCGGTACTCAAGAAAGTTTGGGAAATGGTGTGAATAATGACCATATAGGACACAAAATGCACATGGGTGATTGTTTCACAACATTTTTTTCTTAATAATAGGTATGGTTGGTACGTTGACAACTAGAGCGTTGTCTATCTTGACTACAGTGTGCATGTGGGTGTGAAGGATAGGAAAATAAGGACAATTCTGTGTTGCATGGCCTTGGACATCACATAAAGCACATGTAGGGGGAGGACGCGGTTCTTTCGTCGCTTTGGGTGTCTTGGCCCCAATCTTCGTGGAAGGAGGGGAAGCAGCAGTAGAGACAGAAGAAATCAGTTTTGTATGAGGAGGTGGGTGTGACATCGTCTAAATAGGTTGGATAGGAGTCAACACAATTTGGGGAGTCAAGGGAGGGCTAGGTGGATCGAGGCACCACACAGGAAGACCCAAAGTGAAACCAAGAAAATTGAGAGTATCCATGACGGGCTTGGTCACGATGCCAGAAGGTCAAAAGAGGAAGGGAATCATCTAGATAGGGAAAGAACCCCAATAACTACCTAAGGTATACAGTTGAGGTTGCGACTGAGGTTGCGAGGAGGCTAGAATTATACCAAATGTGATAGTGCAAAAATCCAATATATCAGTTGGAGAAGGAGGAGGCGGTAAGGACAAAAAGGTGTCCGTCATAGGAGCACTGAAAAATAATCCTTGGCCAGTGATAGATAGGGAAGGTATGGACACGATGTCACTTGTAATGTTGATAGCAGAGAGGATGTGTTCTAGTGTGGTCAGTCGCTTTGGATCATAGTACATCAGCTGGTCGATGGTCACGATCTTCCCATCATGAGGGAAAATTAAGAGTCGAAAGACGATAGAAGTAATGGATTGTATTTCCTACATATAACTACATCCTAGGAGGAGTTTGTAAGTGAATGGGGTAAAACTGGTGGAGGTTTCAAGGATTTATCCATCATCACGAAAGTGTTGTTGGGATAGATCAGGGGGATTTTCCATGTTTTTGGATGGGAAAGGACTAATAGAAGTAGAGATCGTGTAAATGGTTTTATTAGTGTCTGAGGTAGAGTTTGAAGTGCGGATATTCTCAAGGACGGTGATGTCATACTCACAGGAGTGCTTGTGAAGGTCATTGAAGAGTGACCGGTACTCAGGAAAGTTTGGGAAATGGTGTGAATAATGACCATATAGGACACAAAATGCACATGGGTGATTGTTTCACAACATTTTTTTCTTAACAACAGATATGGTTGGTATGTTGACAACTGGAGCATTATCTATCTTGACTACAGTGTGCATGTGGGTGCGAAGGATAGGAAAATAAGGACAATTCTGTGTCGCATGGCCTTCGATATCACATAAAGCACATGTAGGGGGAGGACATGGTTCTTTCGTCGCTTTGGGTGTCTTGGCCCCAGTCTTCATGGAAGGAGGGGAAGCAGCAGTAGAGACAAAAGAATTCAGTTTTGTATGAGGAGGTGGGTGTGACATCGTCTAAATAGGTTGGATAGGAGTCAACACAATTTGGGGAGTCAGGGGAGGGCTAGGTGGATCGAGGCACCACACAAGAATACCCAAAGTGAAACCAAGAAAATTGAGAGTATCCATGACAGGCTTAGTCATGATGCCAGAAGGTCGAAAGAGGAAGGGAATCATATAGACAGGGAAAGAACCCCAATAACTACCTAAGGTATACGATTGAGGTTGCGAGGAGGCTAGAATTATACCAAATGTGATAGTGCAAAAATCCAATATATTAGTTGGAGAAGGAGGAGGTGGTAAGGACAAAAAGGTGTCTGTCATAGGAGCACTGAAAAATAATCCTTGGCCAGTGGGAGATAGGGAAGGTATGGACACGATGTCACTTGTAATGTCGATAGTAGAGAGGATGTGTTCTAGTGTGGTCAGTCGCTTTGGATCATAGTACATCAGCTGGTTGATGGTCACAATCTTCCCATCATGAGGGAACATTAAGAGTCAAAAGACTATAGAAGTAATGGATTGTATTTCCTACACATAACTGCGTCCTAGGAGGAGTTTGTAATCGAGTTGGGTGTTGAAAACCTCAATGTTAATCAACACTATTTTTTCAGCTAACTCAATAAGGACATTCGTGAGGACTCCCTGGGGTTGATCAACACAACCATCATAGGCACAAAGAGCAGTGGAAGAAGGTTCAAGGGCTGGGGATCCAAGTTTAGGCCAAACAATGGTTTACATAACAAAGGTTGATGCCCCCTCATCAATGATGCATCGATGAATTACCAAATTCTAAATTTTGACCGAAACTTGGAAGGAAACAGATGATGGAATCCAGGTTTCTCCTTGATCCCAGTTGAAGGTGATCAACCTAGAATCAAAGGGATCAATGACACATAATGTGGATAACAACACTTTGCATTGTGAAGGATAAGTTTTGAGAACTTCTAGAGCGGACATGGCCGAAGGATACTGGGCCAAGTAGTCGACCATACTATAGTTGAGTGCATCCTTGGCAGTGGAATTGTTCACGACACGATGCAAAGGGAAACACGGGTATTTAGCAGTCCTATCCATAAGGGTCTTGATAAATGAAAATACATATATGGAGACATGGAGGTAGATGTCGTAGAGGGGTTAATGGTTTCCATGCTTGAGCCATAATGGTTTCGTCGAGTCTGTAGCTTGACATCAAACAATAATTTCATAAGGTGATGGACACCACGATCGATGGATTGACCCACAGAAGTGGTTTCATGATTTTGTGGGACCAGGGGATGGGTTGCAACCATTCCTTGATTTGGAAGGAAGTTTTGGAGCACCATAAGTGGAGGACCCTATGGTGATGGGTTTGGCTGAGTTGGAGCAACCACATTAGGGTCACGTTGATTATCGATTTGTAGTAAATGGTGGATGTGGTTCATATGAGGATACTGATGTGTGTAATGGACAGAAGTGTTACAAATGACATGCAAATGGTTAGTATGCAATTTTGGGTTCTTCCCAATTTTAGGGAGATGCTGCGGACTTTGTGTAGGGGGCTAGATCCATTATTGTTTAGAGCGTTGGGTTGTTGAGCACCTTCTTGAGGTTGGTTGTTACCTTGAATCCTACCTCTCTTTCATCTTCCCTTCCCTTGTTGGTTATTGGGTGTGGGTTTATTAGGGAGGTTTTCCTATCAGTAGACCTATCCAAGAGGAGTAGGAGGAGTCTGGGTTGAATCTAGAGGAGGTTGCATAGGTGGTGGGTAATAGGCATGAGCATTAGGGTGGGCTGCAAATTTGACTATCTGGCCATTACACGAGTGTGCCGAATAATTTGATTCGTGAAAGTGAGGAACTAGTATGGGAGGCGCATAAGAAGGTGTAGCTCTGGACTGATTCGTTACATGTGTGAAAAATCAGGGGCGTAACCTAGTTTGGAAACACTAGGAGAGTTATCGGAATGGGGCGACATTAAGGGAAAGATCATGTAAAAATGGGGATGTTGGGTGATAGAGCCAATGATTCCATCCAGAACATGGGATCTGCTCAACATATCTCGACATGAGGAGCCAACATGAGGAGCATCGTGTATAGTGGTATACAGATAACTTGAATGGGCATAGATGAGATCGAACTGTTGTGCCTTCACGATGGATTCCTTGGTTTGTGGGATCTCAAATGCAACGCCCTTGGAGATGGTGAGGAGTAAGGTTTTGAGAAACCAATCTAGGAAAATTGGATAGTTTAACTAGATATTACACAAGCTATGAAAACGTCTCCATTCATGGATATGACATGGATATGATCTGTGATATGGGTAGATTTGTTTTGTGTACAGGATAATATAATTTCCACACCCTAATCATATCAAATGGGTAACTTAAAGTACTAGAGAAACATCGAGGATGATGAGGAAAAGTCCAGGTAGGTTGAAAGAGGTAGTTTGATATACCATTTGGGCGCAACACTTGTGAGTGTGCGCTGGAATAACTGCAATCAGAAAAAATCATCCATTATGTTGTAAGATGAAAAACATAAGTGGAATGACATAATATGGTTTTGGGGGTCATCTCTCACCTTTCCCTCAAACTTAGGTATGTATGAGGGTAGTTTCATAGGAATCAGAGGCCAAAGTGGGTTATGACGAATGGGGTCATTGCTCAATCGTGCCAAATTAGGTAGGTTGAGACTAGACCTGAAAGGTACACTAGAACCAAGAGTGGATCGGGAAGGGATAGTAATGCGGTCGATTCCAATAGGAATGTAGTTCCCATGGATGACTAGGGGTGGGTAAGGTTGACTTCTGACAATGAGAGTAGCCACTAGGATTCTAGGAATAACCGAAATGGAAGTGGATGGGCCACTTCCCCCATGCATGAATGGTGGTATGGTAGAAATTGATCCAACTGACAACCAAAATATCCTCCTTTGACAGGTTCTCCTCTACAACTGATAGGTCTTCCTTTGATAGGTTCACCTTGACAACTGACAGGTCCACCTTCGATAGGTTTTCCTTGATAACCGACAACTGACAAGTTCGCAGCCGACAACATATCAACATGCTCTACGACCGTTGAACTTCTAACCATTATAAATTCTTGTAACTGAACATAGTGGGTAGTCACCCAAGCATATCAACATCCATTATATAAGCATGTACATTATGTAATATAGACATCCTTATGATCATCATCTGATTCCTCCATTCTTCATGGATTAGATGTAATAAATTGGTTCGAATTCTTGCATATTGTATATGTGTATATTTCTTATCGACCTAGTGTGTTTCCTTCTTTTCTGTATCTCTTTATATGCTTCCTCCATAACATAACTTGACTCATTCAGTTGACTATTCCCCAACGTGCACCTGGGAACAAACTGGATCATTGGTATCATAACAAGATCTTGTCCAGAGCTTAAGTTACATAAGCACTTCCATCGAAGTTATTTAACTTATTCCTGTTCAAACACACTCGCAATCCCAGCAACACAAGAAGACACTTTCTTTGACTTCATAAAATTTGACCGAAGGAACAGACGATAGACATGCAACTAACGAGACAGAGCAACTCATAGAAAAAGCACTATCTTTCTAGCGAACTGAAATGTTTGCCCAGTTCAGCGAGATTCTCTTGAGAGTCACTACAAAATCCAGGAAATCCTTGACGTGATCTCACCCCGATAAAATCAACCCCTTCAAAGTGAAAATGAATGTAGACATACCGAACATTAAAGGAAAGATCGGCGTGGAATCCATCGAAAATTGGGTGCAACAATTGGAATATTACTTTGCGATAAATCAACTCTCTGAACCAGAAAATATCACGATTGCATCCTTAAAGATGTCAACCTCTGTACACTGCTAGTGGGAGAACCTATTGACAAAAATGGATAAAGAAGAAGACCCCATCGACACATGGCTAAAATTTGTCAAATATTTCTGAAAAGAGTTCTATACACCCAATTACATTGAAAAATAGTACAAGAAGTGGCAACAACTAAGGAAGTAGAAATACCAGTATGTACAGAGTTACACCAATGAGTTTTATTGACTCATGGCTAGACTTGGCATCCAAGAAGAATAGAAATTGCTTGTCCTAATGTATGTCAACGGTTTATCCTTGTACATTTAGCAAGAGATGGATATTATTACTATTAGCACGCTTGCAGATTCATTTCATTATGCCAACAAGATTGAAGCTAAACAAAAAGGAAAGATACATTTCATGAACAAGCCAACAGGTTGAACATCCGACAAGTTCAAGAATCCTTCTTAGCAGAATCTGCCAAATCCTGATCATCAAAAGAAGTACTTTAAAAAATATAAGAGGGATCGCAGCAGATGAACCCAACTGGGAAATAGTGTGATTATCATAGTTCATCATGGCATGATACATCGGAATGCAAAGCTCAGAAGACATTTTTGGCAAAACTATTGACATCCGACTCACCCAACAGAAACCTAGTAGAATCTGATCCAGATGCATCATCCCTCCTGGCTTCGACCTCAACCACTCTGACATCCTAGACAATCATTGATGAGGAGGAACAAGAGCACCTATTCCATAAATAGATATTGGTTTAGAAAAATCCATTACATTGGATTGTGTATAATGGTAGCTAGAATAGCTTTGTTTCTGAAGACCTTGTGAATAAATTAGGTCTTGTCACCACTCCATGTCCTCATCCTTACAATATCAATTGGATGAAGGATGGGAATGTTGGAATATATTAAACCTACTCACAACTTAGGACAAAATAATTAATCATTATTTGATTAATTATTCACCCACTAGCTTAATTAGTTGGCATCCACTTGCACCTTAAAGTCAATACATGTCATCTATATCCTAGGAATGATTTATTTCTAATTTTGGGTTGATCTTGACCACCTTTTGACCATTCAGAATTAGTATACAACACTTTAAAGGATTTTCTTCTTTATTCTACTTTTCTGGTTTTCTATGGATAAGATAAAAGCTAGTCAACTAGGAAACTGGTAGCTTTTGTTTCCAACCCATCCTCCATTAGTTTTTATCCATTTTATAGGATTCACATTTTTTTCCCATCTCCTTGACAACTCACTCATTCTTTTTCCAACTCGTGATGTCCTTGATATATTTGGGAAGTGCTTTAGCCACCTATGGGGGTTTGCTATATTTTGGTAAGTCATCCTTTTTGAGCTTTATGATTTGTTTCCATACAATTAGATTTTCCTAAGAGGGATGTACTATTTATGTACACTATTACTCATCATTATTCAATGGAAGGATACACACCAATATTCATCTCTTTATTCATGTGATTTAGTCTCTTTTCTTCTCTCTATTTTTCTTGTGTATGCTTGTGAGAATTCTTAGTATCAAGATCTATTTCTTGTGCTTCTTATTAGAATCATTTCTCATAGCATTGATCTATTATTTATACATGGTATTAGAGCTACAGGGAATACAAACTTTCCATATTCTATAGCAGCAAGTTTGATCAAGTTCTATAGAGTTGAGGAGCGCATCCAGTCTCCTATCCCTCTCTGAAGAAGAGCTTGTCTAGCTTACAAGATTTTCTCCTAGTTTGTTTTGCAGGTTGTAGAGAGTATCTCCTAGAGCATATCAAAAAATTCAATATGGATTCAAAAGTTCCTCTACTATCTCCTTTCAATTATGCTAATTGGAAGCCAAACATGAGTGCATACTTGAAGAGGCAATGTCTCTTTGATGTCTCCATCGGTGCATTGAGCGAACGTGAGTCTTATGAAGAGAATATTGATTGGATTAATAAGTTTGATAGATCTTATGAAATTATGTGTTTGGGAATGTATCCAAATATATATCATCTCATATATTCTGCTAAGTATCCATTTGAGCTTTGGAAAATTTTGGACAAAGCGTTTGGTTTGCAAGAAATTGAAGATGAAGCATGGAACAAACCTAGAATCTCCTCTTGTTCCCTTTCTGAATATTTCTTGGCCTCTACATTCTCTAATTAATTTGATCATGATGAATAATTTTCTCATACAGTTCATGTTGCTGCTGCTCTCTTTTATTCGAATGCTTCCTCCTTCAATGAAGAAGCAAATATTGAAGATCCATCTTTTTCTATGTCTCTTAAAGGTGATTTTTCTGCTTGTGATACTAGTGATGAAAAAGAAGTAACATATGGAGCTTCTATTGATATTGATGATGATCCTATAACCCATTCATTGTTCTAAAAATATCCTATCTTAGATTCTGAGATCTATGTGCAAGACGCTTCACACCTTGTGCATACCTCTCTCATTGATGGTGCACAACCCAGTGATTTCTAGGATGTTTGCTTAGAGAAATCAAGCCTTATTTGTGTCATACCACTTACCTTACTTTATCTCATGTTATTCATCATATACTCCTTTTTTCTTGGCATCAATACTCAGAGCCTTCTTGAATATTGTGAACATCTCATTCTTTCCTCCTTTCATACAGAGGATTCATTACCAGTGTATTCCCATGAGTCTATTGATATGCTTATATGTGATCTTTTGGATTCTTACTTAGAAGTATATTTTCAGGTTGATACACATTAAATACCACCATCCATACCATCTACCATACCTCTGAATAATCCAAAGACTATACAAATCCCAAGCTCACTAGTTGATTCCTCATTGGTCTCTTATGCAGTGATATTTATCTTACATGGTTTAAAGTCTTTCCTATATTTCAGTGCTTGGTTATCCATGTACTTAGTAATATTTGGACTAATATTAGACATGTTTGGATCTATTCTAAACACTTATGGTTCAGATATTATGCCCATCCATCATTCATATTTTTACACCTATCAGTTTTCTCCAGTTGCTCATAATTTTCCTAGTCTATCCCTATATCCTCATGGAGCCATTGAATCCTTTGTCCTTGCTGTTCCATATGCTAATATTTCTGATATATCAGAATTTTATCAGCCTCATATCAGATCTATACATATGCTACATCAGATTGAAAGATTGACATGTGATTCACATCACAACTTTGCAGCTATTTAGGGAATTGGGTTTGAAATAATTTGTCTTAATTTTTGTACTCTTTGGGAAGGACTATGCATAGATATATTTTCCATTTCAGATTATGTTTGCATATCAGAGTTTGAAAGTAGAAAGAAACATTCAGATAATGCTCCTACTTCATCAGTTGATGAGATACAAGGAGTCTCTCCTCTTCGTTCTTGCGGGTTCTACACTCCAGCGCATGATCATGGAGTTCATGATTTATTCAGCAAGTCCTTCATCCAAAACCAGTTTAGTCATCTCATTAAAGTGAATATGAAGATATGTTGAAGACATATTTCAAATTTTGTGTCTTGTCCTATCTTGAGGGAGTATTTTTCCCATGTAACACATATTTCATTAAAATTGGAAACTTTTTATTACAAAAACATAAACATAATTGAATTTTTTGGTTATTTTCAAATTCTAGATCCATGGTTTATTTTCCAAATTTAACAAAATATGTGTTATGTGGTTTTTTCCTATTTCCTCACTTTTCTAGACATAATAATTGTTAAAGGGTGACCATATCCTTGTTGTTGGGCCCTATATGCATCCATATGCATCCATATTTTTTGTCATACCATCATAAAGTCAGACTTATAGGGGGGTTTTGGAATATATTAAACCCACTCACAACTTAGGATAAAATAATTAATCATTTTTTGATTAATTATTCACCCATTAGCTTAATTAGTTCGCATCCACTTGCACCTTAAAGTCAATACATGCCATCTATATCCTATGAATGATTTGTTTGTAATCCTGGGTTGATCTTGACCACCTTTTGACCATCCAGAATTAGTATACAACACTTTAAAGTAGATTCTGCTTTATTCTGCTTTTTCTGCTTTTCTATGGATAAGATAAAAGCTAGTCCACTAGGAAACTGGTAGATTTTGTTTCCAACCCATCCTCCATTAGCTTTTCTCTATTTCTAGGATTAGCATGTTTTTTCCATCTCTTTGAAAACTCACTCATGTTTTTTCCAACTCATGAGGTCCTTGATAGATTTGGGAAGTGCTTTAACCACCTATGGGGGTTTGCTATATTTTGGTAAGTCAGCCTTTTTGATCTTTATGATTTGTTTCCATACAATTCAATATTCCTATGAGGGATGTACTGTTTATGTACACTATTATTCATCATTATTCAATGGAAGGATACAAACCAATATTCATCTCTTTATTCATGTGATTTAGTCTATTTTCTTCTCTCTATTTTTCCTGTGTATTCTTGTGAGAATTCTTAGCAGCAAGATCTATTTCCTGTGCTTCTTCTTAGCATCATTGCTCATAGCATTGATCTATTATTTCTATAGGGAAGGAACTAGGATCACACAATAATGTCGACTCACCTACTTCATTAAGCCTTTTGAAGATGAAGTACTCTGTGACATGGCACCGCTTTCCGTAGTCGACAACCTATTCGGTAAACCCTACCTATGGGATCAACACAGTGCATATCAGTCGTAGCCTCAGAATGTGATTGTCAAAATTTGAAACCAATGGTATGGCATACCAGATCGAAAACCACATCAACGGTTGTTATGATATCTTCCAAACAAACAAAGAATATTATCAATCATGATCAAAATTTTGCATTAATCATGATAAAGCATTAGCATTCGAGGAAGATTGCAACAATGAGTCGACTCATCGACCAGGGAAAATCCTGACAAAAACAATTGATAGACAACATTCTTGAAGAATACCATAACATACCTCAAGCACTAGACAGAGTACCTCTGCACTATCAGGTAAAACACTCCATTGAACTTGTTCCTGGTTCTTCATTACCTAACGCATCTGTTTACAGAATATCCATTCTAAAAAATGAAGAGATTCACAGACAAATCCAGGATTTGATTGAAAAGGGTCGTATCTTCCCTAGATCCTCTCCTTGTGGAAGTCAAGTCATCTTAGTTCAAAAGAAAGACGGGACTTGCCGCACTTGCATAGACTACCAGGATCTCAACAAAATTTTAGTGAAGAACATATACGCTCTTCGATGGATTGATGAACTCATCGACAATGTGAAAGGTGCTAAGTTCTTTATGAAACTCGATCTTAAGTCGACATACCACAAGATTCCAATCAAGTCCACTGATGTATGGAAAATGGATTTCAAAACCAATGAAGGATTGTTTGAATGGTTAGTCATTCCTTTCGGCTTAACCAATGCACCTACAACCTTCATGAGACATATGGATGACCTTCTATTACCTTTCATTGGTGAATGTGTCATTGTCTATCTCAACGATATCTTGATTTTCAGTCGATCATGGGAAGAACATGTCAAGAAACTTCGACAAGTTTTCAACACTCTCCAGAAACATCGACTATATATATATATTTGTTGGTAAGCATAGAAATAGTATATTATTGTATAGTACAAAAATATATTACAATATGGCATGACCAACTTAGAGAGAAATACTGGCTAGAACGCTTCTTAGTTTGAGTGATTCTTTCCATGTTTCTCTTAGGTTCTTGTCCCTCTATCCATTTCCCATTCTAGATATAGTATTAACTTGACAATTGTACTCCCAAAAGGCCATAAGCTTCCCACCCTGCCTACCTATATATAAAGCGAAGTACAACACACTCTTGTATCTACACAAGTATAGAGTAATGTAGATATCATCACTATTGACTACCCCATCCCATTCCAAAATAATACAATCGAGAATTGACATTACCAAAAATCGGTATATAAAACAAGAAAACAACAATCAGTCACCAAACATTGAAGACTAAAAAACAAGAGAGTGACCAAAAGAGCAGAAGCCCCGATCCTTACTGCTATGGAGGATTAGCTGGGGAGGGAGGAGGTGCCATAGAATGTTCTCCCAGGATTCCTAGAATCTCTCTCGCCATTGATTCCAACATTCTAAAGCCATCCATAGACTCTTGATGTTCTTGTTTGATTAATGCCAGGGCTTCAGGAATACCATGAGCCAGTTGCATATTTTCTTGAATATCCCTTGCAAGCAAAATGCGCTCGGTCCAAAATGGACTGAAAATTATAGGTCAACCCTAGTGGGTCTGATATTAATGGACCAGTTCAACTTCCTTGATGGAAATGAGAGCTTCGACCCTTGCTGGGATTTCCACCATATATTTAGCACCCCAATTAAACACCAAGGGGGTAGGGTCAACATCCACTTGTGAGTTGTTGCTCGAGGATCCAACATGGGGGGGGGGGGGGTTCCTTCATCCATACTTCCCCTAAGACCCTGATTATGCCTCCCCCTCCCCTGCTGAGCCATTCTGAGCTGGAGCTCTATAGAACAGATATCCTTCACTAAATAAAAAATAGGAACCAAGATATGCTCGAATCTGATAATCATCTTGCTCTCTTGAGACGATTAAATAGTCGATCCTTTGTCATGGATGATGTATACCTTCTTCCTATGATTCAACAGTTGTTTCCAATTCATGCCTTGGTAAACATCCACCTTACAGCTCCATATCTTTCTATACATGATCCAATCCTCCTATTCATGTGAGATATTGGCCATCTCTTCCTCCATTAATGGTCACCTGGTACATGTCCTGCTTAAAAAGATAGTCTGAGTACCAAGACTCGAAAGCTCCCCTCTGGTGAGCCTAAGAGGATTGTACCTTGAGGTTTTTCTATACTTCGTGTGCATGAAAAAGGGAGATTTTAAAGATAAGGGACTAACCCTAGATCTTTCACCTCTCCTTGAGCTAAAGTGCCACCCTCCTCTTTCCATTCTTTCCCTTTCTTCCCAGTTGTCCTTGTCTCATCCTGAATATGCATGGAATAAATTCCAAGTGAAGGAGGTGTCTCATCATCATCCCTCGCACCTGTCAAGGATGTGGGTATAGGGACTTCTGCATGCCAAATCACATGGGAATATGAAGGCTTTCCTGAGAAATCATGCGGGGCGTGTGTGAGGGGGGAATTTGCATGCGAAAAGGAAGGAGGTGTAATGAGAGCACAATTGTACTGCCTTGGGAGTCGACCAATGTCATTTCGACCATCATCGAAACCTTCCAACCCTTCGCATTTTCCCCAAATAATCATATTCCTTTTGTATATGTGGTCCTCTGGATGGAAGGAACAGTCCTTTCCAACCCCTTCATTTTCAAGAGTATATACCACCCTATTCCTTGAGTGTTTTATGTGGGAAAACACTAGAGCAGGAGTGTTCCTTAACTAGACTTTGAGCATTGAACGCCTACCTTCCCACCTTTAGTTCCTGGAAACCTGATTAATGGCCACTCAATTCATAATCCTTTTGGCTATGTTGATGATTACCATCGAGTCCCCCTCCACTATCAGTGGGGTTCATTGGTTCTGTATTGCCCATGCCACCTCGTTTAAGAGGCCATCGAGCTCTACTAGATTATTGGAACTTGATCCTAGGCTTCCCCAATAGTCAGACTGAGTATTTTTCCTTGAGGGTCCCTTATCACGCCTCCAAAACTAGCAGGTCCCGGGTTCCCTTTTGTGGCCCCATCGAAGTTCAACTTGAAGGCACTGAGCAGAGGCTTTTTCCAAGACTCAACATTGATATTTTTATTGACCATCTTGTTGAGGTGAGAATTGTTCAGAGGTAATTGTATTATTCCCCAATTTTGAAGGATTTGATTTTCTGTTGTGTATGCTTCTAAATATTCCTGTGACCATGCTATGAGAGTCAAAGTTTATTTTAAATGAGCAACCAGAGTTTCCCATATTTATTCAACCGGACGTTTTTTGTCTTCAATTTTTTTTAGATTATGAGTCTTCCAAATTTCCCCTACCACAAATCCTGGGTATAAATCCCATATTTTGTTCACAATTTTATTTTTGAATATATTCTTGGGCCACTCAGCAATGGTTATATCAAGTCTACCGATGCGTCTGCCATTAGATTTAAACAGTCTGCTTCCTCTTTCCCAGATCGCGGTAGCTGTTGGGAATTCATCCAACAAATGATTTATGGTTTCAATGTTGTTTTCACATAGACTTTATCTTGAAGGTCCCGATATCTCTCGAACTTCAATGTTGTCCCAATTGAGGATTCTGCATTTGAGAATGAGCCAGTAAAAATCTACAATCTTGGGCTACCAATTCCCTCCCCGTATTTTCCTCCATTTGGCTTCCTTTTCCTGCCTTTGCATTTCATTCAACACCCCTATAGCTTCTTTTATGTTTAACCTTCCAATATTGGAGTATCCACACCGAATTTTTTCTGGACCCTCATGTCGAGGGATCTTCCTTGAGTAGAGGTCCATGTAGAAGTCTTCAATGTCCTCTGCTGGGGCCAGATTTTTCCACCACTATTTCCTTTTCCAAGTCTTGAACAACTTATCACAGGACTCATGGTCCCTAAATTCCTTCACCTTATTTACCTGGATGAGATGAAGGTGGAATTTGAGAGTCAGTATGTCATCCCAATTTTCGATACATTGCTCTTGGTTCCAAGCCTCGCTAATGAACAGAGTATATTTTCCATCTCTTATCTCCCAAAAAGTGTGCCTTTGGATGAGGTTCCAATTTTCCTAGGTCGATTTATAGATACTAGAACCCTGAAGGTCTTCTCCAAATATTATCAACAGTTGTTTTGGTCAGTGATGAGCATACTTGACATGCTAGAGCTTCGCCTAGGGTTCTTCCTCATACGTTATCCATTTCCACCATATCTTTGCTCCCATAGCTTTGTTGGTATTTGGCGGGTCTTGAAGACCTAGAGATCCCACATTTTTGGGTTTGCAAACCATTTTCTAGTCTACCAGAGGCCATTTCATGTGGCAGTCATCTCCTCCCCACAAAATGTTCCTTTTGATATTCCTGATTTTCTTAATCATGGATTTAGGAGCCACCAAAACCGAGAAAATATATAGAGGCATCGCTTGGAGGACACACTTCACCAAGATAAGTTTGCTTGGGAAGTTAAGGGCTCTGAATGTCCATAGGATGAGTTTCTGCTTAATTTTGTCCAAAAGGTCCTTCCATGAGACCTACCTAATGGTCGATTCAGCCAACAGATCTCCTAAATACTTGGAAGGTAGCCTGCCCTCAAAGAAGCCCAGAATTCTTAATACATTCCTTTTCGTAATTTTTGGAGTATTAAAGAAGTAAACTTGTGATTTTTCTTTGTTGATTTCCAGTCCACTGGCTTCCAGGAAGGTGTCCAACCCCTGTTTGATACCACAAGCTTCCTATACCGTGGATGGCCCCATGAGCATCGTATCATCGACGAACTATTGATGATTTTGGGGCTCCATCTCCTCAGCAATGGTTAGCCCTTGCATATTATTCTCCACTTGTAGGTTCTTGAGAATTTTTCCTAGTCCTTCCACTGCTATGATGAACAGAAAAGGGGACAATGGTTCACCCTATCAGATACCTCAGGATCTTTGGAAGGGCGAGGTAGGTGAGTTGTTAACTAAAATAGAGAAGAATTATGAAGATACCAAATTCATGACTCACCTGATCCATTGATCAGAGAATGCAAATGACTTGAGCATCCCTGCTAAGATCAATTGCCAATTTAGTTGATCATAAGATTTATATAGATCTAGCTTAAGCAGCATACCTATACTTTTCCCAATTTTGACTGAGTGGATGGTTTCATGGATTAATATGACATCGTCCAAAATTTTTCTGCTTTCAACAAACCCCGCTTTCTCAAGAGAGATGATTAGGGGAAGCAGAGGAAAAAGTATGTTAGCAATAGTTTTGGAGATAATTTTGTAAATGACATTGCAAACAACTATCGGTATGAGCTTCCTAGGATCTTCTATTCCTGACTCTTTAGGGATAAGTGTTAGGAAAGTTTCATTTAGAGATTTCAGAATATTACCCGACCTCCTGGAATCCTCTACCAGAGCCCAAACTTCCTCTTTCAGCCAATCCCTACATGCATGGAAGCAGTTGGTGGAGAATCCATCAGGTCCCAGGGATTTATCCTTAGCCATTTCCTTGACCTCCTCTTCAAATTTTTCCATCTCTATAGGTTTCAACAATAGAAGGTTATGTTCTTTATTTATGACCCGAGGGATGTGCCTTAGGACCTCCCTTTGAGAGGCCTCTCTGTCCCCATCAAGTTCCTCTAGAAGGTTAGAAAAAAAGGAGTTAAGGGTGAGTTCAAGATATTCCCGGGTTTTGGAAAAAAGACCTTCTTTAGTTCTCAATTTGGTCAGACGATTGCTTTGATGGTGGTGCATGGTCACTTTGTGAAAGAAGCTAGTATTTCGTTCTCCTTCCTGGAGCCATTTCACTCTAGCTTTCTAGCTCTAGTATATTTCCTCCTAGTGTTCTCTCTGACTGAAATCCTGGAGTAGAGAGCTCTCCTGCTCCCTAATATCTACCGTGAAACCTGACTGCATGCCTTTGGCTTGTATTTTTTTAATTTTACTATCCAACTCCACTTTTGCTTGGAATATGTTACCAAATGATTATATGTTCCATTTCTTAATATTTGATTTGAGGATTTTGAGATTTTGTTGGAACTGGTACATCTATTTTCCCCCAATGGTTGGGATTTCCTCCCACCATTATTTTAATTTTTCTTGGAATTCGAGCTGAAGTAGGAAAAATTTTTCGAAGAAAAAAGGTTTGCGTAGGTTAGTACCCACATTTTCCAATTCAAGCTTGATAGACCAGTGGTCAGATCCGGCTGATGGAAGGACCAACACCTTCGACTCTCTCCCGTTCATCACGATGGACTCTGACACCAAAAAGTGGTCTAGACGACAGGCTATGCCTCTATCTCCCATCATTTTGTTGTTCCAAATAAAAGTGTCGTTATTTGTTCCTACATATCTCAATTCAAGGTTATCGATAAATTCATTAAAGGAATCATTTATGGGGTTTACTTGTATTATCCCACCTTTCTTTTCATCCAGATTCCTTATTAGGTTTAAGTCCCCTCCAATGATCCAGGGTTTTCCTTCCATCGTACCGTTCATCATCCTTAGGAAGTCCAGAAATTGCATTTTCTGCTCTGCCCTTGGAGGATTGCACACATTGATCATGAATCCCCGTATGTTAGTACCTGAGATGTGAAAGGCAACAAAATGAGAATGCTAGGTTGTAGAGAAGCTATAGAGGAAAACCTATTTTTTATTCCATATAATTCGAATACATCCAACTGCCTTATTAGCATCCACTACTACAGCCTCGCATCCTTTCTAGACTTTTCCTCCTACACTTTTCATATCTGTCTCCAAACATTTAGTTTCTTGCAGAAAAATAACTCCTGGCTTTTCCAATTCAATCTTTCTCCTTAGAAGACGAATATTTAAGGTGCTACTATAGCCTCTTATATTCTAGGATGTGATATACATTTAAATTATTTATTTGTGGGAGATAGGGCCGCATCTATGGTAGGATACTGCCCTGAATCCACCAATTGAGCTCCAACCATTTGGATTCTTTGCACATTACTATGTCTACCTCGATTTTCTTTCTTAGCTTTATTTTTTCCCTCCAGATCTTTGAGGGGTTCTACTGAGACCCATAGAGACTTCATTTCTTTGGATTTGATTATCGCCTTTTCCAACAGGGTATCTTGTTGTGGCATAATATTCTTGGGGACCAATGCAGGGATAATCTCCATTTCTTCCTCTTCCACCTCCTGAGTCTTATTGGTGTCTTCCTTTATTTCCTGATTTTCTTCATGGATATAGATCTTTGAGCTTGGATCCTTTTATTTAAATTGTTGCGGTGGGTCCTATGCTACACTTTCCTTGGTTATAGATGCATCGATGGGCTGCTAGTGTTGGGTCTTTATGCTTGTATCCATGTCTAAAATTGTAGGTCCTTGAGGTTCTTGGAAGACTTCAAAACGTTTTTGTGTTTGAACTTTATTGAAAATTTTAGGGCCGGTGGACTTCTTGGCTGATCTCCTCTTATTTTGAACATGGGTAAAACCCCCAGCATCTTGATTTTCTTGTTCTCTCATTCCTCCTGGTTTTTTGTTCTGTCGGTAGTCTCTGAACAGGTGCCCATGTTCGTGATATCTCCAACACCTGAATGGTATTTCTTCATAATTGATTGCTTGGAACCAATATTCATCCTCCCATGTTATATCTATTCCATCTGGGATATCTTTTTATATATCAATATATATGCAGATCCTAGCATATGAGGTGTACCTTCTCTGTTGAGTTTGCTCAAAGAATTTTTCAAAATTTACAAGAATCTTCCCAATTTCCATTAGGATTTGTTTTGAATAGTATTCCATCAGTAGGGAATACATTTTGATCCATACCAAAAAAATCGTGAAAATCTCCTTGTATGGATTGAATATTTCTTTCCACGGTCTCAAGAACAAACCCACAGAGTTAAAGAAATAAGGCCCACTTTCAAAGATTCTAGTTTTGTCTTCTTTATTAAAAAAGATAACCATGAAGAATCCTTTTGCTCCTAGTTATAGGTCATAATGGCCTTGAGGTTTCTAGGTGGTTTTTATCCACCACATTAGGGTTTTATCTGAAGGAGACATCCCTACAAACATCCCTATGAGAGAATTCTCCTTCATGTAGTTGATATCTTCCTTGATTCGAGCCGATTTGATCTGTAGCTTTGGAACCATCTTCAATTTGGGTAAACAATGTCCCATTACCCTATTCACTTCCTTTTCTATGATTTCTTTAGCATTTCCACTAGTTCCTTCCATTTTCTTCCCCAATTGGGAGTTGAATATTGGCCTTTTCCCCTTATCTAACTCAATTTCCATGGCCAATATCTGAACAGGGGGTGGTGCCCCACCGTCCGAGGGCTCGCTCATCCCCGGACTAGATCGACTGATGTGTAGAATAGACCAAATCCCATGTCCCCACTTACTAGACCCAGCAACTTGAAAAACTCATCAATTCCTCCTCCCTTTCAAATCGCCATCTGTTGTAAAGGAAATTTTCCTATGGCTAGGGTTTAAGAGGCCATCAATGTACTGAGGTTGAAAGGTGGATGCAAATGGTTCTGCAAGTAAATACAAACAAGATTAAGAGATTATAATTGTTCATACCTTAGCCAAATGAAGGTTGATCAAGGCTGCCCTTCAATCCTCTTCTTGCTCCTCTTGCTCCAAGAGACTTGCAAAACAAATTATACCTTCTTCAAACCATTATGACCACATATAAAGCAATGATAATCAAATAAACATGAAATAATAATCTTATTAACATCAACATCTGATCATAAACAGAGATTCAATCACATATTGAACAATGATTTGGGAAGAAGAAGGACATCAGATCTTTATTAATCTTGAAAACAAGTACAAGTATACCTTCTCTTCAAGTTCGACACCTCACGAAACCTTGATCTGGTTCTGCTGCTTCTCTTCTCCAAGGTAGTCAGCCTCCGAGCTCTGCAACATAAGGAGAATGCTTCTAGGGAAAAGGTGTGGGAAAAGAGAGCTCCAAACCTCCAGCATAACAATGCAAATATTCAAGTCTCCTCTCATGGACCTCCCTACCTCTATTTATATGCTTTATGAAGAGTTAGGGTCAAAGACAAAGTAGTTACAACTAAAGGAGTCAGTTGCATAACTACCCAAACTACCTGAATTTCAAAATATGTATTTTTTGACATTTTTAGGAGGTGTATGCAGGTTGCAGAGACAACAGTCACATACATGAGGAGGTATACGTGGGTTTCAATGTAGAAAGTTGCGTATTTATGTTAAATTTTCATATGCTTAGCTAAGACATCAATATATCATTTCATTTTTCATAATAAAAGCATATAAACAGGATCACTGAAAGAAATAGTATCACAAGAACAACACAGATTTATCCTGGGAAAACCCTAAAGGGAAAAACTCAGCAAAATCTTCCTCAATATAGATGCCCCAAAAAGGTAAAAAGGTAAAACCAACAAGGAGATCAAAAACCTGATCCTCCTCCTTCTCCAGCAACTTATCTCCTCCACAAGTGCACTATTCCAAGTGAGTGTGTGTGTGTCACAAATGAGGAGCACTACACCTCTATTTATATTCATCCGATCACTTAAGTCAACTCATTTGACATGTAGGCTCAAGTTAAATCATGTAGGCTTGAGTTACACATGTAGGCTCAATTAACCACAATGGGGTGATAATGACCCACCTTTACAATTAGAGGGGACTACCTCATGACTCCTATTAGTTCTTCTGATTAGGAGCATCGAGGTATAATGTAATACAATGGTTCTCCCGGTAGGACCATTGGGGACCACAAAAAGATACATATAGAATATTCTTCGAAGTTACAATATTTCAACACTCCCCCTTAACGAGAAGGGTATTCTACAGCAACATAAACACCAACAAGAGTAGAGATAGGGGACATCATCAACATTGGCAGGGTAACACATCTATAAATCATTGGAAGCTTTTCAACATCATGTAGTCTCCATCTTCAATATTCATTCTTCATCATCAGCAACATCTTCAGTATTTGATCAACAACATCTTCAGCATTTTGATCTTTCAATTAGCAACAACATCTTCAACATTTTGACATTTCGATCAACAACATCTTCAGCACTTTGAATTTTCGATAAGCAACAACATCTTCAGCACCTTGAACTTTTGATCAGAAGAAACATCTTCAGTACTTTGACCTCTCGATCAGCAATATCATCATCAACACTTTTCCTTTTCGATCAGTAGCAACATCATCATCATCATATTCTGATCCGTCGATCATAATCATCATCACATTCTGATCTTTCGATTAGAAACAACATCATCATACTCTGATCTTTCGATCAGAAACATCATCAACATAGAAACATCATCATCATACTCTGATCTTTCGATCAGAAACATCATCATCATACTCTGATCTTTCAATCAGAAACATCATAATCATAGTGCGTCATCATCATACTCTGATCTTTAGATCAGTATGTCATCATCATCATACTCTGATCTTTTGATCAATATGTCATCATCATCATACTTTGATCTTTCGATCAGTATGTAATCATCATACTCTGATCTTTCGATCAGTACGTCATCATACTCTGATCTTTCGATCAGTACGTCATCATTATCATACTCTCATCTTTCGATCAGTACAACATCATCATCATCAGCAACAACGTGCAATCCACAACTCAAATACAAAAAAATCTTTGGATCACTTTTGGACTTAAAGTCCAGGGATGATACAATCCCACCACATTCTCGACAACCGAAGTTACCGGATTGATTACGGGAGAATCATTCCCTATCACTTTAGGACTATGTCCAAGGCTGATGCAATCCTATCACATTCTCGACGACCGAAGTCACCGGATACAATTACGGAATAATAACTCCCTATCACTTTAGGACTTGAGTCCAAGGATGATGCAATCCTACCACATCCTCAACGACCGAAGTCACCGTATACAATTACGGGATAGTCACTCCCTATCACTTTAGGACTTGAGTCCAAGGATGATGCAATCCTACCACATTCTCGATGACCGAAGTCACCAGATACAATTATGGGATAATCACTCCCTATCACTTTAGGACTATGTCCAAGGATGATGCAATCCTACCACATTCTCGAGGACCGAAGCCACCGGATCTATTATGGACAGATGTCTCGGGATGATACAATCCCATCACGTTCTCGATGACCGAGGTCACCGGATCTATTATGGACAGATGTCCCGGGATGATACAATCCCTCTTCATTCTCGAGGACTGAGGTCTCCAGATCACTTTAGGGCAAATGCCCAGGGATGATATAATCCCACTGCAACATCACTACTCCCCCTTTCGAGGAAGGTCTTTCCGAACAACACCAATCTTGTCTCGAAAGTGTTCGAACTCTACTCAAGGCAGAGGCTTCGTCGGTACATCATCATCCAAACCATCATCATCTACATCTTCAGTATATGAATACTGATCTATCACCATCTGTATCTCCAGTATGTGAATACTGAAAGCATCATCATCTATATATTCAGTATAGAAATATGGAATCACCATCATCTGTATCTACAGTATGTAAATACTGAAATATCATCTATATCTTCAGTATGGGAATACTGAAATCATCATCATCTATATATTCAGTATAGAAATACTGAATCACCATCATCTGCAACTACAGTATCATCATCTGCATCTTATCTTGTATATAGAAATACTGGATTTCTACGTGTTACGTCGAAACATAGGGTTCTTTGTCATCACAACTATGGTTATCATATAGAATAATTGTAGTGTCTATCTTCAGGTCAAAGAGACCTAATATCAGCTTCTGAATCCATATGGCTTCACAACTTAGTAGAGAAATATGCTATGTATTATGCTTCAACCGTGCTAAGAGAAACACTGGACTGTTTCCTGCTAAACCATGAACTCATAGCAGACCAAAAGCATATACCAGATGTACTTTTCCCGTCTGAGATACTTCCATCCCAATATGCATCTGTGTAGCCATACAATCTATACTCATGGCTACCATCATAGTATAGACCAAAGTCTATAGTCCCTTTTAGATATCTCATCACATGTTTTGCAGCTACTAGGTGAACCTGTCTTGGTTGAACAAGATATTGACTTAAGTTGTTCACAACAAAACAAATGCCTGGTATGGTATTTTTTAAGTACATCAATGACCCAATGATCTGTCTGTAGTGAGTCACATCCACTAACTCTAATGAGTCATCAGCTAACAGCTTTAGGTTGGAGTCCATGGGTGTGGCCATGACTTTGCATTCCAACATATTGAATCTCTTCAATATCTCTACCACATACTTTCCCTGGTTGAGAAAGATTCCTTCTGAAATTTACCATACTTCCAGACCTAGGAAATAATGCATTAACCCAAGGTCTTTCATCTCAAATTATTCTGCTAGTTTCTTCTTGCTTTCCATGATCTATTTCTCATTCCCTATCAAGAATAAGTCATCTACATATAGTAATAGAATGACAGGTACATCTTCTACAACCTTGTAGGAAAGGTTAGGATTGAATTTGCTCTTGGCAAAGCCCATTCTCATCAGGAAACTATCTATTCTTCCATACCAAGCTCTGAGAGCTTGCTTCAGGCCATAGAGGGCCTTATTCAACTTGCATACTTGATTCCTTCTGTCTTCAACTTCAAATCCTCGTGACTATTCGATGTAAAACTCTTCCTCAATCATACCATTAAGGAAGGCTTGTCTTTACTTCATCATGGAAGAAACTACCATGATAGTTTTGAAGGAAGTGTACCTTGCTTCCTGGAGTAAGTGTCTCTTCAGAATTAATTCCCTCTTTCTGATAGAAACCTCTAGCCACAACTCTTACCTTACTTCTATCAGTAACATATCTTATCTTGCAAATCCATTTGGAAGATACCACATTCTTGCTTTCTGGTTTGAGTACTATATCCCAAACATCATTTATCATAACATCTTCTATGAGTTTGTCTTCTCAGGTCATCAACATATCCTAGTCTTCTGCATTCAACCTTGAAGGTTGGAACCCACTTTACTCTTGGTAAAGTCTCGATCCATCACAAAGCTATCCATCATGTCGTACCATGTCGAACTCAGATATAATTTTCTGTGGTCACTCCCCCTGAAGTGGAGTATCATCTTCCCTCTTCATTCTATACATGTGGTTCTATGCTTGATATATACTGGTCAATAGAGTATGTCATGTCATAGTCTATTCTTTCTGGGGAGAATCATGAACCTTGCTTTGTACACTTGTTCCATCATATCGTATACATCATTCCCCATGATCAACTGTTATTCTTTGATCATAGCTTCTTTTATAGCATTATTTTCCTCATCTTGAGTTATCTCTTGTACCCATGGTGGTCTTCATCCTTCATGGTGGATCTACCATTCTCTGAAGCTCTTTCTTCCGTCATGGTGTCTCTGACCCTGGGAGCTTGAGATTCATGTTTATTGGAGTGAATCTTGAATTGTCATCACTTGTTGTTTAGAACAAGTCCAATCCTTATTTTCTTGTACGAGGTTGTTCATGACCTTTCCTACAATTCAAATGCACCAGTTGCATGGTTAGAAATATTTCATAAAACATATGTATAACGACAAATTCTTATGCATCATGCAACTGTTTAGTCAATACAACATTCATCCATATCTCATATAAACTTTCTAGATGCCTTCCATCTCCACCATGACATTATTGAGATTGTGCCGCTAATCCAATATGTCAGCAAAGAGGTTTGATAAGTAGCAATGGAGAGTTGTATAGCACCATGAGCTACTTACCCATCACATGCATATTAGTAGTGTACAGTCATTAATGAAAAAAATCTATCATGCATAACACATCAACTGAATATAATCAAATGTATAACAAAACAATATCATGAAATGACAATTGAATACTAATATTTATTTGTTTCATGGGTATATTCCTTCTTGAGTCTTCGGCTGCATCGTCTTCTTCATTCATGATAGCATCATTTCTTATCCAAATGCTGCGGTGGATAAGAATTTCTTCAAGAGTTGAGATCTTCATATTCCTCATTGATTGAGGGATCTTCTTTGGAAGATGAGAGCTTGATCTTTGGAGACAAGCTTCTTCTTCTTCCCAAAGTCTGCTGAAAGTAATCACTTCCTCATTAGAGGAATTTTGGGGTCTAAAATGGGCCTCCTAAGGAAAATAATAAAATAATAGTTAAAATAATAAAATAATATTGATTAATTTTGGAGGAAGAAAGAAAAAAACTACTTTTTGTGTTCGTATTTTCGACATATCTCCCTGTGTTTTTACTCAAATTTCGATCGGGAGAGCTCGTTGGATGCGGAATTTGATTCCACATCCAACGAGTACCACACTGCATACTTTTGATGGACCCCGCTACCCCAAAAACAAGAAATACTTGAAAAAAGGTGATGATGATGTCATCATCACATTTTTTCAGGTATTTCTTGTTTTTGGGGTAGCGGGGTCCGTCAAAAGTATGTAGTGTGGGTACTCGTTGGATGCAAAATCAAATTCCACATCCAATGAGCTCCCCCAATCGAAATTTGAGTAAAAACACAATGAGATATGTCAAAAATACGAACAAAAAAAGTAGTTTTTTTTAAGGACAAATATGTCAATTCAATCATTATGGTTGACTTATTTTATTGAAATTCTATTGGTTCTTGAATTCCAACTCACAAAAACTTATTTTGGCACGTTTTCTTATAAGGCCCATTTTAGACCCAAAATTTCCTCTAATGTCTGGAACACATTCCTTGAATGAATGAATTCCATGATCCTAGGAGGCCATTCGAGGTGTCCATCACCACTTCTGCATTCTTCACTTCTTCTTTCCCCGCTTGAAGTTGTTCTTTGATTTGAGAGATCCTTATGACTGCATGGTCTCTGCATTCTGGATATTCACATTCTTCAGCTGGTTTCTTAAGGTCATATTTCGATCTACGTTCTTCCCTTCAAATAGCTTGGTCAAGGAATCAAACCTCATCAATGTCTTTAGGGAAGACACTTGTAGAACAAGAGTATTCGTGACTAAATCATCAATGATCTTCTATGCTTTGACCAAGTTCTTCTTGTGAAAGGATTATAGCCTCATCTCCCTCTGAAACTGGAACCTCTATGCTCATGTAGGTGTCCAATCCATTTTCTTCAGAGAGATCATATACTTCTAGGCTTGGAAGTTTTCAACTTCACCAAGCTTATCATCAAGCTGATGTGATAGATCACTTTGAAATGAGAACCTCAAATGAACATAGCAAAGGATTAGATCTTACCGATTTGAGGTGTCCGTCTTGGTTCCGGAGCTGGCTGATCTAGGGTTTGTCACAGAAACCCTAATTTCAAAACTTGGAATATTTTAGATCTGATTGGATAGACAGATAGATATCTTCAAATGGAGCTGTCCAATGTACTCCATTTCTAAAAACAGTGGAGGGAAGCTCCCGGAACAGGAAGCCCTAATTTTCCAATTTCTTCTACAGAAATGCTTGTTACTGTTTCTGTGATATCTCTGAAATTTCTGATCCTCTGTGTCTGAAATTTTGTACTGAGGTAACCTCACATGTCCCTAATCCAAAACCGTAGGTTTTATCAGAATTTGTTTCACCATTTGGGATTTATGATCCTTTTCCCAAGGTGACCTGTTACAGGACTGTTCAGAACAGCGAAGTTGTACAGAATGCCACGTGTCACTGGTTCATCTTCTGAGTCTGATATTCAGACCAAAAAGATTAAATTTCATTCCCTTTATGGAAAATATTCAATAATTCCATTTGTACCTCTGTATCCCAATATATTTCAATTCTCCCCAGGTGTCCTGTTTAGGGATGAATTCTGGAAGAGGCTGGAACCCTACCTTGGAGAGAACATATCTCTTGGAATACAGCGAATGTGAGGCTGAATTTTGGACACAGTGTTCATCAGGATTGTTTCTTCGGCACCTGCAATTTTCAGCGCCTGATCCTTCACAAATATCAGAATATAGCGAATGTACCAAAACGTAGCAGTTTTAGTATTTAGGGTTTTTCTAGCTCAGGGTCAAACTAGGGTTTGACTTTCTCAGAGTTTCACCCAATCAAATTTCTTGATCCAGCTCTCTATACTTCGGTTTTGATGAGGAGAAAAATCATATGCTGGTCTCACTAAAAAATTCCTGTTCAGTAAGATGCCCTAATTTCCCGCACTGAAAACTGAAATTGTCGAAATCGAATTCCGCTTCGACAGAAAGATGCACCCTTCAAAGGAGAGTCAGCCTAGCCTTCTTTTGCTGATAGATTGTGGAGAGAGAAACAAAAAATAAGAATCCCTAGCTTTTATAGCTTTTTAAATCTTCCCTATTCAGGTTAGCTCTGATACCATGTTAAATTTTCATATGCTTAGCTAAGACATCAGTATATCATTTCATTTTTCATAATAAAAGCATATAAATAGGATCACTGAAAGAAATAGTATCACAAGAACAACACATATTTATCCTGGGAAAACCCTAAAGGGAAAACCTAGCAAAAGCTTCCTTAATATAGATGCCCAAAAAAGGTAAAAAGGTAAAACCAACAAGGAGATCAAAAACCTGATCTGCCTCTTTCTCCAACAACTTCTCTCCTCCACAAGTACGCTATTCCAAGTGAGGGTGTGTGTGTCACAAATGAGGAGCACTACACCTCTATTTATATTCATCTGATCACTTAAGTTAACTCATTTGACATGTAGGCTCGAGCTAAATCATGTAGGCTCAAGTTACACATGTAGGCTCAAGTAACCACACTCGGGTGCTAATGACCCACCTTTACAATTAGAGGGGACTACCTCATGACTCTTATTAGTTCTTCGGATTAGGAGCATCTGGGTACAATGTAATACAAGTGGTTCTCCTGGTAGGACCATTGAGGAACACAAAAAGATACATATAGAATATTCTTTGAAGTTACAATATTTCAATAATTTAAGGCGTATGCGAGTATTATATAGAACAAGTCGCATACATACGTGGGTTTCCTTAAGGAAACTCATGTACACATCAAAAAACTCATTTTTAGGGTACTTTTGTGCATTTTCATACTTCGGTGTATTCTGGAAAGTTTTAGCCAACACGGATACCTTTTGAACGATGTAAGTATGATTTCAAATGGAGTTACAAAACTTTAGATATGGGTCCTCCAAGTTAGGTGTTTTTTTAGTGACTTTCAATGACTTTCATGAAATGTCATCATGGAAGTGTCAATATGTGACGAATTCATGGGAAAGTGGTCATAGGTAGAGATGTGTCATTTTGAGCTATAACAGATGCCCCATAATTTATGAGGTTATAGGGGAAGACGATAGCTAAAATACATTATAAAAGAAATAGTTGAGTATGGAGAGAGCAGAGAATCCAAGATCAAAAGGCTCCAACAAAGTTACCTGAAAGAGAGATAAATGTCAGAAAAAAACTGATCTCTGGGACATACAATTCCATATACAAAACATTGCCATAAAGGTACAGGAAGATCCAACATATGTATAACTGATGAAACTATCATGGTTGCTCAATATGCAAAAAGGTGCCATATCAAATCTAAAGGAGTCATGGCCACAAATGAACAAGGTGGATCCATGCTCAACAATTGATCATAGCCACAAAAATACAAGGTGGATCTATGTCTAAGAAAATGTCATATGAAGTGTGACAAGGTCTTGTGCAGCTTGGGCAATAGAAAAATATGATGCTACTGTCAGCCCAAGGTCTTCAATCCAAACCACCCAAAAGGTACGAATCCTAACCATTCGAATAAAGGAGTTGAAGTTGAACATGGAGTAAACCGTTGAGTACTGGTCAATGATGAGAACCGTTAACAAATGCAAGGGAAACCACCATTAATAAAAAATGGTCCCCAAGGTACCTAGTACATTCTAAAAAGTGTGAATACAAGAACTTGAAGTCGAACACTTGAAGAATCCATCGAGTAGGAGAAAATAGGGTATTCCCACTTCCCAATAGCGAGAGAAATTGCCACTGATGACAACAATCCCCAAGGTACTTTCATAAACTCTAAATCTCATTCCTAGAGCAAGAGGTGTTGTAGTCGATAGGAAGAGATTCGTTGGAAGGAAGGAATTAAGGCATCCTTCATCGTCCAACATGAGGTAAGTCAAATACTAATTGGATATGGAATTGGTACTGAATTTCATGACAAGAAACGCTGAAGACATGATGTAATGAACTGATACCATGGAATGGCCGACAAAAAAGGTCAACGCAACTGCAGAATGGCTGACAAAGGTTTAATCCTTGAACAATGAGAATGACAAAAATGTGACTTAGGTAGATTTTGACACAAAATGACCCATGACACAAATCTACAATGTAGGAGACATTGACAGATTTCCCATATAATTGGAAAAGAAACCAACCAGAGGAGTAAAAAACTTTGAATCAGGATAAGGCCAAAATACTAGGACCCAACCGTTGATAGACTCAAAACTGGTGCTTTGTTCAAAGAAACAAAACTTGCTGCCATGATGTAAAAAACATGTGAATGAACTTCCCTTCCCCTCTTTCTTGTAAAGGTTTAACAAGTCCAAGAAAGCAAACTCGGGACCATCTTCATTTTTGCCAAGATCGAAGAAGAGACAGAAGAATGCTTAATAAAGCACTGATTCACGGGTTTTACGAGCCCGAACTAGTACATGCTCGACGGTGTTTTCATAGTTTAGAGAGTCTGAAAACTCCAAAGAAGATTCCAGGGGGGTGCTTTTTCATACAATTTAGTCTCCTGAGGCCAAAAAAGTATAAAACAAACCACAGAGGAACTCTCTTATCTTCCGAAGAAGTAAGGCACACATTTTTTGTATTTAGTCAAGAAGGTCTGAAAAAGGTTAAATTACCACCTACCCAATGCTCCTTCAAAAGAAGCATATAGCCTGAGTTTTACGAGTGTGAAGGAAGGCTAGATCACTCAGAAAGATCCATTTGATTATGAGAAATGGGGCGTACAACAATAAACTCGATGCTTTGGTATTTAGGGTTTAACGAGCATGAGAAAGACATAAAGTACACTTGAAATATTTTTCATGTTTTGGTCCAAAGCACAAAAAAGAGAAAACTGAGCTCATACCGGGGGTTCCTTTTCCGTAAGTTTAGTTCCTTAGGTCCGGAAAAGTGATAAAACTATGCCTGAGAATACTCTTCTCAATTTCGAAGGAAAGAGAGTGTTCCTTTCTTGTATTATTCCACATGGTCTAATAAAGTGATAACCTACCATCAATGTGGATTCCCATTCACATATTCTTAATGAGCCTAAATGGACAAATTTACTCGGAAGTCAAGTCTATTTTAAGGAGTCAAACTTGGGCCTAAAGAAACTCAATATCTTTCCCATGAAGTTTTAATGAGTTCGGAAAAGTCAACTTGCGGCATCCTTACTATTTTTCATGATCTCGAAGGAGAGAGGAAAGAATGCTCTAAATGCGAGCAGACGAGTGTCAGGGGCAAGTGAAACTAGTTCCAAGCGCGAGGAACAAACCTATGCATAATGCAAGGAACATGAGCAAGGTAAAGACAATCATGGAACTTCTCCTCAAGGTAAAATTTGTCAAGTTGCAAAGGAAAAATGATACAAGGCTTGGCGAGGATGAGAACAAATATGAGGGCTTATACAACGAGCTAAAAGCGTGGAAGCTGACATCAGGCTCATAAGCGTGAGAAGGGAACATGAAAATGCAATTACAACTTGAAAAACAAGGCGAGGCAAGTAAATAGTTGTGAATCCAACTAAGAATCCTATCTCCAAGAAACAACAACATCAGGATCATATTCAGAAGAAAAGATACGATGCGAGTCACTTTGGTAGAAACACATGTGACTTTTCTATCTTCTATAAAAGGTGTAGTCAAGTCAAAATCAACGAAAGAGGATTATATCGCACCAAGGATTGAGGGTTTATAATCAGTAAGAACAACCTCATAAGGAGAGAAAAAATCAACCAGGAATATAGATTCTGTAGGAACAAACTCAGTATCACGGGAGTTGAAAAATTCATAAGAAAAATCAAACTCATCAGGATCATTGACTTGCTATTCAAAGGAAGAGTCAAAAGAATAAAAAATACCAACATAAGAAGAAAGGTCAGGATTATTAGGCAAATCAGGGTTAGACTTATTCACAACTAAACTGACATCCAAAAGAATATCAGACTGTATCAAAGAATCTAGGAAGACTTCATCCAAAGGAAGGAGATCATCCGAGATAGGACACATGTCTAAACTTTCAAATGGATCAAAAGAGTGGAGAGCACGCTCCATAGTCTGTATAGGATGACTCACCTAGTCAACTAATGGGACCAAGTCCCGAGAAGGTAAGCATGAAAACAGAGGCTTCTTCTTAGTAGAAATTGAACGCAAAGGACATGAGGCCACATAGTTCTCCTGTGGAGGGGTAGTGTCTATAGAAATACTGGGAATCAATAAAGGAAAGACCTGGTCTCTAGTTGGGTCAGGAGACGGATCAAGAAAATCCAAGTGATCAATGGTGACAATTTCTTCGCCATGATTAAAGTACATCACATGAAAAAATGTTGACACCATAGCTTTCATGGCATAGACATAATAATGTCCAAGGATCATATTAAAGTCCAAGGGGTCTTCTATCACCATGAAGTCAGCTAAGACGGTCTTCCCACCCAAAGTAACAGGTGTTTGAGCAAGAATTCCCAAGGCTATACAAGTTCTTCTATCAAACTCCAGTAACTAACTAACAGTCGACACAAGGCTAGGAGATCCCATGACTCACCAAGCATGAACAGACAAGATATTAACTGAGGCTCCTTCATCAACAATACAACGAGAAATCATGTACTGTCCAACTTTGACCTTTATCTGAAAAGGTGCATCAGAAGGAAGGCGCAGCTCAACTAGGTTATCCCAATCAAAAGAAGCAATCAGAGAGCTTGGTGGGGGTTGATCCGGAGTGAGTTTAGTGCCCCCTTGTTCAGTAAGTTCTAAACTAGCAGTGAAGAAAATATGACTTCCAGACACTTCACTCTCCAAAGGAAGAGTGGGATTAATCGAAAATGGAACCGATTCAACCGCTTCGTGAAAGTCACTCTCTGGAGGGAAAGTGGGATTAACCAAAGATGACATTGGTTCAATCACATCAGGGTCACTCTCTGAAAGAAGAGTGGGATCGACCAAAGTAGAGATTGGTTCGACCACTTGATCAACCAAAGGTTGAGTAGGTTGTTGAGAAACTATAGGTTGTTCAAGAGAAGTAAATTCTTGAGTCTTGGATCACACACTTCGCACCTCTGCGATAGCAGGGAACTGGTGAGTAAGATGATCTCCCTCGCATAGCTTACAAGGGAACTTAAGTTTGCACTTCAAATGACCAATTTTCTCAACTGTTTCAACATGAATAGCAGTGGCTGATTGTTTTCTCTCAACATGACCTACATAGGTTGATATTTTTCCCCCAGTATAACCAAAAGAGGCTGGGTGACTTGGTCCAACCTGACTAAAATAGGCTGGTTGTTGAGAGACTTCAGGATGTTCAAAAGTGGGGTGACCATGAAACCAAACTCTTCTTACCTCTTTTATAGAAGGGAATTTATAAGTAAGGTAGTCTCCCTCACAAAGCTTACAAGGAAACTTGGGCTTGTGTTTTGAATGGGTAGTCTTTTCAACAATGTTAACATGACTCGTAGTGGTTGATGGATTGTCTTCAGCATGAACCACAAAGGATGAGAGACTCCCCCCATCATGACCTATAGAGGTCAAGAGACTGGGTCCAACATGACTTGTAGAGGTTGGATGGGCACCACCAACATGATCAACAGAGGTTGAATGGTTAGGATCAACATGCTTTGCAATAGTTGAGTGTGTGCCCCCAACATGAACAACAAAGGTTGGGTGGATGGATCCAACATGACTTGCAGAGGTTGGATGGGGAAGTTCAACTTGAACATCAGAGGTTGAACATGTTCCCTCAGCATGAATTTCAAAGGCTGAGTGACTGGATCCAATGTGACCTAGAAAGGTTGGAAGGATCCCACCAGCATGATCAACATAGGATGGATGGTCAAGATCAACTTGACTTGCAGAGGTTGAGTGTTTAGATCCAACATGACCTGCAGAGGTTAGATAGGTGCCCCAAGCATGAAATGCATAGGATAGGGGGTGAGGTTCAACTTGACTTGCAGAGGTTGAATGGGTGCCCCCTTTCTTATGTTCCTTCTTCCTATTCCCCCTTCTTTTACTCCTTTTAGACTGTCAATTACTAGTATTAGTACTTTCACCGCATGAGGTAGAAGAAAGAGGAGAATAAAATACAGGTGAAGGGGAAGCAGTGTTTTGATGCCCTTGATATAAGGAGCTTACTTGAGAAGCATCAGGAGAATTCAAGATAGTTGGAGTGGAAAACAACCACACTGGTAAGCCTAGGGTGAATCCAGGCAGATTCAAGGTGGCCATCAAAGGAACACAAACATTGCCTGTGAGAGGAATAGTACAAGGAGTTCCCAGCATGGGGATCTCTTGGTTGGTGTTCAAAGGGGTGTTATCCATAGTTTCAAAGAATAAGACAAAGTCTAAGGTCAATAGGAAACCAAAATTACAAAGCACACACCTAAAGGAAAGCTAAGTAGAGACAAACCACACAATACTCACTAAAAAATTCATAAATCCAAACAGACAAACAGGTATAAGATATGCTTTCCAGAAGAAATATGATATATAGTTACTTGGTGTCCCTGTAGATGTTCTTAGGAAAAAGCAGAGGAATCACCCACCGCCCTCCTACACCTTCTACCGAGGTTACCTTCCAAGTTCGTCCAAGGTCAACCAAAAATAGCCTTCCGGTGTACCTGTGTATGAACCCTAGATGTTAGAGAGACTAAAGGCTACCTTAACTATATTGATAGTCTTGGGGGATAGTTGCAAGCCTGGTTCGTACGCATGGGTAGGGTAGCAAAGCCCGAAACCCCATTTAAGATAGAATCCCCATATGCGCAAAAACCTTGGTCTATGCTTTGATAAGGAATCAAAGGGTTATCTCCTCAATCCAGGCCTCCATGCGGCCTTGTTCTTAACTCCCATTTAAGAGGAGATTCCCAGATACAATCAACATAGAAAAGGAATTACCTAGTGATTGGACAACTATGTCTAAATTTAAACAATTGTGGGGAGTTTAAACTCCCGACCCCACAAGTCTTGCCTAAGCTAGTTGGTGTATGACCCTATAAAATAAAACGTACTAATAATTTTTAAATTATATCGTTTATTTTAAGGGTTGTTTTTAGTCAGAGGGTAAATGGCATGAAACTTATGTGGTGTTTTGACTCAAATTTGAAACAAAATGACTAAGCAAAGACAAATGAAATGCAAAAAGAAAAAAATTATTCTCTTTATTTTTTCAAATAGAAAACTTGAAAGACACAAAAGAACAATTCTTTTTATTTTTTCAAAAATAATGATATGCAGTGTATTAAAGACAAAACCCTAATCTACATGCATATTAAAACACTATATGTTCTTTTTATTTTTCTTTTATAAATGCAAAAGAAAAAATACCTACAAACAAAAGCATGCACATGACAATAACAAAGTAAAAGGAACTCTACTATACAACCACCAAACAAACTCTAGAATGCCCTAAAGGTAGTATAAGCCCTAATTGGAAGGAAGGCTTGCATAAAAGACAAGTGAACTATTTTGGCATGGTGAAGTGAACCACTAGAAGAAGAAGGAAACAAACACCAACAAGCTTCTGAACTCAGACACAGATTACTAATAGAGGCTGACTAGAAACATAAGCCAAAAATCATACCAAGCAAAGGGGGTGGGGGAATGAGAAAAGAGAAAACCCTAATGCTATAAAAAGGCTTACCACATAGATAAAGAACAACCAAAATGGATGACACTAACTCCCTGAAGTCATGCACCTGCAGAGGACCCCAAAATACCTACCAAACAACCTTCAAACAGAAGAAAAACCACAAAAATTAGGAAAAAAATCTGTTTTAGGGGCACACGTGGGTTGTACTACTGATAGGTTGTGTGTCATACGTGGGTTGATAGTATAGCAAGTTACGTGTACCAGAACATATGGGTTGTATTAATGACAAGTCGTGTATCATATGTGGGTTGACAATATAGAAAGTTGCATGTACCAAACAAGACATGCGACTGTTCAGTCTGCAACTCGCGTATGGGTGGAAACAATCCCAAAAAAAGTCAAAAACTGCCTTAGGAAGGTAGGGGAGGTGTTCTATTAGAATAATAAGTTGTTACTAAGTGGCAAGAAGGAACTGAAACAAATGCAAAAAATTGAAAGAAAGACAGAGAAACCCCAAACAAACTAGGCTCTCCCTAGCAGAGTCACGAGTTCTGTTGTAAAGGAAAGTTTCCTATGGCTAGGGTTTAAGTGGCCATCAATGTACTGGGGTTGAAAGGTGCATGGAAATGGTTTTGCAATTAAATACAAACAATATTCAGATATTATAATGGTTCATACCTTAGCCAAACAAAGGTTGATCCAAGCTACCCTTCAATCCTGTTCTTGCTCCTCTTGCTCCAAGAGACCTGCAAAACAAATTCTACCTTCCTCAAATCATTATGACCACATATAAAGCAATGATAATAAAATAAACATGAAATAATAATCTGATTAACATCAACATCTAATCATAAAAATATATTCATTTAGACATTGAATAATGATTTGGGAAGAAGAAGGACATCACATCTTTATTAATCTTGAAAACAAGTACAAGTAAACCTTCTCTTCAAGTTCGGCACCTCATGAAACCTTGATTTGGTTCTACTGCTTCTCTTCTCCAAGGAACTCAGACTCCAAGATTTGCAACACAAGGAGAATGCTTCTAGGGAAAAGGTGTCAAAGACAAAGTAGTTACAACTGAAGGAGTCCGTTGCATAACTACCCAAACTACCCAAATTTTAAAATACGTATTTTTTTGACATTTTCAGGAGGCATACACAGGTTGTAGAGACAATAGTCTCATACAATAGGAGGTATATGCGGGTTTCAATGTAGAAATTTGTGTATTTAAGGCATACGCGAGTATTATATAGAGCAAGTCACATACGTATGTGAGTTTCCTTAAGGAAACTCGCGTACACATTAAAAAACTCAATTTTAGGGTACTTTTGTGTATTTTCAGACTTTGGTGTCTTCTAGAAAGTTTTATCTAACATATATTCCTTTCGAACGATGTAGAGATGAGTTCAAATGGAGTTAAAAAATGCCATATATGGGTCCTCCAAGTTAGGTGTTTTTTGAGTGACTTTCAATGACTTTCATGAAGTCTCGTCATGGAAGTGTTGACATGTGATGAAATTATGGGAAAGTGGTCACAGGTAGAGATGTGTCATTTTGAGCTATAACACTATCCTCACAGAGCTCTTTTAGTCACCACTTTCAATCCTTTACAAATGGTATCGCAACATCGGCTATATCTGAAAATGGATAAATGCTCATTTGCGATGACCAGCATCAAGTATTTGGGGTATGTAATTGACTCTGCAGGAATTCATGTCCACCCAAAAAAAGTACATATCCTCAAATATTGTACCATTCCTAAAAACATTCATGAACTAATAAGTTTTCATGGTTTGGAAAATTTCTATCAATGATTCATACTTGGCTTCAGTCACATCTCATGGCCTTTGAATTGGTTGATGAAAGGAAATGGGAAAACTGTCTTCAAATGGACACCAACACAACAAAATTCTTTTGATCAAATAAAAAACAAGATTTGTACTGCACCAGTACTTGTGTTACCTGATTTGCATCAGCCCTTTGAGATTGAGACAAACGCATCAGACTATGCCCTCGACGCAGTGATGACTCAGTGAGGTCAACTAGTCGTGTTTCATTTTGATATTTTCAGAGACACATTTCAAAGGTACTCGATGCATGAAAAAGAATTGTATGCCATTTTGCAAGCTATTAATAAATGGAGACACTGCAGTATTGGTAGGGAAACGGTCATCCTCACTGACCATAATCCTTTCCAGTTTGCTCCGACTCAGTCGAAACTACAGAAAAACCAAAAACTCAAGTGGATTAATTACTTGCAACAATTTTAGTTGGTAATTAACTATCGGAAAGGAAATGCGAATGCTGCAACCGATTGTCTCAGTAGACGACCCATTACTCTACTGTCTATAGTAATGAGTATGTAGGGTTATGACAACACTGCTTTCCCGCAATTGTATTTAGTAGTTTGCAAATTTTCTACAATATATTGATAGCTTTAGATCACCAAGTTGTCAATTTCCGACTACGTCCTAAAGGACACCTTTCTATACAAGCTTGGGAAGCTTTGTGTACCGACCAATGAGCATTGATAGAAGATCATTTTGTATGCACACTACAACAAGACTGTAGGAGATTTTGATGTCACAAAAACACTTGTTATCCTCCAAAAGTATTTCTACTCGCCTTCACTTAAATCTGACTTCAAGAAGTACATTCGATAATGCATGGTTTGTGCCATTGCTAAACCACCGATTCGATGGAAATGATTGTATACACCCCTTCTACTTCCTAGTTGACCATGAGAATCTATTTCTATGGACTACTTGATGGGATATCCTACTACCAAACATCAGCATGACATGATATGAATAGTAGTTGACATATTTTCCAAGATGGATATACTCATACCATGCAAGAAGGTTACCACAACACAACAGACTGATCAACTCTTCTTTGAACATGTGTGGAAACACTATGACCTCCCGATGACCATTATTTCTGACAAAGATTCTATATTTATCAGCACCTTTTGGAAAACTCTCCGAAAATAGCTCGACACAAGACTTTCTTTGTCGAAATCCTTCCATCCATAGATAGATGGATAAGTGGAAGTTGTAAATCACCTGACGTACAACTGCTTCGCATGTACAACCAAAATCATCGTCTAACATGGGATTATAGCCTCTCATACATACAACACAGCTATAATCATTCTCAACACAACTGTATAGGAAAGGCTCCATTTGAGATCTATTACGAATTTCAACCCTCGGTGCCTATCGACTTAATCGGTTCCTTGAAACAGTCGAATGACACCGAATTTGAAGGATGAGAAGTAGATAAAGAATTGAAATTTATATACAAAATATACAACATCTAGAAGCAAGAACATGATATGTTGCAACAAGAAAATGCAAAATCTAAGGCCCAACATGATAAGCATCATATTCCTCACTCATTCCAAATTAGGGATCAAGTCTAGTTACATCTAAAGAAGGAGCGCTTCACTGGTCCATACAGAAAGATGAAACCTTCACAATATCATCTATACAGTATCCTTTAATAGATTGGAGAAAATGCTTTTCAACTCGACATTCTTGAATTCCTTGGCCTACATCCAATTTTCAATGTAGATATTCTTTGAACATACTATGCACCTTTGTTGGAATAGAACGATTTGCAGACAACAAAACCAGAAGAAATCCATCCATATGTTCAAGAACCTCTTCTTTGTGACACCATTTTGTGACGACACATACGACTTACAAGGATGAACTCCATTCCCTTGTTTCATGTGACTAAACCTAGACAACTCCCTGCATAAGGAAAATGGCACTCTACTAATGAATTCGCTGACAAGTTTCCTCACTTGAAAGAATACACAATGGAGGCGATTGTTTCTTAAGGAAGGAGGAATGATCCAACTGAAAATTGATAGGTTCTCTTTCGACAGTTTCGCCTTGACAACTGACCACTAGTAGAAAATGAGAAATTAATGACTAAAAAAATGACTAAAATTAGGCTATAAATGACTATTTTTGAGTCAGTGACTAATAGTAGCAAATTTCCACTATCTTATAGCTAGTCATATTTCACTAGTCATTAATAGCTTGACTTAGTAGTCATTGATTTAGTCATTGATAGTCAATTATTTAGTCATTAATAGTCACTGATTTAGTCATTGCTTTGGTCACGGATTTAGTCACATATTTAGTCATTGATTTAGTCACTGATTGCAGCAATTAATGACCAAATATACGACTAAATAAAATACTAGATGACAAAATATTAATGGCTAAGGTAAATACGACTAGATATGGGAAATTAGCTACTATATGTGAATTTAGTTGTTTTTGTAGTCACAAATTTATGATAGCGTACGGAGGAATCGAACTGCCAACCTCCTCCCTATAATTAGGCAGGTGCTCTACCATTGAGCTAGCACCCTTTAAGAAGTTGTTATTGCTTGATAATGATGATATTTAAACAAATTTTGCATTATTGAAGCATACAACGTAATTATTATCAAGTTACTATAGATCCATAATGGCTTACCCTGTACTAGTCCTTCAAGTCATTTTTGCACTAAATAAATGCATTTGAAAGAATTGAAGGACTATTACAAGGTAAGCCATTATGTATCTACAGTAACTTGATAATAATTATTTTTGTATGTTAATTCATCACATTCTACACAAACAAATATTTTCAATGATAACCAATTAGCACTCAAATAATGCACCAATCAAACATCCCCTCTTGAAGGGGCAATGCAATTGCTATACTCACCAAATTCATTTTCATTACAATCTTAAGACACATTTTACAACCACCCAATATAGTAAAAACCATTGGAAAATATTTTAGAGTTTCAACAAACTCAATTTCAAAAGAAATAATCATGGAAAATAGAAAACCCTAAAACAATGCACTATTACAAATGTTACATAATAAATCATTATGGCAACACAAACTCTTAATGCAAAAATCGATTGTCAATTGATTCACCAAATGATTTCAATTTTGGGTTGTGAAGCTTGAGATTAGAGAGAATCGTTGTTGATAGAAAAGAACTTTTATGCATTGTCACAACAATAGAGAAACAATATTATAACGATCATTGTGTAGTATATACACATATTTGGTCTTTAATGAATACAATTAAGAACACTATATCACTTGATTTCATTGTAGCCATTTCTGTACACTACTAAAATATCTTTGACTTGCCTTTACATGACCTCACATAGGACAATCCTTGCATTGTCCTCCACCATCTTTGCTTCAAAGTTGCAAATTTGCAATCACATATGGGAAAAAATGAAAAAAAAATCAATGGCCATGATTTAGAGTGAAATTGAGGACTTAAAAATATGTTCTTCCATAATCCTTTGGCTTGGTCTAGGCATTTGGCACCAATCCTCTTTAGTTCCAACTTCACCAATGACAAGACATACACTATCCTTGTAATGTCATCATGAGATTGAGTCCTTCATTTAATGGGAGAATAGAAGTTAACATAAAATATGGTTATCTAGAAGATAACCAATTAGCTAATTTTTAGTTATTATCCCTGGACTCTTTTACAAGGAAAGTTGAAGAGAATGAGACAAACCCGTTCTTCCATAATTTAGCCTCCCTGCTAACACGAACTTCCTCAATATTCTTAATGGCCTTCAAAGTATTTTGAACATTTCTATCATGTCTCTCAAGCCTATTTCTTCTTCTCTCAAACTCGAGCGTTGTGTCTTGTTTGTTTCAAAGCAATGGTATCAACTGAAAATTTTGCATGTCTAATAATGTCATCAAAATAACTCCATTCACATCCAAACATGGCCTCCAAACATGGCCTTAAGCATTTGATATGGCCCAAAAAATGAAATGGTTTTCCTTGCATTCTTCAATATTGTTAAAAAATTTACTATTGTTGCAAAAATTGACTAATTTCTAAGTTTGTTCTGGCAACTATATAAGTGCAAAGAGATAGACCCAAATAAGTAATCATTTGTATTGCAAGTTTGGATGAAAATTGTGGCACAACATGGGAAAACATGGGCAAACATGTCAACGTGTCTCATGAGCACACAAAAGATACCTTAATATGTTCTTTTCCATTTATCTTTCTATATTCTTTAGTCCACTTCACCTTTCGAGGGTTACGTTTCATTTTGAAATTCTTCTGACATTTGGAACGGAAAAACCGGAATACCTAAAAATGAGAAAGAAGAAGTTAGGAGATAGCACTATCATTTTAGTAGGGTAGGAAGAAACTGAAAAAAATTGCAAGATATGGCCTTTTTGGACAACTCAAATTCAATGTAAAATGTTATATTAATTGGATGACTGCTAGGTTCAGGATAGACAACAACCTACCTGTTTTTCCTCCCAATCTTAGCTCAGTTAAAATAGGTATAATATTCCTTTCCAAATGTGTTATTTATCCATGTTGAAAAATAAATAAATGCAGTGGCAGACCTTCTATCCAATGAAGGCTTGAGTTTGAATTTCAATATATCCTGGGTCTTGCATAAATGAGTACAAAGAGGGTTTTGGTATTCTATCACTATCTCTTTTTTAAATTGTGTAGTCTCATTTGTTTCTTTGGTCTTAACCCACTTGGATGCAACAAATACTTTTCCTTATTAATACCACATATGTGATTGAGCTTCCAACTTGTTTGACATGTGAAACAAATATGCTCCCTTGTCATTTGGTTCCTTCTCTTTATAGAATATCGTAAAACTTGTGAACACAATGAAATTTGTTCTTTGCTTGTGAACTCAATTTTCTACTCTCCTTGATTTCCTTATTTTCTCTTTGTCTTTGTGTGTTGAATTCCCACACAAGGCTCATCAATATTTTCTAATTTGAACTCTTCCTAAAAAAAAATCTAAGATGGAGGTTAGCACTGATAACTACAAGTTGTCCCATCATCTACTCCAAACTTTGTTGGATCCTCAAAATATTGCCTACAAACAGATCCCCCATGTTCCCTATGAATCCTTGACTATGCTTCCTAAATGTCATGCTCTACTTGTCACTTGTCACTAGAATCACCTCCTTGATTTTAAAACCATACATACTAACATTCATTGTGTTGGATATGACGCACACCTATTTATTTAACCTACTTTAGTATCATGCACCTAAGAAGCATGCACCGTTGTAATATATTTACCAATCTGACACTAAATTTTGATTCCAATACGGACTAAATTTGTCCTTGTAACATCCCTGGCCCAATAAAGACTACTATAGCAACATCATTATAGCTTCTTAACAAATCTGGTTTCACACTTCCTACTGTAGAATGCTATTAAGTTTGAATGGTTTATACTTCCATCAAACACATTTGGACAATACAATGGGTACTGATGTTAAAGGTTTCATGTAGGCTAATAGTGTTGGATTGTTTGCCTCAAATATCAAGTGAATGTCAATACAAAGTCTATGAATAGAATCACATAGAGGCCTTGGTATGGAATTAGAGAAGATTTTCTTAACTAAATGAAGTGAGAGGAAGTCAAATAAAATGAATATAAGTCGTCTATGAATGACCTTCCTGTATATAGAAGTTTGTTATCTTACCCAATATTTCTCGCTGTAGTGGATTCCCTTCACTACCAAACTAAATATTATGGTCACTAATATTGATAAAATAATCCACAATGCACCCAGTAGTAGTAACCAATCTCCCTCACCTACTAAATCAAATTCAAAATAATTATACTTCCATTCCAATCTCAAGTCAATATATAGCACCTAGTTCATTAGGTGGCCTGGAATCGTCTTTCTCCATAGTAACTCCTGTCACTGGAATATCGCAAGATTCAATATTTGTACTAGTTGTGGGTGAAATTTCTTTGTATTTTAAAAGGGATGCAATTTCATTGATTTTACCTAATTCTAAACATTCTGGCATTGCCATCATTCCCTATGGAAATTTTAGGTACTCACAATAATGAGGTTGGTTGTATGACTTGGTTTGAGGATGTGCTATAAATATTTCTTTGTAAGCTCTTGGTACATGCTTATAACTCCATTGGCATGGATCAAGTCATATGTCCGAGGATATGTTGAAAATGCTTCACACCTGCATCGAAGCAAGACATCCATTAATCTTGAACTGCCTCCATATGGTATTTCCATTGGACAGATTACCTAAATAATGCAATACTTAAAGGACCTAAAAATTTGTTAAACAAAGGCATGCGCATACCAATTCTAATATGTTCCAATCAACCCCCACTCATATATGACACCGAGTGTGTTGTGTTTAGCATCTGATGGCACCACATTCATAAACCAGTAAAATTTTTAGCTGTAATCCTTGTAAAACTTCCACTACTTATTCTGGGAGGAACAGATGTTAGCCTTTGTGGCCATTTTTCCATAGCCCCTCCAGCAATATCTTAAATATAATTGACCAGTGGAAGAGGGCTTATTCAAGCCTCTGAATTCTTGTACCTTATAAACCAGTCCATAAACCAGTCCAATACAATGAGTAATCAATCTTATTGTTGTGTTTATAACCCAACATAATAAGCAGTAATAGGAAGTAGGCCAGCCTAAAAGAGTTAGGAACACTGGAGCTTGCAAAATTGAGTATGAGAAATAGATTGTCAAACATAATTTTATGTTTCAATGGTCCATCAACTATTATTTAAATTGAAAAAGCGACATACTAAGCAGAATCAGGGTTACCATCCTGACACATTGGAGGAACCTTGAAGACTTTGCGAGTTTTCCTGCAGTTGATATGATTTGTGGGATTTTTCCATATTTCAAGGTCATTTTTTTAAACAATTTTTTTCCAACACAGACGCTTGGCAATATCCTCAATTTCATCTTGTTCTTTCTTCAAATCCTCGGTTGTTCGCTGCCAGCCCTTGAAATGTGTTTTCCAATTTATAGGAGGTCTAGATAAAATCCTTTATAAACCTCCTTTTACAAGTAACATGATTCATCATGGCATTCTTTTTATATTTCCTGCCTTCACAGGTTTCGGTGGGAAGATGGATTCTAGGTAGATCTTATAGGATCAAGGGATTTAAGGACCCTAAGAGATTCAGAGATGAAAGATGGACTAGACTAAGAAGGATCAAGTAACATAATATGTAGTTGACGGGTTTCTTAATACATACTATAAAAAACCTAGCAATTGCAAGACCTAGGCACACTGTTTGCCATTCTAATACAAAAGTTATATTCTCTATTGTTAACCTTAAATGTACAGGTCACAACATAGAAGTATATATCTGTATCAATGAAATTGAATGTACAAAAGCACCCAGTATTATTGATACTAACCTCCAGAATAAAACAACACTAACTCTTAAAACAAATGTTTGCTCATGTGACATGCTGTCAGAAATACACAATAAAAAGTGGATGCAGCGTATAAAGCAAAAAAATCTGTATGTTGTGCTTATAACCTGTTGAACGAAGATAGAAAAAAATACACGATCCTTGAAGGACAACAAATCTCTGTAACCAGTCATCAACTTCTGTATCATCTATTGGAGGTTCTCCTAGTAGAGCTATCCATATCTGTAATATAGGAACAATACACCAAACAAAATCAACAAGGTTAACATAAGGAATCAAATAGATTCAGCACCTTCCAGTACATATCAGATGGTATAATGTAGTAATTTACAAGGAACACAAGTTAGCAATAACCATAAAATTGAAGAAGAATAAGAGGAGAGAATTACTTTTTGAGTATACAAGTAACCTGCAAGTTGAGTGGATCTCAAAAGCTCATCAAGATGCCCCAACCTGAATTTAATAAAACAAGACCATTTACTGTAAGATTTCTCTCTAGACAAGTCAGTGACCATGTACACGGATAAGTCAGTGACCATGTTTCTCTTTCTAATATTGTACTAATATTGTACTATACTTTTGACCTGCAGAAATTGCCAGTTCACATTTGCAAATCAGGCTGGTATTCATATGCTGGAGACAACCTTGGTTTCCCTGCAAGATATATCATTGGAAAAAATACTTGATCATAACAGCCGCAAGAGGTTGTGTTCATATTTTTCACAAATTATGCAGCAGGTAATGCCTTCCTTTGAGACTGCACCACTGCCTTACATTGAGTTGCATTGCAAATATCCATGCTATTAACTAATTTGTTCTTTTTCTTTTTGACAGTGTCATGCTTATCTACCTGCTGGAATATGCATTTATAGTATGGGCAGGCCTGTTTCATATGATCGAGATATAGTGTGGAAGGTACTTAATGATGAAAATAGTACTCACTACATAGCTTTCATGTTTGTGAATTGGTCTTTCATGTGACCCATTTTTCGATGTAAATTTAATGGAAAAGCCATGTTGAGATTTCATCATCTGAACAAATGGGTTTACTCCCTTTTGAAGCTTTTGTAACTTTAAGTTTTATGCTAACTGGACAGAAGAACCCTACTAAAAGATTTTATAGGCTCTAATGGATCATGTAAGAAGAATCCTTTGGATGCATTTTCTTTAATTCAAGGACATATGTTTAGTTGCTAAGACCTATCAGTAAAGTTTCTTTGTTGGACATTTTTATCTTTTGAATTTGCAATGACCTCAGCTTCATTTACCACCAATGTACTCAAAATCAGCATGTACATTTCTATCTCAGAAATATATCTAGTGGTAGCTGAGGTCACATCCTTCTAATAAGCGCTTGGGATGTATATCCATTTTTAATTATCAAAATGTGATGGTAAAGAAGAAAATATGCTCCTATTTTGTTCCTTGTTAACAGTTTTCAACAATCCGTATTTCTCCTTCATCATATAGAAGTATGGAATCCTCTTGCATATGGAGATGGATCCATAACCAAAGGACCAAACCAGGAGTCTTTGAGAATGACATCTAGATTCAAATGAAATCAGCTGAAAGGGGAATAGAATAACTGATACTATCTCAACTTATTGAAAAAGACAATCAAAGAGAAAATTTCACAATAATCATAAAATCATCCCATCCAATGCCCAAACTCATTGATCACAGAAATGTTTTGTGAACCTCAAAGAAAACGGAATGCAAACCTGACTGCTAGATAATTAGTTCCAAGCACTATGGATGGTTGTAATTGATTTCATTAAAAAATCAAAGTGCAGTATGGAAAAGAAAAATATTAAAGAAGCATAATGCATTAAAGATGCTACTAAAATTTCAAGTCAATGGTTTTCCCATACCAACAGTTCATCTGCACCATAATATTTTGCTAGTCCACTCAGAACCTGCCGCACCTTTTCTTCTCCCACATCTATTTCCTCAACAAGTAAATTGTTACATAGGGAAAACCAAGGTACAAGTCAATAGAAGCCAAGATAAGTAATTTCCAAATTTTTCATTTTTCATATTGGAGAACCAAGAGGTATAACTAATAGCTGTTGGATCATTCTCACACTTACCTATCAGCTGATGGGTGCTTCTAGGCCTTGCAAATAACACCAACCCGAATGTCAAGTACTGTCATGATAGTTTCTATCTCTTTCTTATCGACTGGTTCCCTTGCTTCAGTTTTCTTCTTTTCTTCAGTTTTCTTATTCTCTTCCTTTTCCTTCTCCTTCTCCTTTTCCTTTTCTAGATTACGTACCGCATCGTTCCTCCTCTTTTCCATCTAAGCAATACAAAATGCAAGAGATTTCAACCAATAAACAGTAGAATCCATTTCATAAAATGACCGATTGAGCTCATGCCTGGACAAGAATATAAACACTATAATAGCTCTTTGGAACAACACTGCTATGTGCCAATGGGTTTGACTAATTGCATCTGCAAAGTCATGATATGCCCTGTGAAATATCATTGGACGGTACAAATTTAAATTCAAACATGGAAAGAATTGGGAATACCAGGAAACAACTAGAATGTCAATTTGACCACAATTTATACCAATCAAGTAGTCCTTGTTAAGGTTGTCCAATAATCTATTGTAGACTGTCTTATGGATAATTTATTATGCACTTACATCATGTGGACCCACATCACACTTCTAGAATCAATTCAGGTTACATTTCTCATCATAATATTCCCTTTTTCCTATGATTTTAAGTTATTATTTGGCACATTATAGAGATATAATGCAAACTCTGTCCAGTAGCTATTTTAATTGGGGCCATAATAGTATCTATGCCTAATGTATCATAAGCCTCAGTATTTGTTACTGGAGTGGTGATCAATTACCATGGGGCAACCTTTGCTAATGGGATTTCACCCACTTCATTTAATCAACTTTCATCCCTAGAGGTTTCATCATAGTATCTTTTATTTTGCATTTTATTCCCAAAGGTTTCATCCTTTTGTGTTTTCCTTTGGTTTCATCTGATATTTATCAATTAAATCCTTTAAAAGAACCAGATATTTTGGTTGTAAATGAAAATTAGGAATATGTATTACTTGTAAACCTGACAGACTTGCAACATTTTCATTTTCTGCATTGTCCGGACCATGTTTAGAATAAAATTCAAAATGTAAAGTCGACCCTAATTGGCTTGCTGCTTCATCACAACCATTTTATACAACACACTAGAACAGGCCCAATCCTTGTTCTTTACTTCCTTGTCCTTGTCATAGAGCAAGAAAATGACGATTCAACACTGCACTTCCTAGCAGTTTTCCACTAAGGTGTAGCTTCGCAGGGTTAATATTGACAAGAGCTGCAAGAGCTGAAAGAGGTGATAAAAGTATGTTAGGATCATTTGATGAAAGAAGGTGTGTGAAATGCTGCATAAAACATTCAACTTTACAGTTTGTTTCCATATAAAATCTTCCTAACCTCTTCCTGCCTCTTCCTCCTTGACTCTCGGGAGGTCAATGGTTGAAGATCATACCTCTCTATAAAAATTGTACGGATCCACTACAAAATGGAGCAGATCTACGGGTTATAAAATTGAATCTCTCTACAAACAATATTGAACATATCTACCACATAACAGAGGAGATCAAGAGGGTATTGTTGAATATCATACATCTCTGTAAAAATTGTATGGATCCACTATAGAATGGAGTAGATCTACGGGTTGTAAAATTGAATCTCTCTGCAAACAATATTGAACATATCTGCCACATAACAGAGGAGCTCAAGAGGGTATTGAGCATGATTCTGAAAAAGGGTTGAAGCTTACACATGTAACTTATATTTCCCACAAATACCCACACGTAAATCTGAAATATAAATGGTATATATCTTTTAAATATGTAATGGGCACCTTGCATATATATTTTATTTTTATGTGTAAAAAGAGATGAATCTGGGTCATATTGAGTGAGTGAGTGAGAAGAATCGTTGCAATGGGGCGGATACATAGACTTTTCAGCATGAGGCTGAGTGTAGATGCTGCTCTGACCTTTGGCAATATTAGGAAGGAGGGTGTCTAAGAAAGCAAAGCCATGGGTTCCAGTTCCAGGTCCAGATGAATTTGTAGGTGGTCAGTTGGATCGAGACAACTTGAAACTCGCGCATAGACAAGCGAGCACATAAGACGAGGTGATGCCGGGAGTTGATTCAATGCCAAGGGTTAGTGTCAATGCCCAGGATAAATGATAAATATTCATAGTAAAAAGAAACTTATCAGGGATTTTAACCTAGCCACATATGCTTCAAGCAAAATTGATCAATTCGCACTAAACCAAGAAACTTTCAGTACTATAATCAGGCAAAATTTATCAATTCACACTGAACCAAGAAACTTACCAGGGATTTTGTAAGGGAGGAAGGTGATGTTGAATTTAGAGCTGCAGAATTTGTGTTCATCTTTTCACGAACCTCTAGGTTCTCTTTAGTGTTGTTTTATCTTGGCAATGATGGTAATACCAAAATTGTAAACCCTTAATCATGGTAAATATCCATACCAATATCCTAAACGGTATAGAGGGTGGACTCATAAATGACAAAAAATGCCACCCAATTCACAGTACTTGCCCTCATAACCCACCAAACCCTTCTAGCCTCCAGTGAACCCAAAATATTTGGCACCAATGGTCTGTTTGGACAGGCTATTTGGTGCTAACGAGCTGGTTGAATAGTCATTAATGGAATCAGAGGATGAAATCTCCACGGGGTTCAGAAAAATCTACCATCATGGGTGGAGAGCTATTGGGTCGAGATTTGGGTAGATAGCTCTATTTGCAGAATAGATTTTTTTATTTTATTTTTATTATTTGATTATATAAATTATATATATATTTTTGTTTTTGTTATATATATTTTTGTTTTATTTTTATTATTATGTCTCCGACGGACTGGGGAATTTATATATGGTGAAGTTGGATTAGTTTTTTATTAATTTTCAAAACATACATTTATGTTTACAATGTTTTTTATTTGTATTATTATTATTTTTTAAATCGTTATTTTTTCATTTGGTTATTGGCCAGAAGCAACTGACCTCAGATCTCGGGAATTCGCTTCAGGCGTAGGCGGCGGGCTCACATCAACAGCATTAACTTGGTTTTTTCGGAGTGAGTGGGATGATGTGTAACATGTTCAAGTCCTCTGTTGACCAATAACTACTACCACATTACTACATTTACATTTGATAGGCCATGCCATAATGCCTTATAGCAATTTGGTATTTATTACAACGAACTGAATTAAATTCATGAGACAAGATATGAAGCGCAGAACGTGGAGGATAAGATTCCCTAACCCTCACCTCTTAAATCAAAGTAGCTTTTACAGTAGAGTCCATTGTCCACTTCTTTTCTCTCCTGAATTTTCCAATCAAGAAACCCTATCAGTTGTTTTGATAGTGACGTCTACATGAATTCTCTTAAATATCACTTACAATGGAAGCTGGGACATCTGCAATGTGAATTTAAGTCAATTCAGATCATAGCTACTCATGGCACCCCTACAAATACAATGACAACTAAGATCTCTTGCATTTTTATTAATGGCATTTATTGAACTGTCATTCGAATTCATGGTACCTTTAATGACTCATTGAACCATTCAATTGCTTCTACAATCTACACTCATCTTTGAAGCACCACTCTACAACGATTATTTTGAACATGCAAACATAGAATACAGAGATGTAAAATTCACCATCAATGGCAGCCAAGCGTCAAAATTCACCATATTAGTGTGTTTTTACTTAATCTCAACTTCAGAGGTGGTTCAAGGTCAAGGCACACCACAGTTTTTTGCATTAATTGTGCTATGAGAATCTACTCTTGATGCTGGCAACAATAATAACATTAATACACCAGCGAAGTGAAACTTATAGCCTTATGGCAGAGATTTTTTTGGTGGGATACCTATTGGATGCTTCTCTAATGGAAAGCTTACTTTAGATTTCTTGGGTATAACCTCCAAAATACTCAACATTTATATTTCTATATACATTCCAAGGATTGAATAATTTTTCTCAGTCTCATTTCTTTATATTGTGAACTGCATCTTCGGCCTTGGGTATCAAAGAAACAATCCTTGCATACCTCGACCCACAACTGACGTCGGACGATTTAATCACCAGAGTCACATTCGTCTCGGTTGGATTTGGCTACGACAACACTACTTCAGAGAGTGGAGTAAGTAAAAATCCATGGCACATGCTCTACTGTCTCTCTTTCATAGCGATCCTTTTTCATCTACAATTTCCACAAAGTTCTATACACTCATTCTGCTATATATCCTTTAATTTGTTTATTGATATCTACTAGCTTTTCGAATAAGTATTTTTATCATGGCTGTTGAGTACCAGGCCTGCAACCACACCCAAACACAGGATGTTCATCATAATCTGAATCAGAAGGTGGGTCTGATGGATAAAATCAAAGAGAATATTTCAGGAGGCCATACTCATACCCAAACTGGTCATACCGGCTAGACTGCTCATTCTAATCCAACTAAGAATCCAGGGCTAGTGGATAAATTCAAAGGGATTCTTCTACGAAGCCATGTTCAAACTAGTTATTCCAGTTCAACTCAAAAGCTTGGTTGGTAAATAGAATCAATGTGAAGATTCCTAGACTCCAGAACAAGTAAGTAATGAGGAAAGGTGAAGGGCAAGAGGAAGAGAAAAAGCACGAGCACTGAGCAGTAATGAGGCTTTGGCCATCATAGTGTCATTTCCCCCTTCATAATTGGCTAATAATAAGCATCATGCAATTTGAATAGTGTGTGTTAGAATACACAAGTACGATATGAATCTCATGTGATTCGCATGCCATGTGTTGTATAGTATTTGCAGTTGTTGTGTTTAGTTGCTCGAGAGATTTGCAGTTGTGTTCAGTTGTATGTGGCCATTTGATTTGTTTTAATATCTATAAAAAGTTGAAGATTTCTGACCTGCTCTATTAATTGATGGAGTTTTATCTATTAAGAAACATGTGAAAAAACAACATGAGGATGTTTATTCCCGGTGTTCATTTTTTATACTCTTTCATGCTTACTTACTTGGTTGGTTTCCTCTACTGAAAGTGGTGGCATTTTACATGTTTTTGCATAATGTAATAAGTTTTGAGCAACAAATACAATATTTGAGGGAATACCAGTCACAATTATGAGTTATCATAGGACCACAAGAAGCTTCCAGAATTATTAGCGAGTCCCTGTATTACATTGGTACGGGAAATGTTGATTCTGGCATCAATTATTTTAATTTCAACCTCAAAACCTTCCATTTAACCGTGCATCTCAGTTTACTGTCTCCCGGTATGTATATTATCCCATTAGCCTTGGTTCTAAATATATACAAGTTACAACCTTACTTCAGTTATTCTTCTCTCATTTCGAGATTCATATTCATGGGATTAAATATTGGAAGTCTAGTGTTTTCGGAATTATTTGAAAGTGGTTTTTACAGTTTAAAAGTAGGGAAGAAAAATGTTGTTTATTATAATAGGGTTAGGGTTAGGATTGAAGAGATTATAAGGAAGTTTAGATCTATGAAAAGGAAGTCCATAACATTGTAATAACAATGTACAAGCATTTTACAACCATTAATGGATGTTTGTAGTTGGGAATATTAATATTGATAGGAGTTTGTGACTAGATGTATACAATACAGGGGCTCAGAAAATGCTGGTGGTTGGTCTGTCTATATTGGGGTGTTCGCCTTCAAAGAGAACATACCTAGCTTTTACTAGAAGGCCATGTAACGAGAGACTAAATGTTGCATCATATGAATTCAATTAGACGTGGGAACTGACGCTTGCAAACTTGTAGGCTTCTCTTCCGAGATCTACGATTGTCTCTTCAAACAGTTATGATGTTGCTGTGAAGACTCTTTAGAATCTGGTGGATTATGGTAAAGTATGTTGTTTTGAATCACCTAATTCATAAATATACTGATTTGAATTCCTCAGAAGGGCCATATTATTTATATCTCCAACTACTATTTTTTGAAAATTGCAAATGGCACAAACATGCAGACCAGTGGTGGTTAAGATTGGTTTTTGGGATTAGGTAAGGGATCTTGCACATGGTTATAATTATGTAATGGGCCTGATTATTTTTACCCGTGTAGCAGTTCTTGTATGGTTCCCTTTTGTCTCAGAGTTTCAGACTAGGTTGCTATTTAATCAAGCTTTCAGCAGGGGTCTACAAATATCTCCCATATTGGCTGGTATCTAGCATATTGGAAAGTGGAAAGAAGAAAAATTAATTTGGGTGCATATATGTAATATAAAACAAATTTTTTGTTTCGATATCAAGGTGGTTTTGATATCTAATAACTGTTATTTTATGAAAATGATTTTTTAGTTATTAATATTATAAAAAATTTACAATTTTCTCGCAATCCTTACAAGTTAATGTATTGTCTAATGTTTCTTTTATTATTAAAAATCAATATGGTTGTCAATTTATTCCAACTCACTCATCATATATATTCTTTTAACTTTAATAAGGTGGATTTGAAAATGGGAAACCTATGCAACCCAGGAAATGTCTTAATTTGGTTTTCTTTTATTATTATTTTAGAATGACATGTGGATTTGCTCAATTTTGTTTTATTTTTATTATTATGTTAGAATGACATTTTATTATTAATTTAGAATGACATGTGGTTTTTAAATTCACAAAAAAAGTTTATTGTTTATACTTTAGATAAATTTACATTTATCTCAAAGTTAAAAGATTTATATTTTAAATTTAATAAATTCATAATAATTCACTCATTAGATTACAAAATTTATTTTAGCAATATTTCTATGAATTAGACACAATTTATCCATTCACATATTTATATTTTAAATTTAATAAATTCATAATAAGTCACAAAATTTATTGTTAGCAATGATGTATGGATTACACACACTTTATCCATGACATAAGATTTGTGTGTATTCGAGACATGATCATCTACACATAACTCATGCATAACTAACAACCAGAAAAGTTTGTTAACATTTTTCATATATCATTAAGTCCTTAAACATAGAGATTGCATGGTAATTATATGTTAAGTCCTTAAACTTAGAGATTGCATGGAATTTAAATTAGCTTCTTTGGCTTAACATTTATCATATATTTTTAAGTCCTTAAACTTAGAGATTGCATGGCATTCAAATTACTTAAATTTTCTTTTTTGGCTTAACATTTATCATATATTGTTAGGTCCTTAAACTTAGAGATTGCAAGACATTTAAATTATCTTCTTTGGCTTAAGGATTTAGGTGAATTTGAAGTATTTGATAGTTTTTTTTTGTGTTATATTGAGTAATGTATCCACCTTTACTAAAAGGTATTTCTCTAACACAAAATCTATAAAAAGAAAAAAAATAGAAGGAAACATCCATGCAAAAGAATATGTATTATCCATTTAAAAGGGTATGCTTCAATGATGTTATGAGACAATTGCTAGTGGCCTTATTCATAAGGCATATTTTCTTTGTTAATATCCTGATCCAAAAGACTATTTTCTTTACTAATAGCTTCTT
>LPNX010018270.1:110630-208182 GCA_001517045.1 Pseudotsuga menziesii | reverse complement strand
TATATATTGTTTTATTTTTATTATTTTATTATATAAATTATGTTAATTGGTTATATATTTTATTTTTTTAATAATTATCATGTAAGTTGTTTAGTTTTATAAATGGAGTAGTCTACGGAGTCAACAATTTATCCCGAAAGCCGGTCATAGTCTCCACTTCTCGACCAAATCATTGACTTTGACCAGTACCAAAATCTGATCAATACTCTTCAGGATGACGACCGATGACAACCATAGTTAAGGGCACTACATCCCCTTTAGAACCGACCATTTGAATGTGCCTCCTCCATATAGACTTACCAAATGCATCCAATGCATGGCAAGAAAAACACGTCAACATTGGATCTGTGGGTTGAAGGTATCATTCGACCCCTACTATACAATGACATCTGCAACAAGTAAACCTCCTTGCAAAGTTTAATCACTTGTTCTATTAATGTTTGCTTCAGTTTTCCTTTGGAGTGTGTGAGGAATGTTGATGTGCAAAAACCATTGACCTTTGCAAATAGTGGCATTGTAGGAGGGTGCTCATGCTTTTCCCAGGCTGAAATATCAAAATGCATATGGTTATGAGCGCATAGGCTAGAGATGGTGATAATTGCAAATGTAAAGTGGAAGTAGTAACTACGGCAGCATTGAGACCTGTAAAAATACATAACAACCGGTTATTGATTTGAGTGATGAACATGATTGGAGGGGCAAGAACGATACCTTTGAACTGCTCTGACTGGTTGCTACGAAATCCTGAACCGGCCTATCGTTTGCAAAAATAGGGCATCGAGTGCAAAAATAGGGGAGTAGGGGTCAAGCGACACCTTCATCCCACAAATCCAAAGTGGACGTGTTTTTTTAACCATGCATTGGATTCATTTGGTAAGTCTACATGGAGGTGGTGCATTTGAATGGCCGGTTCTCCAGGGGATTTACAGCTTATATGGTTCTTCTAGCTAGGTATAGATATGGTACTAGTTCTAGTACCTAATTCGTAACTAACGTAGGAACCTAATTTTCCTTTGGAACTCGCTTAGTCGGGTTTGCTTTAATGGTGCAACAGGGATAAAGATGGTCAAGAGAAAATTCATGCAATTGGTTTGGTGGATCTGTGAAGATCAAGGTACATGGCACCAATATTACTAATAGAAGGTGTTAGAGTTTACAAAATTTACACTTCATTGTCAAATTTGCAATTTTCCATGACACAATTAAAAATGACAAACATAAATGACTAATTCATATTCTTCTAGCTAGTCATTTTTTATGCCGTGACTAAATTAGTCGTTTATGTTAGTAATTTTTAACTCTGTCACTTATTATATAGTCATATTTGTTAACTGACGACTAAATTAGCCATTGATTTTAGTCATTTATAGTTGGGTGAATCAAAATTGCTAATATTTAGTAGCAAATCACTTGAAAAACCTGTGGTGACTAGAATTTTTAGTGACCTAGTAGATAATTCCTCATTTTGTACTAGTGAACAACTGACAGGTTCGCAACCGACATCATATCAACATGCTCTGCAATGGTTGAAGTTCTGATCGTTATAAATTCTTGTAGCTGAACGCAGTGGGTAGTCACCAAAGCATCTCAACATCCTATATATAAGCATGTACATTATGTAATATAGACATCCTTTTGATCATCATCTAATTCCTCCATCCTTCATTGAGGAAAAGTAATAAATTGGTTTGAATTCTTGCATATTGTCTGTGTGTATATTTCTTGTCAACATAGAGTGTTTCCTACTTTGTTGTATCTCTTTATATGATTCTTCCATAACAAAACTAGACTCATTCAGTTGATTGTTGTCCCCAGCATGCAGCTAGGCACGACCTTGACCAGAAACCACAGTGACTAGAGTGGGGCCACAACTAGTGGGTAACAGACGAGCAATAGTGTGTGCGATGGAAAAGGGACCACTACGATGAGGACATATCGTTCCAATGGAAGGGATACCTAGAATGATGGGTGGAATAGATGCAAACCCATTTCCAACCATCCCACCTTGAAAGGGGTTAGGAGGTGTGTCGTCCATGGGGCTAGATGGCGTAGTGAACAAGGTAGGTTCAGATTGATAGGAATCTGAATCAGACTCGAAGGCAATATATGGCTCCTAAGGTGGTGAATGACATTGAATATGGATCCAATGATGAAAATTCAAGGAATCAAATTGATGGGTATGCCCTCCTAAGCCTATGCTAGTAGTGTGGTGGAGAAATGATGACATGGTGGTGTGTTGTAAAATGAATGTAGGTGTAAGAGTGTCAAACATAGGCTCAAAAATGAAACTACAACTAAGTGTTTAGAAGGAGAGCATACAAATGGTGGCTCAGAGAAAAAAATAAATCTCTAAAAATGAACTGCAGCATCATGTTATAGAAAGCAATTCTACAACAAAGTGGCCAAAAATCCAACAAGTAGCACTACCTAGAAAGAAAATGATGCACTAACCTATGGGGTATGAGTGCAAGAAAACTCCTAGCTACAAGCTAGAAGCCCCTCATAAATCGTATCCTCTGTAGGGTGATGAAATCCCAGTCAAACAATACAAAATGGAAGAACGATAGGCTAAGAGAATCCCATTACCAAGAGGGACCTCGAGTAAAAGAGCCCTAGATAGAATGGAAACTAGGCTACATTTTTCATGACACGTCCAGAGTGGTTTGCTGGTAGTTCAGCCCTTTAGCCTCGACACCCGATATACTTAGACATGCATGAGGAGGACTATGAATGGTTTTCCTTCAGTACATAATGGAGTGTGGTATTCCACCCTGAATTCTAGAAACCCTTTGTTGTGGATTACTCTTGCAGAGTGGGGGGGCCTCTGATAGACTAGTTGTGACCGTGTCAACAAGTACAAGAGGATTTTGGTCCCCTAATTGACAACAACTATGTATCAAATGCAAGTGACAAAGGGGTGCTGTTTGGATGCCTATTCCAAAAGTCCTAACTTACCTCCATGATTGTTTTGGTCCTCAAATGAGGTTACAATGTCAGTTGTATTAAGTTAATTTTTTAGGCTAGCCCAGGGTCATGAACCAAGCATTTTTTCTTTAGGGTGTGATATGTGTGCAAGTGATGTGTATAAACCCCAACAATATCATGGTCGAGACGCAAAAATATAAATAAATAATAGTAAATATCATGCAAAGTCACAACTAATTCCTCCCAAAAATAAAATATAGACAAGTAAATAAGCGCATAAGGCAATGGCTAGGTTGTAGGAAACACATAGGAGGTCTCAACTACAAAGCTCGACTCAAGGTGCTCATATGAAAGGAAAATAGGACCCCAAAATGAACCAAGGGGATATAATGGGTTAGGTCTGGACAGAAACAGATCGAGAAGGGGTAAAACAAAAACATGGGATCTGGAACAAGGATCTCAAACACCAAAAAGGACTAAACAAATTCAAGTCACACTTGTCGACGGCACAGACACAATTGAGGTTACACAAAACTGTGAAATGATCATGACTGGGGCAGAAAAATAGTCGGAAGACTCAGGTTTCACAAAATAGGGGTTTATGCGCAACGGGTCCCTTAAAACTGGGTTATAGTAGTGATCCCGGTCGCTTGAAAAGTTGAGACAAGTGCAATATGGAGTTCTGGTCCAAGTTGCACTTATCAATTCAAAAGGAGCAACCTAGGACACACTTATCGGGAAAAAGGGTGCATCCTAATCGCATCTTTCATCCAAAAAAATGCGATCCGACCGAAACTATTTTTTGTTTTTTGGAAAAATACTGTCTGCTTGGGTCGGGGGGTAGGCACTGAGGCAAAGCTAGTTCAGATATGCTATGAGGGGTTCATATCTGTGATGGATGAAGGTTCCCAAGAAGAACAAACTATTAGACACACTTGCAAAAACAAAGATCTAAAAGGATCGATCGAGTGGAGTTGCCAAAACTGCAATGGGTATTTCTACCCTATTACGTGCAAAAGAACCTACCCTAGACCGTCTAGATCATAGGGTATATTTAAATGGTGTAAAGGATTTCTCAACTTTTACTAACAACAATAAATGATGGAAATACTAACAATATTTTCATTTTTCAAATATATTCTACTAACTAATGAAAAAAAAGAACAAAAAATACCTTTCTTTTGAAGTTGGGCCACTGTAGTTGTCCGAGGAAATGGTCCAGCAACTACATGATTTGGGTCTCTAGTCTAATCCACTAGTGGTTGTCAAATAGGGGGAATGGATCCAAATGGGTATGGATCAGTAAGCTCAACATACACCGTGGGAAATGATATGGAAAAAAATGGGGATAATGGTGAAAAGTAATGTCATGTAATGTTTGTGGGGAGACCTTCATAATATATTTATAGGGTGTTCCAACGTTTTTTGACCCATGGTATTTTATTCTACATGGTATTTATCTATGGTTTTTAACCCATTCAAATTTTAGGTCTTTTGGGTCCCTTTTGGAGAGAGTGGGGATAGATTACAATAAATGTTCGACTTCCCTTCATTTATGGGGAATGAATAATAATGTTTTCGACCATATTTAGTGGAATTTTACTTGTGAAGGTAAAAATGGAGGAAATAATGGTGCGAATATGATGTATGACTGTATTTTAGACCATGGAGATCTAGGTGAACATTTGTTGGTGTTAACAAACTCCTATAAGATGTTCTCATTCATAAACCCTATCCATCTCCATTGAAGTTGGGAAACAATATTACTCTCCATAGGTATGTTATGTAGATGAATATTGAATTCATGGATTCTTGGATCCATAGCCTCACCACTTACTTTTAGAAAATCCCAAACATCTCACTCATTATAAAAAATTGTTTATGTCTAGTTATCAACTAGAGAGAATAGAACAATCCTTGTGGTAGCATAAAAGATAGGCACAGGCAAAAAATATTTCTATGAATCAGAGAGTGTATCTGCATCACAAAGCACACCAAAGGACATCCCTCACAAAAAAAGAGAAAATATCAATGCAACAATGTATTTACATGGTTAAAATCCTTGGACTGGGGAGCAGTCCACAACCCCAACAACCATAGGCACTTGAGGAAATATAGTAAATGAAAATAAATTTACAATATCTTTTCTCAATACTCGATCATAAACAAATAACCATCCATTCTTTCTAAATAGATATCATATACCAATATGGTGTTAAGCCTCATATGAAGTGTCGTTAAGATCAAGGAGATAATTAACCATAGGATTACTTCACGTAAACTAGAACATAATTGTGACCATCAAGTTAAATAGTTACCAAAGTACATAAAGAAACATAGTTTAACCTAAAGACAAATCATACTAAGTTGAACTTAACTAACTCCTATGTCAAAATATCCTAACATCCACCCTTAAGGACAACTTGGGATAAGATTGAAGGATTTGAAAAGGTGACACAAAAATAGGAGAAGGAAGTAGTCATTAGAGTGTATCTCCCCTTATGGAAACTTCTTATACTGCTAATATAGATCGAAGGTTTGAAAAATTCACTTATGTAAAATTTGAGTGAAAATATCAACAACTTGATCAGTAAGGTCATCAACATAAAAAAAAGGATGATGATATGGTTTACTAATTTCTTTGTATATACATTGGGGTAATAATGGAATCTAGAAAACCAATCTCAAGGAGAATGTTATCCTTTTTTTCATACTAGGATCAAATATATTTCTTAAGGCTATAGAAATATTTATTAATGTGGAAGAGAAGGCTAGAATTATGTTGACTCAATCCAAGAGGTTGTTCCATGTAGATTTTTTATTTCATGTATAATATAGATTATTTTTAGAATGAAATGAAGGTCGCAATATAAAATGGAAACACAAACACAAATGTTTTGCAGAAAACATAGAAGCACAATAAAACCAAAATTCTATTAATGAATGGAATAAAAAAAATCGTAAACTACAAAGCAATACAAACTAGTTCAGATGGTTGTAGCTTATCTCTGAAAAGAAATGTGTCAGGTATGCTCATTCACAAAGATACCAAAAATATCCTTTTGTCATAATTAGAAAGAGGAAAAAAATCTAATATCCAAAAACCCAACCTTAGGACATGAAGTGCTAAAAGGATTTATGGGACCTGAGGTGACTAGTTGATATATCAACTGCCTAGGCACAACTTATACAAACAATCTCCAATTAGGGAACTTGATATCTCATTGGAAATAACTAATCTAGGATTACAAGGTTTCATTGGGTTTGGGAAATTCCATGGAAACCTATATCACCCAATTGTCCAAAAAACACCGTTTAGGGCATCCAAACAACCCTAGAAGTTTGTGACCTGAAATAGCACAAAAAAATTCCATGAATATGGAGAATTGTTGCAACTTTATGAAATAGGTGGGTGGCCACCAATATCCACCTAGATCAATGTTCCCATGCAAGAAGGTGGATTTGACATCCATCTAATGGAATTCCCATTTATAAGAGGATGTAAGGGATAAAACAAGGTGGATGGAGTTCATTTTGGTAACAATGGAAAAGGTTTTTGTATAGTTAATGACTTCAACTTGAGAGAAAATTTTATCAAAATTTTTCTCCTTATTATTATCCACACTTCCATTATATGCATACTTTGTTTTGTAAATCCACTTCCATCTAATAAGCTTTCTCCCTTTCGGAATAGGGACACGATCCAAAGTATCATTGGCCATTAATGATTGATATTCTTCTTACATCGCTACATCTTAATTTGGATAACTAGAAGCTTATTCAAATGTCTTTAGATCATAATTATTGGAAAATTCAGAAAAAATTATTGAGGATCGCTATAACTCTGAACCATTATGACATTAATCTCTAGGATTACTTAGAAGATCACTAATAGATTCTCTTGTAGAGTATACCCATCTAGGGTATTGTGGAGTTGTTGTTGGAGGAGGGTGAGTAGGTGGAGGAAGATTGTCATCCTCGTTGTCATCATCCAAAGTAAGAGAAGTGTTAAAGGAAGATATAGAATAAGAAGTAACATGTTCCAAATAAGACTCATGTGTTGAATTATATGGGACAAACACCATAACAGGATTCCAAGACAAATATAGCATAAATGTCGAATCGAAATTGTAGGACGAAAGGTATTCATGAAACTTTAGATCTCTTCAAATTATTTATTCTTTGGAATTTAGTTGAAGGATTCTATATCCTTTAACATTTTTTGAAAATCCAATAAAAATGTCCCTTTCACTCTTTGGTTCTAATGCTTTTCACTTTTCATCAAGAATATGGGCCCATGCTTCACTACCAAATACTCAGAAGTGACTTCCATCTGGTTTCACGAAATTCCATGCACCTTCTAGTGTAATATTTTTTAATTCCTTAGTTTGAGATTGATTTATAATATAATTATCATAATTAATGTATTCCAGCCAAAAGTGGGAAACCTTTCCCTTAGATTGAATCATATAATTTTTCATTTCTTTTAATGTGTGTGTCTTCCTTTCGGATACACCATTTTTATATGTTTTTGCTCGATGCCCTATGCAATACAGACTGTAGTGAATTGTTTTTAACATATGTTATCCCATTATCATATGTTAACTTAAGAATTTGATGACTAGAATGTTTCTCAACAAGGACCATGTAGGTCAAGAACATGTTAAATACTTAACTTTTAAGTTTTAGGAAATAAACCCAAGTATATTGAGTAATCATTAATGAAAGTTAAGAAACATTTGAAACCATAAAATGATTTATATGGAAGAGGACCAATTAATTAACTATGCACAAGATACAAAGGGGTAAAGGTGTGATACAAGGCATGTTTTTAAAATCCTCCCCATGATGTTTTCTAAGTACAAAACTAGAATAAATGTCATCCTTACAAGATACCAATCAAAGGCCTCTTGACATATGTTGTTTACATAGTTGCTACAATGAGTGATAGTTTAAGTGACCAAATCGCTCATGCCAGATATTGTTGACTTCATCAGTGTGAGTAACAAATACTTAGGAAGAGTTGATGACCCAAATTTGTCAAACTTGTACAACCTTGTAACATCATAAATTCTTGTATTAGGTAATACATGCTTTTGATCCTTTAAAAAATTTAGTAGAACATAGTGAGGTAAAAAATCTATGGATTTACATTCATTTGAATTTTTTTGGGAACCTCTTCACCTTTAACCATTGAACATAAAAGAAAACAACAGAAGAGAACATTATTCTGAAAAGAGAGTTGGTGTATAGAGACAATGTCACGACACTTAAGCACAACACATTGTATTGAAATCACAATGCATATCAATCATGTCAACACAACCCACAAGGTTGTTCTTTTATAGTCTCTAGATCTAGAAAGCTTCCTTGAATTGAGGAGCATATGTTCCATAAATAGGGATAATGTTTTTAACTATTTCCACGAAATACACAAGATCACATAGTTTACTTGGTTGTTGTAGTCAAGTCGATCATGGAATTGTAAACCATTGATTCACCGTCTCAATTAATCCTTCTATAAGGCTTATTCAATCCACTAGTCAACTACTTTACTAGTCAATTGTTGTGTACTGACTGAATTCCTCCAAAATATCCAACAATTTTATGAGCATGAATAACCTTAGGTTCTAGTATCACCCCATCCCCACATTGGCAAAACACTATGGAGATTTACAATATATAATTACATTCTATGAACATAACCCCATAATTTCAATTATCTAAATCCCAAGCATAGAACAAAGTTTCATAAAATTAGCTTCTGGTAAAATATTTGTAAATATATCAACTATTTGATCATCTATACTCCAATAAACAGGTCAAAAAACATTGTCCTGCACCAACTATCTAAAATAGTGAACACAAAGTTTAACATGCTTCATCTTCCTTTGAGAAAAAATATTAGTAGAAACCTATAAAATACTTTGATTGTCAAAATGGATAATAATCGAGGCCCGAACAGAAAAACCAAGAAGCTAACGAATCCAAACTACCTATATTCTTGTATGAGCAATGACATGATATTATGCTTCTATAGTCAAAAGGGATACTGCATTTTGTTTCTTACACGAACAAACCAAGGGTCTAGAACTTAGTTGAAACACATACACAAGTATATTTTCAATCCTCAATGTCACCACCCTAGTTGGAATGAGTAAACCCAACAAGTGGTTTTGTACAACAATAATACTTAATAAATTTAAAGTTTATTTATAATGGATCCTACATGAGCTGGGAAACCACACTAATAACAAAGGAGTTATTCGATAAAATGCGAGTTAAGTAAATTATGCTACCGAAAAACTGTCAGTAAAGAGTAGAATTAACTTGCAAAGAGTCATAGTCTTTTGAAAACTTCACTATTAACTGATAAGGTGTAAAACAAAAGTTATAGTGGTCCATTTTGAATGATTTCAAAATATACAAAGAATATTTTGGTTGAGAAATAAATAAATCATAATCCATTTGCAAAATTTCAATTCCCATAAATAAATTCAAGAGTTAGTCATTTCAAAGGTATCTACAAGTTGTTTCCTTAAATCTAAAATTAGATTGACAATATTTTCAATAGTATCACTAAATCGTCAACATATAATGTCACAATCAAAGTATGACAATGAACATGTAATACATAAATACTATGATGAGATTCATAACATTTGAATCCAAGTTTGACAAATAAATGATCAATCTTCGTAGACCAAGAATGAGGTGCATGTTTCAAATCATACAAGTACTTATTGTGTTGAGAAAAAAAACCATAATCTATCACAAATCTAGGAGGTTTTTCCATATAGATTTCCTTATCCAAATCACGATGAATAAATACACTTGTAACATCCATTTTATGAAGGTCCCATCCAAAACAAGCAGTAAGGGAAATAATCAGTCGAAAAAATTTCATTTTTGCAACTGGAGAAAAGGTCTCACTATAGTCGATTCCTTCTTGTTGAGAGAAACCTCAGTATACCAAATGAGCAATGTTCAAAGTACACTTGGTCTTATAGACCTATCAACATTTCATGGAATTCTTTCCTTGCATTCGAGGAATGAGTTCAAAAGTCTAATTCTCATTCAATGAATCAATTTCAGTAGCCATATCATTTTCCCATTCAAGAACTCCCTAAGCATAAACATAAGTGTCAAGATCAAAAATATCAAGAACACATGTCATCAATGCAACATTGTGATGTTGTTTCTAATTGTGAGTTTGTTGACCAGTACTATCATCTCTACCTTTTGGTCCAACAACCTCAATTGTTTAAGCATCCCACCAATGTAGAAAAGTCAGTGGTCATTGATGTCAGTGATGTTAGTTGATTGATTTGGTGTGTTTACATATTCAATCACAATATACTGACTATAAATCATCTTAGGATAGGAAATCATCAATCTGGTTTGAACTCCAAATAAGGCTACAATCCATCTAGATTATTTAGGAATATCAAACGGATAATTGTCCAATAGAGTAGAATAGGAATTTAACAACTTATTACATGGAATATTTTCATTAAAGATCACATTTCTACTCAAAATTATTTACTTTTTCATATGGTAAAGAAATTGATAGGATTTTGAATCATCATAATATCCCATAATCATGCAACCATGAATCTTTGCATCCCGATTATTCCTACAATTATCCTTGATATATTACCAAGAAATACATCCAAATATTCTCAGGTGTTAGAAAAATGGTTTATTTCATTCCACTTTTCAATTGTATTCATGTCAATGACAACTCTAGTTGGTACATGGTTCAGTAGATAGTTTGAATAGTAAACAAATTCTAGCAAAAAAAATAGTTAGAAGAAATTTGGTATGTAGTAGGAATCGGGCCATTTCTACCAAATTTTGATTCTTCCTATATCTGATGGCATTCTAATGAGGGCTTTGAGTGAAAAATATCTTCCAAGAAATAAACATATAGAATAGATATTATTCAAACTATCAACTCACACATTCACCACCATTGTTTGATCTCAAACATTTGATGGGTTGGACACACTGCTTTTTACCTCATACCCCAAATTCCTTAAATCATTCAAATACATTACTATTATTATTGAATAAATATACCTAAGAAAATATAGAGAAATCATCAATAAATGTCAAAATATACTTTATGTCTGCCAAAGTGGGTTTCTTCATGCAACAAAGTCACTGTGAATGAGTTCCATCTGTTTATATGATTTCCATGCTTTCCTGAAATCAAAGGGAACCTCAAGATGCTTTCCAAGCACACATACTCCACAAAATCCATTGAGTGGAATAGTTTTTAGGAGACCAATAACCATTTTATATGTTTCCAACATCTTCAAAATTAGAAAGTTAATATGTCCAAGTCATTCATGCCAATTTGAATTTTGTTGTTGGTCTAGGATATGAGTATTGTCAGTCTAGATGGTCCACTCAATCGGGGAGAACCACAGAACTTGTAAATCTCATATGTGGGATCCAAATATCCTCAATAGTTTCTCCCTCGGGTGTCAAATCATTTACAATAAAGTGATCTAGCCAAAACTCAATAGTCTTCTCGATATGTGTAAGTTTAGCAACTGACAACAAATTAGCACTCAAGCTAGACACATGAAATACATTGGATATTTTACCTTGTCAACATTCAACATTGGTTCTTCAGAAAATTAGGAAAGTGTAATAATTAGAAACATAAATATTCTATACATAGAGGGTAATGTGTAGTATAGTAATATAATGGTTGGGAAGTGGCAACATAAAAGGTAAAATTCTCAATAGGTCAGTTTATTGACGTATTAGTTGATGCATTATCCTCAAGGTGCTTGACCTTCTCCTCCAATTTTTTTCTTCTTCCAACAAGATTTCTTGACATGTCTGACTATTCTATAGTAACAAGTTTTCTTGTTTCGATTCTTATCCATCAATGATAAATATTTGGTTCTTCCTTTAGTAGGTTGGTTGATATATTATGGTCGATGATGTGATTAACCATGTCATTTATAATGTTGATTGACCTTTCTTTTGAACAAGTTAACCTAGTGTTTCATACCAAGCCTCCCTTATTCAAGCAACTTATTTTGGTATTTAATTAAAAAATCATAAAATACATCAAATATGAAGTACTTATCATCTTTCTTATGTGATATCCAATAGGTGAAAAAGGAGAAGAAGAATTCATCTTGAGTTTTCCTCAAAATCATTCGTACCATTTCAATGACTTTTCCAACCTTATTTGCGAAATCCTTACCACATTCGCCCCATTTCAACTATAGCTCATTGATGCAAGAGAAATGGTTCCCAATCCTTTCAAAGGAATGGGATTCCACAGAGATAAACTCTTTGTCTAACTACATTACTTGACTTTCATTGATCTTGTTAAACAATGAATTTAGCTTATCTAATTAGAATGAGGAAAATCAACCCCTCTTGTATCAATGTTAATCTCTCTCAAAACGTAATTCATGATGACCCCAAGAAATTCATAATTCTTTTCGTTGATGAAAAGCTTAGTCTGCTCATGCGTCGAATATGGAACACCAAACTTTGTATACTACCATTTCCTTCTTCAATAAAGCCTCCATGTCTAGCTATGTGATTGCATAATTATGTCCATTCATAAAAACATGTTCATCTTGGACGTCATTCATTTTATTAAACCAATATGATAAATGTTCAATAAGAGGTATCAATCGATGAATATTTAGCCCAAATTCAATCAACCCTATATTTGACTCAACATAGTTCACAAAAACAAACTAGATCAAAACCAACATCTTTAATACCATGTTGGGAAACCTCTTCACCTTGAGCCATAGAACTGAAACGAAGATAGCATAAGGGAACAATATTCCATGAAGAGAGGTGGTTTATAGATACACCATTACAACAATTAAGCACAATGCATTGTGATTAGACCATCAAAATGCATCATTGAATGAACATATCAAGCATATAAACAAACTCCCACTGGGTTCTTCTTTTAATTTCTCTAGGTCTAAAAATATTCCTTGAAGTAAGTAGGATGTGGTCCATAAATAGTGGTCATTGGTTTTAACCATTTCCAAGAAATTGGCAATGTCCCATAGTTTATTCAGCTATTACAATTGATATGACCATAACCTCTTTGACATTGATTCATCACCTCAGTCAATCCTTGAATTCTCTCAATCAATCCTCGATTCAACTAGTTTTCTAGGCAACTATTGTACGTTGATTAACTATCTGTAGAATTTCCAGGGCTATGAAGAACCTACATAACCTTAGGTTCCAACAAAATGGGTGATCTAGTATACTATTATAAGATTACATGAAAGAGTAGGAACACATAGTACATCATTAAATTGACTATTGTCTAGATGAATTGTTCTAGATCCAACAACACTAAGCGATGTATCATCACTAACAAAAAGTTGTTGGGTGTTACGATCATTTAGATAAGAAAACATGTCTTTATCCTTATCCATACGATAATTTGATCCATAATTTATTAGCCACCCATGAGAAGAAGAAGAATAAAATACATTTAGTGCATAATGTGAGGCGGAAAGTGCATGCCTCAAATATGAATGCGAATAAGTATCAACATGAATGTTGTTCTTCTTCATGGTTGGTTCCAAACATACAATATTTTTTAAACACTTATATTATATGTTCCCATCGTTATCACAACAATTGCAATGTCTATATATCTTCTTTACTTTAGATTAGATTCTTTAGCATTTGGAGGAGCATTGGAAGGTTGATAATATTTTGGACCATTATTATTATTTGGTTTGCTCTCATTTTCATGCTACTTCTTAGATTCTTATTATTCTTAGGAGCATGTGGCATCTAGGATACTATGTATCTAATAGAAGTAATTGAAGTATTTATTAGTCTATTATGTAAGAGTTTCTCTTGTTCTTTTATCAAAGAATGAAAAAATGCATCAAAGGAGATGAGAAGTATAAGAGTCCTAAAATGCATCACTTTCCTTGGTTACTTTACAACCAACTAAGAAAAGTATAAGAGTCCAAAATTTTGATAAAATAATTTCCATGCATGAGAAACTGTTAGGATACAAAGTGAGTATTTCATATTCAATATGATGACATCAATACCAAAGATGGTATTAAATTTGTTCCAAGCATCATTATAAGGAACATCAATGCCTTGAAGGTGAAATTGTAGTTCGGGATAAATAGAGATTTGTATAAAACCATGAGATAAATCATTTCTATTTTCCATTTTACTAAGTTTTCATCATCAGTTGGGGCATTTTCAATTCCCAAAGAAATTCGATAAATCCCTTTACTTCTAAGGATAACTTCCATGTGGTATTTCCATAACAATTAGTTCGAGTTGGTAAGAAGCCTAGAATTTGAAATTTTCATTATGAGAGGAATACGGTTGTAAAAATCCAAACTAATTGGATGAATGAATAGAGCTCGAAAACAAAAATTGTTTTAAAAAGAGGATAATGAAATTGGTTTTTTGATGAGGAAGTTATACTTCTTTCTAAACAGTTGAATTTGACTCCAAAAAGACATATGGCTGGTATAAGATTGATCGACATGGAAAAAATAAAATATAAAATCTTCCCCAACTTAATATTTTAAATTCACTTGACTATAATGTTTCTTTATGTGACCCACTTTTATAAAATATCTGGAAATCAATTTTACAATGCATGTAAAAACAAAAATAATTTACAATTTTAAGTGAATCACTTTTATAAAACAAGTGAGATGCACTTTTATAATAAAGTAACTTAAAAATAGAAGTTACATGCACGTTTTAGAAAATGCAACTACCAAAAAGAATAATTGAACCCTGTTAGGATTAATTATAATCCTTCCTTGACCACCATAGTCTAAATGTCATTTCCTAGCTTAGGTGTCTATTTCCACTTCACTAGTTCCATAGGAACTCATCTGGGGTCCACCTACCACTTGATGCGACAATTTTCATGAGTTTAGGAGCTCCATAGGCCAATAAATATAATTTAGGAACCCACATTGAGCAATGGGAGTCCCATCATTAGCTCAAACTAGTCTCTATTTTGTTACCCTTCGATGGACATTACTTAGTTCATCTTGAGTTATTCTAGTGCAACATTTTCCTAAATTTAGGAGGTAGGCACCTTTTCCTACCTAAGTTATTCAGTTAACTGACTAATAACTCATTTAGTTCTCTCGAGTTGCATTAGTGAGCTCCTAAGAGTGATTTTCCCACATTGAGTTAGCATTGGAGTAAGTCCAAGTTGGAGAATTTGAATCCACTTCCTATTGTATCATCATTTTATTACACATATGTTAATTATTATGGATGTAATGTTATGATAACCAATTTTATATCTAGGTTCTTCAATGTCACCATGAATGTTTGATCACTGTAAATTGAATTGCTTCTTTTATCTTTCAAACTTCTTTTACATTGACTTCATTCCATCCTAAAAATATTGAAGATTTGCTAAATCGAACATGGTATCAGAGCAGGTATTTAGGCCAACTTCAATCCTCAAAAACTTACATTAATGCTCTAGAAGCAGTTGGGTTCCACATAATTGTTGGTATCTTTTCCTTGATCCCTTTGGATTTTGTCTAGAGAAGTCTAGCCAGGTGTGATACACTTAGATAATGTGCACATGTGTAAGGGGAGAGTGATTGAATTGGTTTGAATTCAAGTAGAAATTTTTTTGGAGGTAAATTGAATAATTCTAAGGAATTGTGTTTCTCCTTGAAGCTACAAGATGGAAAATTTACCAACCTTGACAGCCAGTATCCTCACACCCTTCAATACCTTGATTGGAGGGCTTATATCTGGATAGTTTTGTGAAACAAGGGTCTGTACATGGTTACCACGGGAAAGGAGGTTGAATCCCAACATCCTCCTGATAAATCAAAGTATCTGAACAAGTTGGATGAAGCATTTGGATTCATATGAATTCATATATCTAGGGAGTTAATATTCCATATTGATGGATTAAAAAATCCAAGGGAAGTATGGAAGAAGCTCTAATCCAAGTTTGACAAGTAGGATGAGATCAGAGGAAATATTTTGGAGAATGAGTTGATTTCTCTTCGGCCTAGAAAATTTGAAACAGTCCAATAATTCATTTAAAAATTAAAATCCCTTGCCATGCAGTGTAGGAAGTGTTTGATTGATCAGAAGGATGACCAATTGGTGCTCTCAATTTTGAGTAAACTTGGCACAAAATTATTCGTGTTCATATCCACCTTTCACTCTCAGAGACTGAAAACTACTAATTGGTGAATTCCATTCCATGATCCATTCACAGAATCTGTTATTCAATAACTAGATAAGATGATATAGATGGGATATCTCAAAGCCTCCAAAAATTAGGCTCTCTTAGCTGGGGAGACTAAGAATGCATAAGAAAATGGGAAGAAGAAAGGAAATGAACATATGAACATTGATTCCAAGTCTAAGGAGAAGCATGCTCATTCATAAGAAGCCTCAGGTTCCAAGAAGGACAAGATTTTTTTTTTTTGACAAGGACAAGTGCTCATACTGCAAGAGACGAAATCATATAGAGAACCTATGTAGGAATAAAACCATATACCAAATTCCTAGAATTATTGAATAGAACACTATTTTCCTTCTTGAAGGTGCAAGGAAGCTTGATTCTAGAAACAAGACTAAATATCATGCAAGATTCCATGATCATGAGAGATTCCATTATCCACAATCATATGCAATCAATTCTTTTGAACCCATATATGTGTCTAGAATAGGAGTTATTGTTCCTCCTCATAAATGATGGTTGAGGCTGTCGAAGTGGTCGATGTCAATGTCAAAAGGGTTGATGCTTCCAAGTTGAATTCTACCAATATTTTATCATACAAGTTGGATGTTAACAATTTTTCCAAAAATGTATTTTGATTTATTCATTCAGACGTATCATGTCATGATGAACTGTGATAGTAAAACCATTTCCTGGCATGAGGTTTCTTGCTAGGTTCCCTTTTGTCTTTCGGAGAGTGCTTCTTGTGATATATCTAGCTTTGGCAGAGTCAGCTGAGAAGGGTGTCTTGACTTGTCGGAGTCAGCCAGTGACTTCTTGTCAAATGTTTGAGTTATTGGCTTGGTCGTGAAACATGTTTTTCATTTATTTTTAGCTTCAAGATTGATGGTATAGTGGAATGCATCCACAATCATACCGATAGTAAGAAACTCCATGTCTTGGTAAATGTATGAGGATAATCTGCTGACATATTTCATGATAAGCAATTTCTCTTCTTCTTGGATGACAAGTCTAGCCATGAGTCGATAGAACTTGTCGGTGTAACTTTGCACGGACTAGCTTTTCCATTTCCTTAGCTACTGTCACTTTTTATATTGTTATTCAATGTACTTGGGAAGGTAGAGTTACTTTCATATGTACTCCACAAATTTATCCCATATGTGTATGAGTTCTCCTTTGTGCTCCATGTTTCTCGATAGATTCTCCCACCAGTAGTGTACATAGGTCAATATCTTTAAGGATGCAATGGTGATATTTTCACCTTCTGAGAGTTGATTCATAGAGTATAGGATTCTAGTTGTTGTACATAATTGTCTACGGATTATACATCAATATTGCATTCAAGATTTGATATCTCTAGATTCATTTTCACCTTGAATAAACTAATTTCTTTGGACTGCGATCTTGCCGAGGATCCTCATGATGTCGAAGAAAATCACATAAGAATCTCGTTGAACTGGGTGAACATTTCTGTTTGCTGTCAAGCTAATGCTTTTTCTATGATTTTTTATGTCTTGTCAGTTGCATGTCTATTGTCTATTTCTTCAGCCAGCTTCTCTAAATTTGAATGTAATGTCTACTTGAATTGTTGAGTTTACGAGTGTGTCTAAACATGAATAAGTCAAATAACTTTAATAGAAGTGTCTACACAACTTAAGCTCTGAATTTGCTAAGATACCAATTATTTGGGTGCCCAGGTACACGTTAGAGGACAATAGTTTGATTGAAGAAATTGAGCACTTTTATGGTGGAATCATATTAAGAATAAGCAAATCAGGAAATACACTACAAAAAAATGAAACACACAAACAAAATGCAAGAATTCAAACCAGTCTCTGTTATTTAATTGCTTCTCTATTACTTGCTTATATTTTACAATAGTGTACATGCTTATATAGGATAATGAGCACATCGATGACTAGCTATTATGTTTAGTTAAAAATAAGTTAGAATTGTTCGGAATTTCAACCGTTACAAACGACTGGAAGACAAATAGACAATCTCTCGTAGTCGTGTCACGATGTGAAACATGTCGAAGTTGTGTCGAGCTTTGGACTGGTCGAAGTCAATGTTGAACCTGTCAAAGTTAAAAAACATGCCAACTGTTGGGTGAATCAAAGAGTGACATCGAGGGTGTTAGCACTAGAATTGAGCCCAAAGGTTGCAGAAGGCTCGCTCCTGGGTAACAGCAGAACCACTTTCGAAGAGAGAGTTGGCCTTCTACACTTCTGAGAGGGATCTCTCACCAAATGTTAACAATGCCAGATATATATACAAATGAAACTATAAATTGTTTGTAAAATTGGTTGAAACAAAACACAGCACCTTTGGGAGATGGATTCAAGATATATAACAAAAATAATCAGAACTTAATTCAAGCGATTTCAACACATGGGCAAGGTAGCCACTCGATCACATTTGATTCATAATTGTCTGGTGGAAAGTAGGAACATGAACAAACCATCAACACAGAGTATTGCAAAGAATAATTCCGTATCAACTTTAGAAGAAATCTTTGGTGAATACCTGAAACAATAGACGGAGCATAGCAAGTATGAATTCTGAGCTGTTATACCCTAAGCCTCAGATATGAAAGAAAACAAAACGGGGAGATAAATTGGAAAAAAATTCACATAAGAAAGTAAATAACAGACCGTAAGTGCGAAAAACACATGAATCCCTATATGAAAATGCCGACGTCGGCTCTGCAATTATATTAAAATTCTCTTGAAAAACACACATAGCAAAATTACAATGGTTTCAACCCATTCTCCTTCTTCAGGAGGTATATTTATAGCTATTTGGATTCTCTAAACTGACATTCGGGAATCAAAATTTGTTACAATTAGAAGGACATCCTCTAACAGCCTCTTAGGTGGCACACCGGCTGCGACTTGCACGAAATGACCAGACAATGAAATGTGAAACGCGGGATAGAATAGGCACGAGGGTATCCCATAATCCCATCTGGCGGATGATGACTATACAAAACCATGAGAGAAGCGACCGTTGGGACGGGAGTGCAACGTAGAGAAAATTTCCCATGTATCATCATTGTCACTTCTACGAGTGCGCTTTGAGTTTGGGTGACCCATATTGATGGATGACACTCCATAAATCGAGACCAGGCATGGTTATAGTTGTCATGTCATATGCTTGTGCTTTAAGCTCCATCATTTCTGGGTATGAAATCTTGGGGACTTTGGAGCATGTGGCTTTAAAGTCAAACAATAACTCGAAATCACTGGCCAATTTTTCAAAAACGACCTTCCCTGACAACACTTGTTGCATATCTCCAAATTTGTTGTGGTCCAATTGGCAGTGCACTAGGAATTCCTTATACTCATTCTAAGACATTAAAGGACCCTTTTATTCCCATAAAAATGGGAGCCCTCTGCTTACTAGTGGTCTAAATAACTTGATGACTTCTCGGACTTTGTGCTCAATAACGTCTATTTTGGCCTATACCGTCTCCATTATCCTGTGTTTAGCCACTATATTTTTGGCTCAAGAGACAATAATGATCCTATTTTGAATACCATATCTGCTAGCTGACCCATCTGACATAGAGCTCGGGAAGGTTATGGCATTCTCTGTGGTCTCCAAGGGCCTTTTGTTCACTTTCGTCAATACTATCTGGGCTTGTTTCTTGGCTTCTCTCACAACAATTTCATGATCTTCAATAATATCTAGGTAGGGCCGAAACTTATCACCTTCTATGATGATTTGATCCCAGATCAAATGCCTAGTGCCTTGCAAGGCAAGTTTTTCGACCACCTATTGGCTCAATTTAGCATTTGCTGAGCCAACTCTTGGAATTTTTCCTCGTCTTTTTCTCTTCCCTGTTTCTCTTGGACTCTTTCCTTTTCTAGTTCCTCGACCTGCTATTTCAGTTTAATGAGCTTGATATCGTTTAATCCTATCTGGACATTGCTTTGGAGACGGAGCTGGTATCTATCTCTCCATCCGTACTTGTGGACTGAATTGTATTCTCTGTACTTCTGCTTTGGAGCTCGTTTTCCTTCATTGCTAACCTGGTTTTCCATTTTTCCTCGCTATCCTTCAAAATCTGGATACTTGCTTCCCACTGTCTCCCTTTTTCTTCAAGCTTCAGTATCTTAGCCTTGCAGTGAGTAAGCTCAGAGTTCAAGACCTCTTTTTCCCTTTCGAAGTCAACCAATTCATCTAATTGAGCGAGTTGGGTGCCAAGGATTCTTAACTTCTTTTTCAAGGTTAGGATCTCCTTATCTTTGTCCTCAAGTAATTTCCGAGCCAAACTCCCTTTCTGAGCAGATCCATCCATTTGCATAGCTTCTTTTTGTACGTTTTTGATTTGGGATTTGAGTGCTTTATTCTCCATTCTCATCTTTCTTAAAAGATTTGAATTTTTCACCTTACTCTCTTCCATCTTGGACATCTGTATGGTATCCCTAAGCAGTTTGGAATTCGGTATATCACCAGTCTCTTTGTTCAGGTGTATGATGTTAGTAGTGGGAGCCTTCGAAAGGTTCACATTGACCTCAAACACCTTGTTCCCCATTACCAAGGCTAAGGTAAGGGTATCAGTGGCATGATCCCTTACGGATTTCATTGCCACATTGGGTTGAGGTAACCGCAAGGCTTTGCTGTATAGTTATTCTATCTCCTTGAAGGTTTTATCAACCCTCTCTTGGTAAGAAATTAGGCATTCTTCTTTGGACGCATGCTTGCTCAAGGTATGTCTATCAAACACATACTCTTCTATTTGCAATTTGGATGCCTTGGGATTTTCCTGTTGCTGCACTTTTATTAAATTCTTCTTCTTTGCCTGTCCCTTTTTGGCCTACACCAATTGTTGTCTGGGTTCTAATTTTTGTTTCTTGGGAGTGCTGGAAGTGTCCACCTTTTCAATGTCCATGGGTTTCGTATCTCCTCTTTTCATTGAACTTGCTGAATAGTTGACCAGTGATGAGTATCCCCCTATAGTCGCAGCTAATATAGCCAACTCTTTTTTGGGAGAGACTACTCGTGGCAGCTATTAGTCAGTGTCCTAATTTGCGCTAGTATCCATTAGGGAAGCATTAGGGAAATCATCCCAATTCTCTGCTTCTCTAAGCCTAGGTACCTCAGTGTGCTCAAAAGGCCTGCATTTGTGAACTTTCCTTCTTTTGGAAATCACCTAGTGAGGGTCATAATTTATCGCTTGTCCCAGCGAAAAACCCATGCCTCTAAGAAAGTTGGCGACCAAGGGAAAAGCATCCCTACTTCTAACTGTGTACGGTTTTAATTCCCATGGAAAAATAAAACTTGAACTTTTCTTGAAGTTCAAGAAGTGTTCTTCTTCGACAATGAGATTTTGCTGGATTAATTCTAGGGAGAAAACCCTGGGGGTTAGAAAAGTGGGAAAGACGTAGGGTGAATGTATGAAGCCATACAACCTTATGGTTGTCCCAAATTCTGTGAGGAACAAGTCCCCTATCTTCTTGTTGTTTGATAACTGCAGCAATTTCCTCGTCTTAGGAAACACCCTAGGTAACCTTTGCTGAAAGAAGAGTTCATATATTTTGGCCATCAACTGGTTCATGAATTTATAGTAATTCATGGCCATATCAGCAGTGATTGCCAATTTTGGTACTTACGGGTCCTCCTCATTGTAAGCTATGAACATCCTCAGCAAAAGGCACTGGAATCTGAAAATTCTAGTGTCGTGGAAGTTTGCTAATTGAGAACGGATGTTCTCAGCCAGGAACTCATCAAATTTAATGCAACAAGACTGACTAGACTATCTAGGAATTTTAGGTGCGGCCAAACAAGTACTTAGGATGAACAAAAGACTCAGCAATGACTCTGGGATGTATGCGTCGGTATCTAGACCTAGGAACTGACTCACCAGGGATATGCACCACTGAGTTTCTTCGTTTAATTGGCCGAGGTCAATGGGGTAAGATAGCTCGATGGGTTCACTACTGGGTCCTTCATGAATGTTTCTTTACTCTCATCAGTAGACTCTCTAAAACAACGTACAATGTCTTCTTCTTGGTAGTCTTGGGATATATGGGAAAATTCATCTGGGATATCTAGGGTTTTGCGAATGACAGAAGCTTGAACTGGGAAAAGAATTTTAGACTTAGATTTATCCATAATAATGCCTTTAGTGACAGAGAGATTATATGCACACCATTCTACAAACTCATGGCAATGGGGGGTTTGATCGACAGAGAAGAAGTGGAAGAAAGAGTCAAAAACACCGTAGGTATCTCTACCTCAGTTCTTAAGAGCTTCCAATTTGCTTCTGGCAGTTTCAATAGCCTCTCCCACCAAGATGGTATAAAAAATATTAGCGTTTTCATCTAACAGGATTTCTTCTATGCTTCAACCTGTGGCCTCAGACTCTACATCATCTCTGACCCCAACCTCTTCTATTTCACCCATTCTCAAGTAACACAGAGGGGGTTCTCCGTGTTATTAAGGGCTTACCTTGTTCTGTAGCACAACCTCCTAGCCGGTCCGGGCTGGTGCTCTGGATGTGGTTGGATATTCGATAGCTTCGAGGTTTCAGAAAGGACAAATCTTTGCAACTTTGTGTGGGCCTCTTTATAGTTTCTTACACAACATAACCTCCACTCATTTCCCGGATGGCTGGCACCGTAGATATTATTCTTCATGACCTATGCCATAGATATGTGAGTTGTTTATACCATGCCCTTCCTTACCTCATGCATGTGTAGCTCCACCGTCAATCGGGACCGAATTCCTTCACAACCGTCGATCCGAGCGAACCCCACCACTCTTTGCGAAGCGAGGTTCTGTTTCATTCCATGCTACTCCATATCGCAAAATGAACTGTAACCGTCGATCTACCTCCATTCTCATACGCATCATTGATCAAAATGGACCGTACCATTTTTCGTGATCTGGGATAGCTGCTTTCTCCCTCGCTAGTCTGGGATGCAAAATTGTTCTCGGCTGCAGATCTTCATCGGCCTGATCTTGACCATTGGATGCATCCGCTCCTTAAACTATTTCACAAATATGAAAAATGGCTTGGGTCGGACATGGTTGACATGTGGAATTGGTTTGATTCCATTTATCCACTCTCTGATCAACATCATCCTTTGATCATGATCTCCTTTTTACACCTCCAGTGTGCCCCATGTTTCCTCTTGATTCTCACTTTTTTTTCGATCCACGGACTACTTTGCTGCTATCTTGCGTGTGCCCTTACCTCCTTCTACAAACACTATGTTTCCTTTTCAACACTTCTCGATGGGGCTAAAGGAAGTGAGTATCACTTATGCCCAAAATTTATCGGAGTGTTAACAACTGGCTCCACGAGGGATGCTATCCTCCCAATGAGGTAGAAAAGAACCCCGTGGACCAGTCACCTTATCCATTCCTAACCTCCTATTATTTTATTTCCTGAAAGAAAAACAAACTTTGAAAGAATGGTTACCTCTTCTGATATTAGTGCCTTATCCACGGTCTTCAAATATTCTGATTCACCATCCATACTGATTAAAACATAGGACATATTTACACTATGGTACATGGACCTAAGTCCCTTCATTCCAAGTAATGCTTCAGAAACCTCCCATTCATAGTGCCTCCTTCATATTGCGACCCATCTGGATACTGCAAAATGAAGGCGTTGTCTCCTCTATGCGCCGCAATAAGATAAGGGCGTACCCACAAATGGTCAAATTTTCTATGCTTCCCTTTGTCCTTGTGAGGTGCATCTGATTTTAACACCAAGTCATCGACCTAGAAAACATCTTCTTTTCTCTGGTCGAAAGCATTCTTCATTTTCTCCTAGCGTATCTGGACTTTATCATAAGCCTTGTCCCTTACTTCATTAAGCTCAATGATCTAGTTGATCCTCCTTTGAATGGGATTGGTCTCATCCAACGGATCTCATAATAACTTCATGACTGGAATGCCTAGAGAGGCGGGAAAAATTACTTCGGCTCCATATACCAACTGAAACGGTGACATGCCAATAGCTCTTTTGGTGCTGATTCTATCAGCCCACAAGGCATATTTAAATTTAGTGTTCCAATCTTTTTTGTTATCCTCCAATAGTTTCTTAATGATCCTCACAAGGCTTTTGTTAGAAGATTCGGCCATCCATTCCCCTGTGGGTAATAAGCCATAGAATGATTCAGGCTTATATGGTACTTGTGGCAAAAGTTGATCATCTTTATGGATTTAAATGTAGGGGCTTTGTCAGTCACAATCCGCCTCGGGTAGCCGAACCTTTCCCAAATATTGTTTTCTATGAAATCCATTATCACTTCTTATGTATCCCTCCTAGTGGGTGTGGCCTCAATCAACTTTGTGAAGTAATCAATGGCAGTCAGAATCCACTTATGATACCCAGAGGAGTTTGGATTGATCTCGCTGATGAAATATAATCCCCATTTCTGGAAAGGAGCTTCCACAGATATCGGGTTGAGGGGGAGAGACACCACCTTCCTTTTCCATTCAAAGAGTTGACACTGGTGGCATTTAGTCATTTGTTTATAGACATCTGAAAACAATGTGGGCCAATAAAATCCTGCTCTCAGAATTTTGTTCGTGGTAAATTTCTAGGAATGGCATCCTCCACAATCTCCTTCATGAAATTCCTTTTCCATACGTTGAGCTTCGTCCTCCAGAAGACAGTTCAGAAGTATCCCCCCGGGGTCTTTCCAATAGAGATATTGTTCTATGATGCAGAATTTTGCAGCTTTCAATTTTATGGACCTAGCATGAGTTTTCTTAGCATAGTAGGGGGTTGTAAATTCTGCAATACAAAAACAATGTCAGCATACCAAGGAGATGTGAAGAAGATAGGCTTCACCTGCACCTCCGCTTCTTCTTGTCCAGACTGGAAAGTGAGAAAATTTAGTTGCAGAGAGTTGCAATGGGAGTCTGCCATCATCTTAGTCAATCCTTTCCCTTTGATTAACTTTGTGGGCTTGATTTCTATGTCATATTCCAGGAGCACTGCAACCCACTTAGCTCTCTTTCCTTCTGGGTCAGGCTGTGTAAGTATGCTTTTAACCACACTGCAAGGTACATAGGCAATTATGTGAGAATGGAGGATGTAGATCTTGAAATATTTCAAGGCTTTAACCAAGGCGTAGGATTTTTTCTCCATTATACTATATTTCAGTTCTCCATCTATCAATATCTTACTTAAGAACGCTAAACGATGTTCTTCACCCCGATCATTCTTTTGCAGCAACACTGACGCTACAGTGTGTTCTAAGGAATAACAGAATACTAAGAAATCCTTTTCAAAATATGGGCTGATTAGAACAGGAGCTTCTGAAATGGATTGTTTTATATCTTTGAAAGCTTTCTTGGCTCCCATCATCCACTTAATCTCATGATCTTTCTTTAGCATGTATGTAATGTCCATCAGGATTTCAGCAAAGCTAGGGATGAATCTCCTCAAGAAGTTGACTTGGCTGATGAAATATTGGATTTCCTTCTTGCTCATTGGTTCTTCTACTTTGAAAATTCCTTTTACCCTATCTGGATCGATCATGATCCATTCCTTTGAAATGGTGTGCCCCAACAACTTTCCTTCTTCCAGAGCGAAGTTCGATTTTCTAGGGTTCAAGGAAATGCCATACATTCTGCATTTAATGAAAAAAATTTCCAGGTGCCTGATATGGTATTTATCCCACCTAGAGTACACAGTAATGTTGTCCATTTTTATCACCATGAATTTGTCTTTCTCATCTGCAAAAGCAATATCCATGGCATGTTGGAAATTCGCTCTAGCATTCATTAACCCAAACAACATTTTTGCGTACATGAATGTGCCCCAAGGTGTGGTGAAAGTGGTTTTTTCTTGGTCTTCAGGAAACACCTTCACTTGATTGTACTTGGAAAAACCATCCATGGTGGATATCCTTTCTGAGCCTACCACCCTCTGCAGGATCTGGTCCATCTATGGCAATGGGTAGTTATCTTTCAAAGAAACTTTATTTAAATTCCTGAATTCTACGCATAGCCTTATTTCCCCATTCTTTTTTCAGAAAGGAATCAAATTCACTACCCATTTTGAAAACCTCAGAGTCACTATTATATTTGCATCAAACAACCTTTTACTTCCTTTTCAATAATGGGTACTAGCTTTGGATTAATTCTCCTGAGCTTTTTCCTGAATGGTTTCTCTCCAGGTTTAATCGGAATAGTATGTTGTATGATGGAAGAGTCATATTCTTTGATATCTTCATAACTTGATGCAAACACATCTGTGTACTTATTCATTAGGATCACATACCCTTATTTTTCTTTAGTGGGAAATTTCTTGGACAATTTTACAATTTTAGGGTCACCTTCAGTGCCGATATCCACATCTTCGACGGCATCCATGGCAGGTTCAACCTTTGGATCCCTGGCTACATCATTTTGGTCAAAGAGAGTTTCCAAAGGGATCAGGCCCCTGGGAATATGATTTATTTTCAATTTTACTATATCCCTGCCTCCCAAGGAATATTTCAACCTTCTCATCCCGACGGATTCTTCCCCTTCCTCTTCGATGTCTAGGAAATTTTTGGGATCAACACTATCTCCATCAATGTGAGTGTTCACAAACTCACCAAACATATCCAGAAATATTTTGATTTGCATATCGTCTTCAAAAACCTGCCAATATTTAGTGTTATCTAGTATGGGAGGCCTGTTTACAATCTCCACTTTATACTTCCTTTTTTTCTGCTGCAGGAGCTTCAAATTTTCTTGCTACAGTCGCCAAAGAGTCTGCTATCACATTATCATCTCTGGGGATCACTTGGACTGCATGTTTAATGAAGAAATTTCTGAACATATCACATACCTCATTCCAGTAGGCTCTCATTCTTGGATGTTTAGTCTGATAGATATCATTCACTTGATTTACTACAAGCTCTAAGTCTCCAAAAATTTGGACCCTCTTCACTCTGAAATCCTTTAGTGCATGCAGGCCCAGTAACAAGGCTTCATACTCTACTACATTGTTAAAGCATTCAAATACCAACTTATAAGAGCAGGTTTTGGTATCTTTCGTGGGGGAGATTATATACACACCTGTGCCAACACCCAATTTAGACACTGAGCCGTCGAAATACATCGTCCACACTCCTTCATCCATTTACTTTCTTTCTGTAACTCCTAGCTTGTTGACCTCCTTTTTATCTCTTAGTGGCATAATAACCTCTGGGTTGCAAGGAGATATATCATTGAAAACAATGGAGGACCCCAAATCTGTGGCAATGACATACACATGGTGGATGTTGGGTTGAGTCTGACTACTCACAAGGTAAGGAAACCTCTTCTCAATGTATAACCTTTTGATTTCATTCCAAATAGGAATTGTTGCATAAGTCATGTCCATCTGCAAGCTTCCCTTTAGCTTTGAATTCTAAGACCTTGACAACAAAATACCAAACTTGGGGGGAATGTCAGCCACGATGACGTCCATGACCACAACTTTAGATGTCAACTTATTTAAAGATACCACCATGTCTTTGATTAATCCCAGACATTTTACCCTTTTAGAATCAAAGGAATATAAGTCTTTATAAGGCCTTGTAATTTCCAATCCCAGGATTTCTACCACTCCCTTTGGCATCAGATTGTGCGAGGCTCCTGAATCCAGCATAGCACTGTGCAACACCATATCATGTACATTCAGGCTCATGTAAAAGGGGGGCACCACCTCGTCATCGTTGTCCACGTTGTCAATCTTAGATCCCAAAATAATAGTAGGGTTGTCTTCAGTCAGCTCTAGGATGTCAAGGTGAGCTTCTCCTTGACTTGCAATCATCATCGTTATGGTGTCCCTGTATTCCTAATTCCTCAATAATTCATTGAAAGGAATCAAGAACTTTAGCTTAGATAGATCATTTTGGAGATTAAACATGGGAGGGGTTTTTCCCGGTTCGACAGGTGCCACTGGCTCCAACTCTCTCACATTACTATTCCCCTTATCCACCTCTCTAGGTGCCATTGGCCCTTTTTGTTTTTCGTTTCCTTTCCTAGGGCCTGTCTGACTACTAGACAACTGGTTGGGGTTTAAACCTCCTTTAGGTATAGCAGTGTCGCCAGTAGAGTCGCCACCCTTTTTATGTATAGCGACGTCTCTATTCCTTAGCTTGATCTTCCTGATGTCATCTATATCATGCATATACCTTTTATGATATTGTTCCAATTCCTCGGTCAGGGTCTTTTCATCCACCTGAGCAAACATATCATGTTCCTCTTCGGTCAAGTAGATCTCAGAGTCCAAATCGCCGAAATTATGGATATGGTCTTCAACAGATTCAACTTCATCTTCGACAGCCACATATTTTTCAGGGAAATGGGGTCTGATCGACTTCTCTTCTTGGTTCCTTGGATTCCTCACATCCCTTGGTCTATTTGGTTGGAGCAGGGGAGGGACTTGCCTCCTAAAATTGGGATTCCTTATCTGAGGCTCGTTCTGCTCCTGGTTTTCCGGTTTGGCCTCTAAAGTTATCCTGTCCATCAACTTTTCTATGGTTTTGAGCATCATCTCAAATTTTATATCACTGGATGAAGAGGCGAAGTAGAGGGATGTGCCTCTTCTCTACCTTTCCTTCTGTCGATCTCTTCCCTTGGTTTAATTTTCCCGCATGCCATCATATGGCCTCTACTTCTAGGGCATCAGTGAACATGGCGTGGAGAGTGTTTGACTTCCTTTCTCTTAATAACAGAGCAAAATCATTGTCAAAGGCATCAGCATAATGAAGTTTAGCTGCCCCAGGCGAAGGTTTGATATCGGCAGGTATCGAGTTGTAGACCTGCATGAATCTACTAGAAAACTCATGCATTGATTCAAAACCTCCTTTCTTGAGGTTTTTGTATTGAGACAAGACCTGCAAGGGGCTCTGTTTATCATCCCACCTTTCTAGAAATAAGGTCTGAAAGCCAGCGAAGCTACGGATAGACCAAGGTTGCAGATCTTTGTACCATTTCTTGGCTTCCCTAGACAAACTCTGAGCAAAAAACCACATTTTGACATCTTCATCATCCACCTCTTCCAGGTTGATGAAGTCATTGAACTTATCCACCTGGCACCTTGCTGAGACATTCCCCTCCCCGTGATAGAGTGTGATTCTTTGGGAATAATTCATAAAGAGGTCATGTAGAACCAGAGGTAGGGCTAGCGGGGAAAATATAGCAACAGTAATCGGGGTATGTGGGTTAGGAATAGACATGGGGTTGGGAAACTAGGTGTTCTAAAATATAGGGTCTATCTCTTCAGCTTTTGGTGGGGTTTCTAGGTTTAGCCATAAAGAATCAAGCAAATAGGATTGTAGCTTATTAGGGTCTACCCCAGCTTTTGTCAGGTTGGATTTAGAATTAGATTTGGTTAGCGGTCTTTCAGCCCTAAACCCCCACTCGGGTTCAGCTAAAACGTACAAATCTTGAGATGATGAAGTATCAAAAAATGGAGAATCTGATTTTTCTTTATTTCTATTTCTAAGTATTCTCTCTGGATAATCTACACTGAGTAAAGTTTCGGTCTCAGAGTTACCTCTTGTGTGGATCTTTCGGGAAGCCGGGATATCTAGAGTGGTACTGGTCATAGTAGGCATGGAGTCACCAGGATGAATGTACAACTTCCTCATGAAATCAGAAATTTCCGTTTTCCCACAAAAATCCCTTTCTTCCTGCTCACCGGTCTCCTCAGTGGAGTCACCTTCCAGAATCTTTCAGTGGAGTCGCCAAGGAAAATGGTACGACCTTCTTTACATGCGAGAATCTTTGTTTGCCCGCAGAAACTCGTTATCCTTGGAATATTTTTCGCTCTTCCCAGGGATGATCTTCAATCTCGTCCCTAGAAGCAACACCAGTTTGTTAGCACCGGAATTGAGCCCAAAGGTTGCGGAAGGCCTACTCCCAGGTAACAGCATAACCACTTTCGAAGATAGAACTAGCCTTCTATTCTTCCAAGAGGGATCTATCACCAAATGTTAACAATGCCAGATATATATAAAAATGAAACTATAAATTGTTTGTAAAATTGGTTGAAACAAAACACAGCACCATTGGGCGATGGAGTCAAGATATATAACAAAAATAATCAGAACTTAATTCAAGCGATTTCAACACAAGGGCAAGGTAGCCACTCGATCACAGTCGATTCGTAATTGTCTGGTGGAAAGGAGGAACATGAACGAACCATCAACACAGAGGATTGCAAAGAATGAATTCCATATCAACTTTAGAGGAAAGCTTTGGTGAATACCCGAAACAATAGATGGAGCATAGCAAGTATGAATTCTGAGTTTTTATACCATAAGTCTATGTTATAGCTGATTTTACCACTCCAGGTGAATCACACTTGTATGGCCTTCCCCCTGTCCCTCTGCAGACTCTTTAGATCCCTTGGACCACTTTTTGTCCTTTGATGTTTCCTTGACCATCCCTAAAAACATGTGAAAAATGATACACGTGACTTTAAATCCTTAATCGCGTATATACACGGGTTTGACCACTAAAACCGTGTACATCGGGATGTGTACAAAATCCAAATCCTTTTGGAGTTTTCCTTGACATGGATCTGACTACTTGACTCTTGGCCTTCCCTATGCCTTGAGATCACTCGGATTCAACCTTTCATTACCCCTTTGAAAAGCTATATAAGGAACTCTATGGTACATTGAAGGCATATGTGAGAATTGAGAGAAAAGAAACTATAGTCCATTGTTGCTAGAAATTGTGCTTGAGTCCGCATCCATTTGTCCCTTGGAGAACTTTTTTGTTCTTCCCAAGCTTGCATTTTTCTCGTGAGCTTGCTATCGAGAGATGGAGGATTGAGGTGGTGAAGGCCAAAGTGGGGGATTCAGTTTCTCCAATTCATAGACGTGCCGGCAGAGGTTGTATCCATTGTAATCTTCGATTTTATATTAATAGAAATATATTTTCCTGTCCAATAATGTATGTTTGAATGAATATTTTATCCATGGATGTTTTCAAATGCTTATACATTGTTTATTATATATGCTAGAATATATCTAACACCAATATATATAGTATGCTTGTATTGTTTACTTGTTGTTGAGGAAGTAATCTATCAATTCAAGCTGAAGTTGGAAAGGTCCATGGGGACCTACTTCAACCGTCCGGAATAAGGGTACGAGGTCTAATCCTTGAGTGTTAGATATTTAATTTCTATTGCATACTAGAAAGGATTGATTTCTGGAGTCAAGCTGTCTGTTTCGGTACCCCAAGCCATAGGAATTTCTCTCCGTAACAGAATTGGTGACTCCATTGGGGATGTTCCTTATTTTTATTTGGGGGTTTGCAGGAACAACGGGCTTGATATTCTTGACTTTCTCTTTGTTTCTCCTTGTTTCTGTGTTACATTTTATAGTATGTTCATCCATTGACACTCCCCTTTATTGGTTTGACCCTTGGCCTTCTTTTTACCACTGCCTTCTCTGTATAGGCAGGTTTTTGGCCAAAAGTCACGTATATACATATTTTTTCTTTAAATAGTCGCGTACATCCTCCCTTTTGGTGAGTTTGATGTTGTGGGAATTTGTTGGGTTGGTTGTGAGTGTGGTTGGGTCTTCCTTGGGTCTGATGTTGTCTGTTGGATGCTTCTTTTGTGACCAAAGACCACTTTTTCATTGATTTTTCTTTGAAAGTAGTTTTAGTCATTTCCTTTTTGTTTTTCCATTAGTGCATTACTATTTTTTTGTCTCGGTGTCTTACTGGGATTGTGTTTTATACTTGCTGTAGAGACTGATATTTTTATATGACTTTTATTGCATTTTTCATTCTTTTATATTGAAAAATACAAGGTAGTTGCATTTTTTGCATATGGATTTGAGGAGGTACTTGCATTGGATTGCTTGGATGAGAGTTTTATTTAGGCTTTCACATATGAAGGATTGCATTGGCATTCAGAAAGGAATATATATTTATGCATCTCATGTAGTGGCATACCCTATTTTTCATTTGACAAAGATTGCACTTAGCATTGTTTGTTATGGTGTGCATTTTACTTCATGTTGTGTCATAACACCATTAGTTTCACGGCCATATCCCTCTTTTGAGTTATAAAGCCAATTAAAATCAACGCTTAATTAAAATGAACTACACTATTTTATTTGATAGGGTTCACCAACAAGATTATGATTTAGGGTCTTGGAATAGTTCATTATGAGTAAATTCTCCAAGACCACTAAACAACAAGATGTATGTGTCTGTCCAGGTGAGTGTGTGAAATCCTTGGTATAACCGGTGTTTCTCAGGATCCTCCTCTCAAAAGGGAGTTAAGCATGAGGCAGTGTGAGCAGTTATTGATTGGGATGACCCCTAGTCATAACTAAGTACCACCGGAGATATTTCCAAGATTGTATTCATATTTGGGGGCTCTTTCGAAATTTTAGGGCTTTGCTACCCTGCCCATACGGTCAATCCCGCCTATGACTGTCCTCATGAGCATTGATTATATTGAGGTGACCTTATTGGCCTTACCTAGGATATCAAGGGCGTACTTTGCAGGGTTTATTCTACAGGTGTCCCAACTAGGTTGGGGTTGGACAGTACAGTTTCTTTACATGTTGAAGCTGAGGGCCACAGTAATTGGTTATGTACCTCCACTTGTAGTGTATGGGAGTTTCGAGCCTCTCCTAGGCGAGACATACCTGCTGCATTCGAGAGCTCACGTATCCTCCCCTTGGTTTGCTTGTATTTTGGCTATAGATTATCTTAGGAATGTGCTCTTTCTGCACTAGTTGGCCTTTGGGATCATAATTACTTGAGTATGTTTATGCTCTCTTGAGTTTGGGTCCTTTTATTTTCGGCATGCCTAGTATCCTATCGCCCTTCCTTGGTCCTAGTGTGGACCTTGGTGTCAGACTTGGGGGCATCACAGCCCCTTACCGTGCTCATAGATTTGGGAATGGTCATATTCCATCCTCTACTCCATTTATGGAGGATTTTTAGTCCCTTCGCTTGGTCTTTACACCAGTGGTCATCCTCATGGGGGTGGTAGTGGATGCGTGAACATTGGGTCTAAACCTTACTTTCCTTTTTATGTCCCATCGTTCACCGCATTCTTTCCTTTGGGTGCAGTTGTCATGATCATTCCTCCCTATTCCCTATAGTTTGGATTCTTTATTGACTGTTTTTGGTTGTTTTGGACTAATATGGTTGTCAAGTAGGGTCCAATTTTTGTACACTCTCTCTGAGGTTTCGACCCGTTCGTTCCTATGATAGGTATTCTGTCTGAACTGGAATATAGGTTAGGATATCACATCCGCTTGCACTTATGCATTGCCTTATGACCATTCCATCTTAACCTTAGGTATGAACCCATTCCATGGTGTCACAGAACCTTCATGCTGCTGTTAGAAGTGGTACTATGTGAATGGAAGAGATTTCCTATACATGGGTGCCCTAGTTAGGTCCCCATTTGCATTTGGTACCCATGTTGTGAGTCCTCTCTTAGGTTCGGGAGTCCTTTGTATAGTACTACCATGACATTTCACAAGAGCCTCATACTCCTCTTGATCTTTTGCTGGCCTATTTCCCCCAGGACTCCCTTATCTCAAGTTGTAATTGCATTATCATGACCTTTTCCTGCCTTATTGAGCTTTATGTCGGATTCCCTAACATTGCGTTTCAGCCATATAGCCCGAGCTTGTCTCATGTCTAGCCATGCAAAGCCATTTTATATATCCTTTGCAGCTTGATTCCCTTTTTTACTAGGAGGGGATTTTCCCCCGAGTGTCGAGCATAGGTATGTGTCCTTACAGTAAGCATAGGTATGTTCAACTGCTTGGAACTAGTTTGTTTTCCCCTATGACACTCGTCTCCTCCTAGTCTGTAACTATAAAGCAGTTTTATTATTTTTCAAGCTTTTTAAATGTTTGAAAAAGTCCAAAAAAATCAAAAAACCAAAAATCTGAACAAGGAAAGATGTTATCTTTGGCAGCTGTCGAGTCGTGTCACCTTCGAACATAGCACTATATATCACATCCATTGGCTGGGTTTATAGTTTGAATTTAGGAGCTGTACTCATTTATCTGATTTTATCTCCACTGACTAGTTAAGCTTCCAGTCCCCATGGAGCCTCTATCGATGCCTCCTGTTTCGCAGAGATGTCCAAGTTTGTATATCGAGTCTATGCTTCCTTTATCCAGTCACCATACACCATTATTCTCTTGTTCGAAGGAATTTGAAACCTGAGTCGGCCATTCCTCAGTTATCTTGACTTTGCATGTCGGCCATTCCCAGTACAGTTACTGGTTCATCCACCTTATGATCAAGTCCTTCCACATTATACAGCTTTGCTGAGTACCTCGTGTTGGATGATGGGGGATGCCTTAATGCCCTCCTTCCAGCAGATTCATCCCATCGACTTCAAATCATTTATTCTGGGATTGGAATCTAGAGTCATTTTTAGTGCCTTGAGACTTGTAGTCATTAGTGGCAGGTTCTCTCACCATCAACAGTCTTTGGGAATACATCAATGTCCCCTGATCGATGGATCCTCTCAAGTGTTCGACCTCAACACATTTATTCACACTTGTTAGTTTCCACTCTAGTACCTTGATTCCCATTTTCATTATCGATGGGTGATCTTGTGTTTGTTAACGGTATACATCAATGACCGGTAATCAGATGATGGACTACTATGCTCGACCTAGACACCTCTATTCACATAGTAGGGCATGTACTCGTAGCGGTTTGTGTAGAAGACTTTCCAGATTGGTGGCATCTCTTATATGCTACATCCTTGATCGTGCCAGTGTTCATGAGATTTCATCTCTCGTGACTTGATTCCAGTATATGTCAGACATTTCCAGCCATTATGGAGATCTTGATCCATTATATATCTTCAGCCATTATGGAGATCATGGTCCTTTGTATATCTTCATCATGGAGATTCTGATCTATGTATATAGTACATGGCGATGACCACTTATGTGATATCTTGTACCATGCCTATTCATGGCCATTTTACTCTTATGTATCCAGGACTGCTATATGTATTTGCAATTATGTGCAGAGTTCTATCATTGTACTATGTTGATTGGGTGGCTAGTCTTCCATTTGGGATCCTTCATCACTCCACTTCTGGGATGGACTTATAATGTATTTCGGCCATCGTATGACCCATCTGACCTCACACATTAGGGGGCATCTGTTATAGTTGATTTTACCACTCCAGGTGAATCACACTTGTATGGCATTCCCCTTGTCCCTCTGCAGACTCCTTAGACCCCTTGGACCATTTTTTGTCCTTTGATTTTTCCTTGACCATCCCTAAAAACATGTGAAAAATGATACATGCGACTTTTAAATCCTTAATCGCATATATACGTAGGTTTCACCACTAAAACAGTGTACATGGGGATGTGTACAAAATCCAAATCCTTTTGGAGTTTTCCTTGACATGGATCTTACTCACTTGACTCCTAGCCTTCCCTATGCCTTGAGATCACTCGGATTCGACCTTTCATTACCCCTTTGAAAATATATATAAGGAACTCTATGGTACATTGAAGGCATATGAGAGAATTGAGAGCAAAGAAACTATAGTCCATTGTTGCTGGAACTTGTGCTTGAGTTTGCATCCCTTTGTCCCTTGGAGCACTTTTGTGTTCTTCCCATGCTTGCATTTTTCTCATGATATTGCTATCGAGAGATGGAAGATTGAGGTGGTGGAGGCCCAAGTGGGGGATTCAGTTTCTCCGATTCGGAGACGTGCCGACAGAGGTTGTATCCATTTTAATCTCTATTTTTATATTAATAGAAATATATTTTCCTGTCCAATAATGTATGTTTGAATGAATATTTTGTCCATGGATGTTTTCAAATTGTTATAAATTGTTGATTATATATGCTAGAATAGATCTAACACCAATATATATAGTATGCTTGTATTCTTTACTTGTTGTTGACGAAGTAATCTATCAATTCAAGCTAAAGTTGGAAAGCTCCATGGGGACCTACTTCAACCATCTGGAATAAGGTATGAGGTCTGATCCTTGAGTGTTATATATTTAATTTCTATTGCATATTGGAAAGGATTGATTTCTGGAGTCAAGCTATCTGTTGTGGTACCCCAAGCCATAGGAATTTCTCTCCGTAACAGTCTTATATATGAAAGAAAACAAAACGAGGGAGATAAACTAGAAAAAAATTCACATAAGAAAGGAAATAATAGACTGTAAGTGCGATCAACACATGAATCACTGTATGAAAACGTTGACCTCGGCTCTGCAATTATATTAAGATTCTATCGAAAAACACACATATCAAAATTACAATGGTTTCAACCCCTTCTCCTTCTTCAGAGGTATATTTATAGCTATTTGGATTCTCTAAACCGACATTCGGGAATCAAAATTTGTTACAATCAGAAGGAAATCCTCTAAAAGCCTCTTAAGTGGCACACTGACTGCGACTTGCACAAAACGACCAGACAATGAAATGTGAAACGTAGGATAGAATAGGCACAAGGGTATCCCATAATCCCATCTGCCAGATGATGACTGTACAAAACCATGAGAGAAGAAACCATTGGGACGAGAGTGCAATGTAGAGAACATTTCTCGTGTATCATCATTGTCACTTCTATGAGTGCTCTTTGAGTTTGGGTGACCCATATTGTTGGATGACTCTCCATAAATCGGGACCAGGCATGGTTGCAGTTGTCATGTCATATGCTTGTGCTTTAAGCTCCATCATTTCTGGGTATGAAATCTTGGGGACTTTGGAGCATGTGGCTTTAAAGTCAAACAATAACTAGAAATCACTGGCCAATTTGTCAAAAACGACCTTCCCTAACAACGCTTGTTGCATATCTCCAAATTTGTTGTGGTCCAATCGGTAGTGCACTAGGCATTCCTTATACTCATTCTGAGACATTAAAGGAACCTTTTCTTCCGAGAAAAAAGGGAGCCCTCTGCTTATGAGTGGTCTGAATAACTTGACGACTTCTCAGACTTTGTGCTCAATAACTTCTATTTTGTCCTATAGCGTCTCCATCATCCTGTGCTTAGCCACTATCTTTCAGGATCGAGAGACAACAATGATCCTGTTTTGAATACCATATCTGCTAGCTGACCCATCTGACATAGAGCTCAAGAAGATTATGGCATTCTCCACGATCTCTAAGGGCCTTTTGTTCACTTCTGCCGATACTATCTGGGCTTTTTTCTTAGCTTCTCTCACATCAATTTCATGATATTTAATAAGATATAGGGAGGGCCTGAACTTATCATCTTATATGATGATTTGATCCCAGATAAAATTCCTAGTGCCTTGCAAGGAAGGTTTTTTGACCACCTGTTGGCTCAATTTATCATTTTTCTGAGCCAGCTCTTGGCATTTTTCGTCTGCCTTTTCTCTTCCTTGTTTCTCTTGGACCCTTTCCTTTTCAATTTCCTCAACCTATTGTTTCAGTTTAATGAGATCGGTATCCTTTAAGCCTATCTGGGACATTGATTTGGAGAGGGAGCTAGTATCTATCTCTCCAGCTGTACTTGTGGACTGAATTGCATTCTCTATACTTCTGCTTTCGAGCTCATTTTCCTTCATTGCTAACCTGTTTTTCAATTCTTCCCTACTATCCTTCAAAATATGGATACTTTCTTACCACTGTCTCCCTTTTTCTTCAAGCTTCAGTAGCTTAGCCTTGTAGTCAGTAAGCTCGGAGTTCAAGACCTCTTTATCCCTTTCAAAGTCAACCAATTCATCTGCTTGAGCGAGCTCGGTGCCAGGGACTTTTAACTTCTTTTTCAAGGTCAATATCTCCTTATCTCTATCCTCGAGCAATTTATGAGCCAAACTCCCTTTATATGCGGATCTAGCTATTTTCATAGCTTCCTTTTGTAAGCTGTTGATTTGCACTTTGAGTGATTTATTCTCCACTCTTGCCTTTCTTAAAAGATTTGAATTTTTTTCCTTACTCTCTTCCAGCTTGGACATCTGTATGGTAGCCCTAAGCAGTCTGGCATTCAGTATATCACCAGTTTCCCTGTTTAGGTGTATTATGTTAGTAGTGGGAACCTTTGAAAGGTTCACACTGACCTCGAACACCTTTTTCCCCATTCCCAGGGATAAGCTAAGGGTATCAGTAGCATGATCCCTTACAGTTTTCAATGCCACATTGGGTTGAGGTAACCGCGAAGCTTCACTGTATAGTTCTGCTGTCTCCTTGAAGGTTTTATCATCCCTCTCTCGGTAAGACCTCAACCATTATTTTTTGGAGGCATGCTTGCTCAATGTATGTCCGTTAAACACATACTCTTGTATTTGCAATTCGGCTGCATCAAGCTCTTCCTGTTGCTGTAATTTTATTAAATTATTCTTCTTTTCCTGTCCCTTTTTGGCCTGCGCCAATTGTTTTCTGGGTTCTAATTTATGTTTCTTGGGAGTGCTGGTAGTTTCCACCTCTTTAGTGTCGATGGGATCTAGATCTCCTCTTTTCATTGAACCTGCTGAATAGCTGACCAGTGATGAGTATCCCCCTGCATTTACAGCTACTGTAGCCAACTCTTTTTGGGGAGAGACTACCGCTGGCAGCTGTGATTCAGTGTCCTACTCTGTGCTGGTATCCATTAAGGCAAGATTAGGGAAATCATCCCAATTCACCGCTTCTCTAATCCCAGGCACCTCAGTGTGCTCAAAAGTCCTACATTTGTGAGCTTTCCTTCTTTTGGAAATCACTTGGTGAGGGTCATAATTTATTGCTTTTCCTAGGGAAAACTGTATGCCTCTAAGCAAGTTGGTGACCAGGGGTAAAGAATCCCTGCTTCTAACTGTGTACGGTTTTAATTCCCATGGAAAAAGCAAACTTGAACTTTTCTTGAAGTTTAGGAAGTGTTCTTCTTCAACAATGAGCTTTTGCCGGATTAATTCCAAGGAGAAAACCCTGGGGGTAATAAAAGTGGGCAAGATGTAGGGTGGATGTATGAAGCCATACAACCTTATGGTCATCCCAAATTATATGAGGAACCAGTCTCCTATATTCTTGCCATTTGATAGCTGCAAAAATTGCCTCATCTCAGGCAACACCCTAGGTAACCTTTCCTGAAATAAGAGTTCATATATTTCGGTCATCAACTGGTTCATGAATTTACAGTAATCTGTGGCCATATCAGCAATGATTTCCAATTCTGGTACTTGTGGTTCCACCTAATTATAGGCTATGAACATCCTCAGTAAGAGGGACTAGAATCTAAACATTCTAGTGTCGTAGAAGTTCTCTAACTGAGAACGGATGTTCTCAGCTAGGAACTCGTCAAATTTAAGGCAACAAGACTGACCGGACTGTCCAAGAATTTTAGGTATAGCCGTACAAGTACTTAGGATGAACAAAAGACTCAACAATGACTCTGGGAGATATGCTTCACTATCTAGACCTAGGAACTGACTAGCTAGAGATATGCACCACTGAGTTTCTTCGTTGAATTGGCTGAGTTCAATGGGGTAAGATAGCTCGATGGGTTCACTACTGAGTTTAAAAGAGGCCTTCATGAAGGTTTATTTACTCTCATCAGTAGAGTCTCTAAATCAACGTACAATGTCTTCTTCTCGGTAGTCTTGGGATTTATGGGAAAATTAATATGGGATATCCAAGGTTTTGCGAATGACAGAAGCTTGAAGTGGGCAAAGGATTTTAGACTTAGATTTATCCACAATAACGCCTTCGGTGGCAGAGAAATTATCTGAACACTATTCGACAAACTCAGGGAAATGGGGGGTTTGATCGACAGAGAAGAAGTGGAAGCAAGAGTCAAAAAACACCGCAGGTATCTCTACCTTGGTTCTTAAAAGCTTCCAATTTTCTTTGGGTGGTTTCAATAGCCTCTCACACTAGGATGGTATAAAAAATCTCATCATTTTTATCTAACAGGATTTCTTCTATCCTCTGATTCGCGGACTCAGGCTCTACATCATCTCTCACCCCACCCTCTTCTATCTCGCCCATTCTCAAATAACATGGAGGGGTTCTTAAGGGCTTACCTTGTTCTGTAGCACAGTCTCCTAGCCGGTCCAAGCTGGTGCTCTGGATGTGGTTGGATATTCGACAACTTTGAGGTTTCATAAAGGACAAATCTTTGCAACTTTGTGTGGGCCTCTTTATAGTTTCTTACACAACATAACCTCCGCGCACTTCCCAGACGGATAGCACTGTAGATCTTATTCTTCATGACCTATTTTGTATATATGTGGGTTCTTTATGCCATGCCCTTCCTTACCTCACGCATGTGTAGCTCCATCGTCGATCGGGACCGAATTCCTTCACAACCGTCGATCCGGGTGGACTCCACCACTCTTCTCGAAGCGACGTTCTATTTCCTTCCATGCTACTCTAGATCGTGAAATGAACTGTAACCGCCGATCTACCTCCATTCTCATACGCATCGTCAATCGAAATGGCTCATACCATTTTTCATGATCCGGGATAGCTGCTTTCACCCTCGCTAGTCTGGGATGCAAAATCGTTCTCAGCCGTAGATCTTCATGGGCCCGATCTCGACTGTTGGATGCATTCGCTCCTTAAACTATTTCACAAATTTGAAAAATGGATTGGGTTAGACATGTTCAGCGTGTGGAATTGGTTTGACGTCGTTGATCTGATCCTTGATCAACATCAGCCTTTAATCATGATATCCTTTTTACACCTCCAGCACGCCCCATGTTTCCTCCTGATTCCTTCTTTTTTTCCGATCCATGAACTGCTTTGCTGGTATCTTGCGTGTGCCCTCAGCTCCTTCTGCGAGCACTATGTTGCCTTTTCAACACTTCTCGACAGGGCTGAAGGGCGCGAGTATCATTTATGCCCAAAATTTGTCAGAGTGTTAACAAAGGGGATTAAAATGGGGATCAGGCATGTGCATCATCTCATGGTTATCTAACAATGGCACATCCCTATGTTGTAACTAAATTATACATTAATATTTTTCTTGTCATTGAGGTTACAATTTTCTAACCCTTGTAGGAGGTTAATTTTAATCAAACATTCCATTTCATAATTTCTCTTCTAAGATTACCCGAATTGATTATTCTATAAGACTCGCTATGTAACAAAAATTGCTAACTGCATTTTATTTGTGACTTCTATCTCTTTTGGACTTATTTTTAGCTAGTGTTCTTCCTTTTGGTTCCTTCTAATTTCATTGTCTTATTTTCATGTTTTCCCTCTTGTTGTGGTAATAACTATTGTGGCATAATTTATCTTGCTAGAGTAATGATAGGAAGATAAAGAGAAAGAGCAATGTCCACCGCAACAAACATTATTCGAATCAATGTTGAACGTGATGTTTATTTAAAGGATTCTATAATAATAAACCCTAGATAAGACATTCATTTATTTTAAAATATTATGAAAAATAGAATTTTATTTTTTTCTCTGTTATTTCTCTATTGTAGCCCACTATGGGTTTTTAAAATTATCCAAGCTACAAGATAATCAGGATTGATTAAACCTGACTATGAAAGAATAATGAATGAGGAAGAAGAAATCCAATGTTAGAATGATCAAACAATCATGGTGAAATTATTCAGACAATAGGAAAAAATTAGACATCATAACAGGAATCTCATAATCATTAACCTGTATTTAATATATCCATAATACAATAAAGAAATTTGAATCCTCTAGGATTGATTCAAATTCCATGACTTGGACTGACTCCAGAGATCACTAGCTGTGGAAAAATCACCACTGGTGGCTCACTAGTGTAACTCTGGATAACTAAAACACCTCAAAATCAATTAACTGACCAAGATACGTGAGCAAAGGAACCCAATATCATTAAATCATGTAAAGTTGGCACTAGGATACTTGAAGGTGAACTAATTGATTCATGATTAGAGCATAACTCGATACAGACTAGGGTGAACTGATGGTGGGACTCCCATGACTTAGTGTGGGTTCCTATAATATAGGGATTGGACTCTAGAGCTCCCAAAATCATGCAAACTGGTGCATCAGGTAGTAGGTGGGCCCCATACAACTTCTCCATGGTACTAATGAAATGACAACATACTCCTAAGCTAGGATATTGACATTTAGACTATGGTGGTCAAGGGAGGATTACAAATACTCCTAAACCCCCCCCCCCCCCCCCTTAATCAAAACTTGGACAAAATGGGCCCTGAAAACTGATACCGAAGGTCACCCCTAGAATCTAATGAAAAAATGTGACTCCTCAACAAATCGAGAAAATGGGAAAAACTTCATGGGACACCCCCCCCACCCCTCAAAATGAAAAATGAAACCAGGAACAAAACTGAATCAAACCTTCAAACCATGAAGAGACTTGAGATAAATAAATATCTTCTCAGTGAAATATTTTATGAATGTATGCAACATTCTCCTATATAGGGCAATAATATACAATGATAACCTTAATATGAATTGGTTCACGAATGTAGTGCATGTGGACTTCAATGTGTTTGGTATGCTACTTCTATATTGTATCATTGGATTTTTAATTGCACTTTGGCTATAATAAAAAAAATATACTTAAGGATAAGTGTGAATTCCAAACTCTGTCAAAATCCCATGTAGCCAAATTGCCTAAATAGCATCATTCAAACCCCCTTAATACTCTGCTTTACCTGCAGAGAGAGAAAGGGTTGCTTGCTTCTTGCTTGACCAAGATATTGGTCTAGATTCCAACATGAACACAAATGTCGAAGTATATTTTTTGTCAGTAATGTCTCCAGCCTAGTATGATTCAGTAAAACCAACTAGATCTAGTTAAACAATAGAAAAATAGTGAATCCCAAACTCTCTAGTACCCTGTACATAATGTAAGATGTGCTATGTTGCCTTCCAATTCAGCTCATGTGGCTCTTGCATGAACCAATAAACAACACTCAAAACATATGCAAATTATGGTCTTGAATGAGTAAGGTACAATAAGCTAACAATCAATTGTCTATAGAGAGTACTATCAACCAGGGGTGTAGAACTACCTTCTTCTAATATTATGCCAAAACAAGTAGAAGGATGCTTCTTGGCAACCAGTCATATGGAATATTTTGAGAAAATATCCAATCTATCTGGACTCAGTAATCATGATCCCATAATCTTTTTGATTCACTTCAAGTAAAATAAAATTCCTTAGAAACTCTTGATATATCATGGAGAATTCCTTTCTCAAAGGTGAATTGATGTCCCTCAATCTAGCAACTGAACCACTGGTAATGAGAAAGTCATCCACATACAATACAATCAGTAGTAAGCAATATTTCTTTTGATGCATGTGGAAATTGGAGTAATACTTACACCTTTTGAACTTCTTTCATAGTAAGAAGGCATCCATATTGGCATACCATTCCCTTGAGGCTTGATTAATCCCATACAAATATTTCCTTAGATTGCAAACCAAGGATGAATATTCAATGTACCCCTTATTTTTTCTAATGTATATCTCTTCTTCTAAGTCACGATGGAGGAAGGAAATCTTCATATCCATGTGATGTACCTCCCATTTTTGTCAAGTTGTAATGGACAAAACTAGCCTGATGGAGTCCATTCTTGCAACATGAGTGAATTTTTCATTGTATTCCATCATATGAACTTCTGAATACCCCTTTTCAACTAAGTGCTCCTTGTACTTGGTAGTAGATCTATCTACTACTAGTTTTATTTTGTAGATACATTTGCACTACACAAGCTTTTTCCCAGGAGGTAAGGATACAATCTCTCGTGCCTTGTTGTCTTGTATCCAATAATATAAATCATTCATGCTTGCCTACTATATTGGATCATGGAAAGACTCTTTATAATACTATGGATCAGACCCCATGATCATATAGAATCTCTCTGGGAGAAGTGGGTCTGAAGACTAAGCACAAGGTTCTCATCTTGAAATTTAGATCTAGTTCTCCTTTTGTCAGATGGATCCCTAACACTATTCCCAACAACTTCAATGGATTTGAAGCCCATTTAGGCCTTGGATTTGGAGAAAGAGCTAGATATACATCTAGATATGCTTAATTTTGAATCTCAATATCAAGATATTCTTCTTCTTAATTATTGTCTTCAGATTCTGAATCTGAAACATTAGTAGAAACATCATCATATGCAAATTGACTTGATTGAGAATTTATACCTTCTTCTTTAACTACATGTAGATCATGCAATGGTTCTTCATTTAATTGGACACTCCTCTCTATGAAGCATATTCTGGTTGCAATATCCATCAGTTTGTAATATTTTGCAACATCTACATATTCCAGTAGAATGCATTCGCTACTTTGAGGTTGGAAGGATTTCCTTTTGTCATATGGAATTTTATACCATGATTTAGAGCCCAAAACCCTCATATTTGAGACATTAGGATTATGTCCCATCAGTACATTGAATGGAGTGACCCCAACTACTGACTTGTGAGGTACTTGGTTCTATATGTATGAAGCACAATTCACTTCTTCAATCCACATATATGATGGAAGATATTTTGATTCAAGAAGGAAAGTAGACATGTATTTCAAATATCTATTCTTCCTCTTAGCTACACCATTTTGTTGTGGTTTGTATGGGAGTGAATGTTGCATTTGAATACTTCCTGAAACACACAGTAGCTAAAATTCCTTTATGATGTACTCTCCTCCATTGTATGATCTAAGTGCTTTGATATTATTCCCAAGGGTGTTCTCAACTAATAATTTCAAAACTTTGAAAGTTTCAAACACCGCAAACTTCTACTTAAGAGAGAAAATAAAACAATGCCTTGAGTATTCATCAATGAAGGTCAAAAAGTATCTGGATCCATTCATGGATATTGTGGGAATTGGTCCAGAGACATCACTATGTAACTAATTAAGTGTAGAGGCATCTCTTATTTCCTTTCCAACCTCATACCTTCACTCTGGATTATTACCTACCAATTAGCAACCATTGTAGACACCATTAGAGGACTTGATCAGAGGAAATCCCTCAACCATCTCTTGATGATGTAGTTGTTGGAAATATTTGAAATTTAGATAGACAAATATTTGATGCCAAATTTTGCTTGTATCATTAGTATGAGTCAAGAAGGCACTCAAGTTCGATTCAGGAAGAAAATGTGAGAATTCATATGCCTTCAAGGCATGATTTCCATATCCTTTCGCTATCAAGTTCCCAATAGAGAATTCTTAGATATACACTGAGTGATGATCAAATATGACTCGTTTTGGTGAGCTTGTATGGGTTATGTGATATACAAATAATATATTTTCTCTAGGGAAGGCACATAGAGGACATTTTTTAACACTCCATGCTCAACCTGAATTGAACCTTCCCCAACATATGGGATTTAAGAGTCATATCCCATGTGTATGATAGGACCACTAGAAACATCCAGAGAATAGAATGATTCCTTGGAGGAAACTATGTATCTGGAGGCTCCATAATCAATGATAATATCTTGTGACTGAAATAAATTGGCTTTTAATGCATGGTATCTCTCATGATCTTCAGTATTTTTTACAGGATTAGGATTCCTTACGCCTTTAGGGAAGGACATATTATTATATTCAAGGAGTCTTGACATTTGGTATATGGTTTTCTTCATACATAGGTTCTCTTGATGATTCCCTCTCTTGGAGTATTGCACTTGGTCTTTTCAAACCTTTTGTGCTTTCCCTTCTAAGAAACAGAGGCTCCTTCTTATGATTTCTACTTCTCCCTAGGTTTGATATCAGTTTTCTTTTTAGCCTTTCCTTTTTGTTTCCATTTACCTTGCACATTCTTGGTCTCTTGAGCTAAAAGAGCTTGATTCTTAGAGGCTTTGAGGGATCCCACATGGATCAACATATGTTGTTCTTGAATAAGAGATTATGTGAATCCATCACGTGAGGGAATTCTCGAGTTAGGAGTTGTTAATCTCTTAGAATGAAGGTTGGACACAAACACTAAGAATGATAGGAAAATATTGCTTAGAATGGATAGAACCAATTGTTCATCCTTCTTGTTAATTCCACACTACATGACCAAAGACTAGAACTTGGAGAAGAATTCTTGGATGGTTTCGAAATTGCTGGGTTGAAGAGCAATCAGTTCATTCAATAGAATATATCCTCCCAACTCATATTTCTTTCTAAACTATCATTTTAGCTTCTACCATACTTCCCTTGGAGTTTTTAATCCATAAATTTTGATGAGTAACTCCTTGTAGATATGAATGCACATGAAACCAAAGGATTCATCCAATTTGTTCGAACACTTCTATTTCTCTAAAGGTTGCTCGGGTTCAACCTCCTTTCCCATTCAGACCCTATACATACCTTTGTTGTGCAACACAATCTGTATATCTTTCCTCCAATATAGATAATTTAATGGTGTGAGGATCCTCGGTGTCAAGGATTCTCAACTTTCCATTTTTCAATTTCAGAAGTAGCACAATTCTTCTAAACTCTTCAATTTACTTGCAAAAAAAAACTTTCAATTCAAAGGAAAACAAGTTCAATCACTCTCTACTTTGACATGTGCACATTATTTAGGTGTTTCACTCTTGGCTAGAATTCTCCGGATAAATCCAAAGGGATCAAGGTACATATACTAGGAATTATGTGGAACCCACTTGCTTCTAGTGCATCAATGGAAGTTTTTAGAGATTGAAATTGGTGAGAGCAAATGCTCTGATACCATGTAAAATGATCCAAGATATAGTATCATGAGGCTAGATTGAAACTCACTATGGAATAATAATGAATGAGGAAGCATAAATTTAGTGTTAGAATGATCAAACAATCATGGTGAAATGATTCATACAAAAGGAAAAAAAAATGACAACATAACACTAATCTCATAATCATTAACCTATATGTAATCTATCCATAATGCAATAAAGGAAGTTCAAATCCTATAGGAGTGATTCAAATATTAAGATTCCATATGCTTAGCTAGATATCATTAGTATTCAATTCAATTTCACAACAATAGCATATGCATGATCACTTAAAGAAACACAATCACAAGATAGAAAAATATTTATCATGGGAAACCCTCAAGAGGAAGAAAACCCAAGAAAATTTCCTCTATATACATGTATCAAAAGTACAAATATAAAACCCCAAACAGATGCTCCTCCCTCTCTCTCTCTCTCTCTCTCTCTCTCTCTCTCTCTCTCTCTCTATTATGCGATATAAATAGGTGAGTGTGTGTGTTCAAATGAGAAACACACCTCCTCTATTTATACTCTTTCTTACACTTGATTTTTTCCCTAACAAGTCGACCCCAACAAACTTACTAGGTCGACTTCACCTAGGAAGTCACAAAACAATATTATAATATATTTAGGAGGGTTCTATTAACCCAACTTACAACGGATGTTTTACCTCATTACTCTATGATCACCGAATACAATAGTAACATCCCAATGGACAAATAAAACATCTCCCATAGGTTAAATCATTAAAATAAGTTTATAATATTATTTGAAGTTACAATATTTCAACATCCAATTCCATGAATTGGAAAGACTCCAAAGATAACTAATGGTGGAAAAATCACCACTAGAGGATGACTAGTGTAACTCCGGACAACTGAAACACCTCACAATCAGTTAAATGACTGATGTAGGTGAGAAAAAGCACCCAATATCCTTAAATGTTGTAAATATGGAACTAAGACAACTAAAGGTGAACAAACCTATTCCCACGGAAGCGTAAATCAACACATACTAGGATGAACTAATGGTGCAACTTGAACTGATGGTGGGACTCCCTGACTCAGTGTGGGTTCCTAAAATATAGGGATTGTCCACTAGAGCTCCCAAACTCATGCAAATTGGTGCATGAGGTGGTAGGTGGGCCCTAGATAACTTCCCAATGGTAATAATGAAGTGGAAACATACTCCTAAGCTAGGAAACTAACATTTATACTATGGTGGTTAAGGGAGGATAAGAAATAATCCTAACAAGTTTGTGGTACATGAATTTTGGTTTGGGTTAGGTAAATATTGATACAGTGTGGTGGATTTTGTATGAACCTATCGTGGGTCCTAAATTGTTAATAATATATAACTTGTTCAAAATAAATTTCTATCTTCATTTATCTGTGTGTTTTTTTCTATTGGTATAAAGGTCAAATGTCATGTTCACTGTGCAACTGCGATTTTATAAAGAAAAAATAATTGAATGAAAATATTTTTCTCGTTATAGTGATACAACTGACAAAATAAGAAGGAAATATAATAATAGCATACACATTTTTTTCTTTTTCCCCTTTTTCATCTTACAAAATAATACAATTTCATACTACATAAATAAACATTTAATAATCTAAACCTTGATTATTACATAGTATTGGTACTTAGAAAATTACCTATAGTTTAGTAGTTTTATTTGTAGTTTTGTCCTTGCATTTCCCTCATATTAGAAACACAACTTCCCAAATACATTTTCCACCTTTCCAGCTAGGAATAGCCTCGTCGACTCCCTATCTCCAAAAAAATTTGTTTCATGGAGCCCCAATCCCAAAACATGAGTACAACGAGTTCAACCAATGCTATAAAGTTTCCCAAATCAGTGAAAACAAGTCTCCTCTTTTGTTTTCGACAAAAAATTCTCCACCTCAAATAACGGTTCACCCCTTTCATATATCCTTTTCTTCTCAACCGACTTCCTCTCGAGCCTTTACTACCTTATCCACCTGATTAATGTCACAACCCCTTACTTATCCACTATGTCATGGTTCATTAAATTTTTTATCCAATGCACACTTGATATAAATCCACATTCATTCAAACAACCATAAAAATAATATTTGCTTATTTAAATAATCAGTTCTCTTTTCACACTCAACCGAGAACTCTTTTGACATAATTTAACAATTTTCAACAATATATTTATTCAATATTCTAAATTAAGATTATTTTGTTTTCAAAATGATAATAATAAAAATGATAAAATGACATTTATTTACTATTACCATATATCAGAGCCAACCATATATTATCATTAAGTCTCAATTAATATTTATTTAATAATAATTAATGCACTTTTGACTTTAATGATTATTCATGGAACTATATACCACCTGCATCCATTGAACCTTAATTATAATTAATGATAATTAATACTTATTTATTAGCACTTTCTAATTTATTATAATGTAGTCAGAAAACTTCACAATGCATAAATTCCCAACCAATATAGCTTAATAGTAAGTCATACAAGTATATGCATACATGGTTTATGTAAGAAAAACTAATTCTTACATACTTTGGGTAGGTAGACTAGTAGTACTCAAACTCACATAACACATAATCACACAAGTTATTATCCACAGATGCATATTTTCATACGAATTTAAAATGTTTAACAATATATTAATGTAGATCATAATAACTTATGAAAACCATACAATGTACTTTCTTTCCATACAAGAATTAATCAAAAAATTTCAACATATACATAATTCACTAAGTTTTTCTCCCTAACTTCAATGACACTCCTATTTACCTAATTCCTTCTATATAATTCACAATTAACTTCCACATCCTATCCTTCCTTTTCTAGACTACTTTGGAGCATCAATTACATGACCTAATTCTAATTAGAAATAGTAAGCAAAAGTGATGACCACATTGACCAAGCTTCCACACCATACACCCACTAGTCATAACACACGTTAGGGAATGCATCGTAGCATAGTCCCCCCATGAGTCCAAGTTTCATGGGGTAAATAGTGGGTAATTCCTCCACCCCCCTATTGGAACAATGGACTATGTATCATCCACATAGTGATTGATTTGTGACTATTCTACTCAGGTTTTTGTCATTGAATTTCCAATTTGGGAAGTTGAGTTCTTGTGAAACCATGCGCCTACCCACACACCATGTTAATAAACCAATAATCATACATAACAATAATGATTCATTCACATACCGTTTCTCTTTCGAAATTCATGTCACCAATGTGCTTCCATTTTTATATTTTTATCGTTTAAGCAATATGATCTTAGGATCTTATCTAAGAGAATAACATGCACAACAATAAACACAAGAGAAAAGAGACACAAAGAATTTTCCTTAGGGGAACCATAAAGGAGAAACCCCCACAACTTCCTCAGAGATAGAATGAGCACCAATGGCAGCAGTAAAACCCAAAGACAGAAAAGATGATCTCCAACATTTGTTCTCTCTCTCTCTCACTCATGTGCCCCAGTGAGTGAGTGTGTGTGTGATGTGTAGAAATGAGGAGAGCCTCACTTCAATTTATATTACTCTGTTCACTTTATGTCCACTCAAACAATTTGGCCTCACTTAACAATTAATTACCAGGGAAAAATTCTCTAGGAGAGTCTAATAACCCTAGTGCCCCAAAACTATGGGGACTTTTCCCTCTGATCAATAAGGAGGGTTAACCTTGACTCGATTGCAAGGACTATTTCCTCGACTTACAATGGAGGGTTATCCTTAATGACTTTACATGACTTGTTTACATTATTGAATCTCCTGATAAGAACATCGGGGCATGACATGACTCAATTACATTATATATACTTCTCGGAATAAACATTGGGGTACAATACATAAGATATACAAGTGAATACATTACGAAGTTATAAATACATCAACACTCCCTCTTAAATAGGAAGGTATTCTCTCGACATAATTTATCAGCACAAGTCTTCTTCTCTGTATCATATGGATCATCATCAAGTCATCTTCAAGTCATCTTCATCTTCAAGTCATCTTCATCGTCAAGTCATCTTCATTGTCAACTCATCTTCATCAAGTCTGGATCATCATCGAGTATGGATCATCAATATCATAGGAAGTTCTACAAAACCAACCCTTTTTCATGCTAGTTGTAGGCCTAAATTCTAAATAGGTCTTCATCTTCTTCAACACTTATATCTGACCATGAGAGGAACACATCCAAGAACCATGCCAGAATGGCTCACCCAACACTTACATATTTTTTTCTCAAAGATTACATCTTTTTTTCTCAAAGAATGGCTCTGATCTCTAGGCTGAGTGTCAGTCCCATACTAAAACAAATTTGTGGTAACTGACCAGGTGCCTCTATTCTCCCAGATAATGGCCTCTTAGCACTAAGCTGAGATTCAGTTCCATACTGAATCAATTTCCTGGTTACTGACCAAGTGCCTCCATTTTCCTAGAGAATGGCTTCTCAGCATTAAGATGAGCTTCAGTCCCAGACCGAATCAATTTTCTGGTAACTGACCAGGTGTCTCCATTTTCCCAGAGAATGGCTTCTATAGGTCTTCATCATCTTTTCCCATACTATGGAATCCTTAGGAATGATTATGTGCATCAACAAAACCTTGAAAGAGAATCTTAGCACAGAATATAGGATCTCCAAGGATATTTTACATGTGACCATCACAAAACCTTGAAAGAGCATCCTAGAATAGACTATAGTATCTCCTAGGATATTTTCTATGTGACTACCACCACAAAACCTCGAAAGAGAATCCTAACACAGAATATAGGATCTCTCAAGATCTTTTCTATATGGTCAGGAAAAACCTTAAAAGAGTGTCTTGCAACCTACAATAACTCTAAAAAGCATCCCAGGACTTTTACGAGCACATAAATCGACCTATTGGATCTCTAGGGATGATTACATGCCTATAGAAGCAAAACCTTAAAAGATCATCCTAGCACATACTATAGGATCTCCCAGGATCTTTTCTATGCTACCTGCAGCAAAACCTTGAAAGGGAATCCTAGCACAGACTATAGGATCTACCACGATCTTTTCTATGCTACCTGCACAACCTATCCATGGCCAACCTGTAGCAAAACCTTGAAAGAGAATTCGAGCACAGACTATCGGATCTCTCCAAATATTTTATATGCTTATCTGTATAATCTATCCATAGAGTATCATCCTAATAATCATCACAACATCATCCTCATGCATATCATCATCATATGATCATCATGATCATCATCATAGAAGAAACTGAAGCATCATCCCAATGTTCATCACACAATGCTTACATCCACAACCATGGGAAGGATCCTCCTATGATGCTTGGAATGGATCTTTCAAATGTGTCCCATCACTTCTTCCTCAAAGTATCTTCTATCTCAAGAACACCAAAACTCTCTCTAAAGTACTCAAACTTCACCCTAGCTAGTGTTTTGGTCAACACATCTGCTATCTACTCGTCTATCACAACATATTGGAGCTTCATTGCTTCGCTCTCCACCATATCCCTGATGTAGTGATATTTGATCTCAATGTGCTTTGACCTGTCATGGAACATCGGGTTCTTAGACAACTTCACACAACTCTGGTTGTCACAGGTAGCATCCAAAAGGATATCAAATAACTTAGACAGTAGCTTCCTGTGCCATACTTCTTGTGCCATACTCTGCTTCGGGTGTACTCAGTGCTATGTAGGATTGCTTCTTGCTAAACCAAGAGATCACACCTATTCCCATACTAAAGAAGCACCCCTAGGTGCTCTTTCTATCTGCAACACTATTTGCCCAATTTGAATCAACATAACCCTCCAGGTTAAACTTTTGATTTGCGTCATACTTGAGCCCATAATCAATCGTACCCTTCATGCACCTCTGAATATGCTTTACAACAATCAGGTGAACATGTTTAGGATCTATCAGAAACTGGCTCAAGGTGTTTACCATAAAGGAAATATATGGTCTCGTGTTTGTCAGGTACTTCAAAAAGACCCAATCATCTAACGATATATCATGGCATCAACTGACTCTAATGAAGTAACACTCAAGAGCTTTAGTTTCTATGCCATAGGTGTGGTCATGGCCCTGCAGTCCATCATCATGAACCTCTTCAAAATATCTATTGCATAGTTCCCTTGTCCCAGGTAGATTCCATCTGCATTCTGCCACACCTTCATGCTTAGACAGTAGTGCATCATATCCAAGTTCTTCATCTCTAACTCGGAAGCAAGTATACTTCTTGCAACTTTAATGAGTTCCTATTTTCTGTCAGGAACAAGTCATCAACATATCACAGGAGCATCACTAGTCTTCCACCTTCAACCTTGAAGTAGAGGTTGGAATCCACTTTACTCTCAGTAAAGCCTAGAGTCATCAATAATCTGTCCATCCTGTCATACCATGTCGAACCTCAGGATCTTCTGCAGTCACTCACTTTGAAGTGGAGCATCATTCCCCCTCTGAATTTAGTACTCTATGCATTGAAACACCCGAAGTGACAAGTATCTTCCTCTGCTTCTAATATTCTATGTATCCATATAGGGTCATTGGATACCAAGATACTCTATCTTTGAAAGTGTTCTTCTCACACCCATATGTGAGCTTGTCATCCTCTATAGGCTTTCATATTGAACCTTGTAGCAAAGGTTAATATCTTCATTAATATAGGTGATATTCAAGCTCATCATGTATGTGTTATCCCATGGGTACTTCCTTCAGAGCTCGTACAAGGACTTCTTTCATTTTCACACATGATTCTTCCTGGCATGTGTATTTCTAGTGGCTGCAAGTGTCTCTTCATAGTCTATTCCTTGTGCTACGAATCTTGCCTTGTATCCCACGATGTTTCCATCTACTGCATGATGGAACTACGAGCTTCCCTTTAGGTCTCGATACTGCATCCTAGGCATCATTCTTCTTGAATTGGTCTTTCCTATCTCCTTGGATACTTACTCATAGCTAGAAGGTTCTGCATCAATGATGTCACTGCATTCGTCATATTATTCTTCATCTTGAACTGTCGTCACTTGTTCTTCAGAAAAAGTCTCATCCTTCTTTGCTTGTAGGTGAGTGTATGCAATATTTCCTATGAGTCAAATGCATTTGTATGGTTAGAATCATTTCATAAGGCATATTCATAGTGGCTGATTATTATGCATAAATATATGTCAACATTCATCCATATCTCATGAAAACTTTTCTAGATTCCTTCCATCTCTACCAAGACATCATTGAGATTGTGCACTAATCCAATATGTCAGCAAAGAGGTTTAATTCTAGATAAGTAGCAATAGAGAGTTGTATAGCACCATGAGATACTTACCCATCACATGCATATTAGTAGTATAATGTCATTAATGCAAACATTCTATCATGCATAACACATCAAATGAACATAAAAAAATGCATAACAAAAGAATATCATGGAATGACAATTGAATACTTATCTTTATTTGTTTTGTGGGTAGAATCCTTCTTTAAGCTTCATCATCTTCTTCATTCATAGCATCATCATTTCTTATCCAAATGCTTAGATGGATAAGAGTTTATTCAATAATTTAGTTCTTCATATTCCTCATCGCTTGAGGGATCTTCTTTGAATCGTGAGGGCTTGATCTTCAGTTTCTCACATCTTCTTTTCTCTTATTATGAGTCGAGATTCTTCTTGTGTGCACTCTTCCCAGAGTCTAATGAAAGTAATTACTTCCTTCCGGCACACATTCCTTGAATGAATGAATCCCATGATCCTGGGAGGCCATTCAAGGTGGTTATCACCACTTCTGCATTCTCCACTTCTTCTTCTACCGCTTTGAGTTGTTCTTTTATTTGAGAGACCCTTGTAAAGTATGAATGTATGGATCTTCACATTCTTCAACCGTTTTCTCAAATTCATCTTTTGATTTATGTTCTTCCCTTCAAATAGCTTGGTCAAGGAGTCAAACATCTCTTTCGGTGTCTTTAGGGAAGAAACGTGTGGTATAAAGTGATCCTTGATTGAATCAACAATGATCTTCTTGGCCTTTACCAAGTTCTTCTTGTGTAAGGATTTTTAGCCTCATCTCCCTCTGGAATTGGAACCTCTCTACTTATGTAGGTGTCCAATTCATTTTATTCAAGAACAAGTGAGATCCAATACTTCCATGTTTGGAAGTTGTCAGTTTTACCAAGCTTGTCATCAAGCTGGTGTGATTATACATTTTGAAATAAGAACCTCAAATGTAAATAGCAAAACATTAGATCTTACCGATTTGAGGTGTCCATCCTGGTTCTGGAGCTGGATGATCTAGGGTTTGTCAAAGAAACCCTAATTCTAAAAACTTGGAATCTTTCATATCTGATTGGATAGAAATATAGACCTCTTCAAGGCAATTTGTCCAATGTACTCATTTTCTGAAAAGAGTGGAGGGAAGCTCCCAGAACAGGAAACCCTAGTTTACCAATTTCTTTTACACAAATTCCAAATACTGTTCCTACAATATATCCTAAAGTACTACTCCTCTGTATCTGAAATTTAGTACCGTGGTAGCCTTGTCTATCCTTGTTCCAACACCGGAGGTTTCATCAGAATTGGTTTCACCAATTGGGACTTATGAGTGTTTTTCCAAGGTGACCTGTTTCAGGACTGTTCAACATCGAAGTTGTATGGACTTCCACGTGTCACTGTTTCATCTTTGGGGTCTGAAAATATTACCAAAGAAATTACAGTCTGTTCCCTTTCTGGAACATATTGATAAATTTCATTTGGACCTTCGTAGCTCCAGATATAGCAATTCTCCCCAGGTGTCCTTTTTGGGGAGGAACCCTAGGAGAGGCTGGAACCCTACCTTGGAGGAATCATATTTCCTATAATATAGAGAATCAGAGGCTAAAACTTGGAGATAGTGTGCATCAGGAATTTATCTTCGACCTGCGCAATTTTAGGCACTTGAGACTTCTCCAATTTCTATATATAGTGAATCTACCAAAACTATGAGTTTCAGTATTTTAGGGTTTTCAGGCCCGGGGTCAAACTAGGGTTTGACTTTCCCGGAGTTTCACCCAACCAAAAATATCAACCCAGGTCTCTAAAATTCGATTTTTCTTAGGAGAGAAATACTATGCTGGGCTCACAAAAAAATTCCTCTTTTGTAAGAAGCCCTAATTTCCCGCACCAAAGACTTAAAATGCCCGGAATCAAATTCTGCCTCGACCGAAAGATGCGCCCTTCAATGGAGAGTTAACCTAACCTTCTTTTTTTGATGGATTGTGGAGAGAGACCCAAAAATTAAGAATCCCTAGCTTCCAAAACTGCATGGTGTCTTCTTCTCAGGTTAGCTCTGATACCATGTTAGATTTTTATCATTTAAGCAATATGATCTTAGGATCTTATCTAAGAGAATAACATGCACACCAATAAACACAAGAGACAAGAGACACAAAGAATTTTCCTTGGGGAAACCATAAAGGAGAAAACCTCGTAACTTCCTCAGAGATAGAATGAGCACCAATGGCAGCACTAAAATCCAAAAACATAAAAGATGATCTCCAATAGTTGTTCTCTCTCTCTCTCTCTCTCTCATTTGAGAGAGCTTCTCCTCTCTCACTCATGCGCCCCAGTGATTGAGTGTGTGTGTTATGTGTAGAAATGAGGAGATCGTCACTTCTATTTATATTCTTCCATTCACTTTATGTCCACTTCAACAAGTCGGCCTCACTTAACAATTACTTACCAGGGCCGATTTCTCTAGGAGAGTCTAATAACCCTAGTGCCGCACAACTGTGGTAGCTTTTCCCTCTGATCAACAAGGAGGGTTATCCTCAATGACTTTACATGAATTATTTACATTATTGAATCTCTCGATCAGAACATCGAGGCATGACATGACTCAATTAAATTATAGATACTTCCGAGAACAAACATCGGGGTAGAATACATAAGATATACAAGTGAATACATTCTGAAGTTACAAATACATCAACATCCATTTCATAAGACTCAACTATCACTTAACTATTTTAAACCTTTAGTTTAGTCTCCCAACACAAGATCATGTGTACGCATTGTGTTTTGGCAGGATTGAAATTTGAATTTAAACAAAACATGTACATATTTTGTAGTGAATGCCTGACCCTCCACATGTGTTCACTAATACATAATATCAAAATTGTGACGGTTTTTCATTGCTCTTTCCACATTTTTTCGTCTCAATTGCGACAATAATGATCACGAAATTTTTTGGCACTTATTTATGGGATATGACAAAATTTATACGTCGTCGATATAGAGATAAAAAATGGCTGCCACGTGTCTTCTGTACGATGCCCTTAAAATTGATTTTCTACGTTTTGTTGCTCTATCAACAACGGGTTCATCTCTATAACGAAGAAAATATGGCCAAAAAATGCTTGACAAAATCTAGTTTCCACGCAAAACTATGGATAACATTTGACGAACATTTGTCTCTCTAGCGACGAAATCTGGAATTTGAACAGAAATTTATTCCACGCAAAACTGCCACTTGTCTTCTCTATGTCGGCCTTTAAATTGATTTTTTTTAATTCATATTCTACCTTTAGACTCTCTATCGACAAAAGTATCGTCGCTATAATGACGCAAATATGGCCAAAAACTGTCAGGAAAATTTTTGTTTCCACGTACAATCGTGGATCGTTTGCGACGAACGTTTGTCCCTCTATCGATGAAGTCTGAAATTTGAACAAAAATTTCTTCCATGAAAAACTGTGGAAAACTAATCTCTATCGACAAAATCTGCATGTTGAATAGTAATTGTTCAAAGAAAGAGTGTCGCTATAGAGACGTTATTCATCGAAAGCAACTCAGGGTTTTGACGGTTTTGTAATACCCGCGATGAAAGTGCGTTGATATTTAGATGAAACCTGTAGGTTTAAAAACATAAAAAACCGTGGAAGGCACATTCCTTTCCATGGATTTGGATATTCAATAAGTTATTATGATTGATGTGCAGTCTCATGGACCTTTTAATAATGTTTTAGACTATAATTAATCAGTGGTACAAAGCATATTTCCATAAGGTAATTCTGAGCCACAAAATGGGGCAAACCTACCATGTGATTTGATGTTTTAGGGATGAGTTTAATACATGTAAATGATGGAAATTTTTACATCTTACAAAACAGAAAATGAAAGATGAATTAAGATTTAAAATGGCATAAAAGCTGTGATTAGTGCCTAACAAATCGAAGTTAGGAAGATTGGGTCAATTGAGGATCTCATGGAGGCTTTAGTGATTAAAGAGTAGATAGGGTTGAATGGTTCAAACCCAATTTGCTGCTTAATAACTAGATCCACTTCAGAAATCTTCAATAGAAAAATCCTAAGCTAGACATTAGATATTTGTCAAACAAGATCCATGAGGTGGCAATGTCACCGCAATTCCTAAAAGTTATTACTACAATACAAATGGTATAGAATGGAAATATACCTCTGTTTCAAGCCCAACAAAGATTCCCATGCCAAACCAAGAAATCTATCATAATACACTTGTAATATAACTACAAATGGTAGCTTTAGAGATGGAGGATAAAGGATAATTGCTCTTACTAGGTTTTAAAAATAGAGACTCCTCTTCCCCATGAGAACATTGGAAGAAGCTTGGCCGATAGGAAAAGCACCTCCATTTCCACCCAAAAAAGGCTTCTCATGCAATATTTTGGTTTGGTAGAAAATAAACAGGAACAAAAAATTCCAAAATTTTGGTAGAAAATGAAAAATAAAACACAATTTTGAATAGTAATTTAAAGAAACGATGAATAAATGCAGCCAAAAGCTGAAAACAAACAGTTCTGCTAGAGGGAAAGTGGTTAACAAATAGAGGTGGGAAATGCACATAGAGCACATAAGAGTGATAAAAGCAGGGAATGGTACAACAAGAACACAACAAAGACATTTAAGTATGATAATATTATGTTTCTATACAAACATTGGATAGGAAGCATGATGAAGATGCTAGAAATGAAAATAGAAAAGTTATATTATACGACAGGTACAAGAAAGTCATATAAAATATTAATGCCTAGGGAGAATGTAGGCAATGCAAGAAACCTTACCTTATCAATTGCCTTTCGCTAGGTCCATTGGCCCATTCCACTTGCAAAGAGTTGTCCTAATAAATGGAAAACCTTTGTGTTGACTGGAAATTAAATTTATAAATTAAATAAATAATTTATTTCTAGACCTATACACAAGTGGTCATTTTGCTAGGCATGGAGAATATCAAAAAAATACTCTATGAAATAAAAAATGGGCATACAATTAAATCAGCTAATGTTGTTTGGAAAGTGTGTTCTTGGGGTAATTCCATCAAGAGATGTGGTTCTAGAGTTTCATTCCACATGTCATGCGAAGGAAATCAACAATCAATCTATCCAACACACATTTTCCACCAGAATATCAACTCTCATTTAAATGCTATATTACAATATCGTTGCTTCACTGATGTTGAAACTTGTGTTTGTATTTGACAAGATTTCTTTAACCATAGTATTAAAACGAAAAAAATGCACAAAGAAGAGATAAATATATTAAATACACATATACATATCTTTTACTAGAAATGTTTGCAAACTGTTAATACCACCATGCTGTCAAACAATATAAAACAAAAAACAGAGGAAAGAGTCATGTTGTCTTACTATATGAATAAAATGTCACTAAATACTCCGAATAAATATTTGTTATCTATCAAATGTTAATTTTCTAGTAAATAATAGCCCGCATGAGTATGGCTCATCGGCGGTTTAGTTGTTATGAAGTCACTTCTTTTAAATTGGAGGTCACGAGATCAAATCCCACCCAAGTTTACCTATGTCCCATGTCTTGCGAAGGGTGTGGGGGACCTAGGAGTATAGTGGTAGCGGGAATGGGGATCCAGTTGCTGATTTCCCTAGTTACTAAAAAAAAAAAATTCCAGTAAATAATATTTACATATGGAAATATTTGTTCTAACAGAATGCACTTTTAGGAGCTCATGGAATTCATTTGTACCACACATATTAATACATTTTTTTAATTATTAAAAAAACTAAAGAAACTGTTTAGGGAAGGAAGTTCAGGGATTAACCCGTAGAGCTACAAGCATGGGCTTGTTGTGAGAATCATTGGATATGATGTTTCCATCATTATTCATTCTCCCGTTTCATATTCCACATAGACTTGGGGACCGTAGTGAATCTTTCTTGGCCCTTTTTCTATTATTTATTTCTCAGCTTTTGTATAAATAGTCCTTCAAACTCGACGACCAACATCTTTTCAATGGCATCCTCCAACTGCAGAGTCAAATTCAAACCATTAAGAAGAAAAACCCTGAACATGAATTTGTTCTCCTCGGGTTCAAGCTTGGGTTTCAATTTGCAAGAATTGACGCATGCAACAGGATTTCGTTAGTTTATATAGAGAATGCTATGGCTTGGGTCAATGTCTCACTAATTACTCAAAGTAATTATGCATGTACAACTCAAGATAAGCTCTGGCGTTCCACAATTGGTACAAAGCTCCGATTAGTAGCCTCAAAACCACTCCGATCAAACAAAAATAGTTTTGTATATAACATTCAGGCTTCAAAATCCAAAAAAAAATTGTTATCAAAGAGAAACTAACAACCATGATCAGGGTTTAATTGAATTGCAGCACATCTAGCTAACACCTATGACATCTGATATCAAAACCTACGTCACTGAAATATCCCAATGAACAATCAAATAAATAATATTAAAATAATTCTATTTAATATAAAATTTTAAGGGAGGAATTTCAGGGGTGAACTCGAAGAATGGGCTTGTTGTGAGAATCATCGCATATGATGTTTCCATCTTTATTTGTCCTCCCATTGAATCTTCCACATAGACTTGAGGACCACAGTCGATCTTTCTTGGCCCCTTTTCTATTATTTATTTCTCACCTTTTCTCCTAACAGTCCCTACAAAATCGGCGACCAACATCTTTTCAATGACATCCTCGAACTCCAGAGTCAAACTCAAACTATTAAGAAGAAAAACCCTGAACATGAATTTCTTCTCCTCAAGTTCAGACTTGGGTTTCTTCTTAGGAAGCACTCCAAGGTAGCCCTCATTGCTGCTTCTTTTCCTCCTGGTAGAAGATTCTTCCATCTTCGACACAAGAAATGACAAACCGCAGAGGGAATATTGTATTCTTCTATCACAACGCTTTCCTACAGTTAGAATTTGCAAGAATTGATGCATGCAATGGGATTTCATTAGTTTATACAGAGAATGCTATGGCTTGAGTCGATCTCTCACTAATTACTCAAAGAAATTATGCATGTACAACTCAAGAAAAGCTCCGGTGTTCCACAATTGGTACAAAGCTCTGCTTCGTAGCCTTAAAACCACTCTGAGAAAATGAAAAAAGTTTGCTATAGAACATTCAGGCTTCAAAGTCCAAAAAGTTTCCATTATGAAAGAAAAACTAACAACTGTGCTTAGGGTTTAATTGAATTGTAGTACATCCAGCTGACACCTATGACGTCTGATATGCAGGCAACGCTGGAGGAGATGATATGAAAACCTACATGACTGAAATATATCCCAATCAACAATCAAATAAATAATATTAAAATAATTCTATTTAATATAAAATTCTAGAGGAGGAAGTTCAGGGATGAACCTACAGAGCTACGAGCATGGGCTTGTTGTGAGAATCATCACATATGATGTTTCCATCTTTATTTGTTCTCCCATTGCATCTTCCACATAAGCTTGGCGACCTCAGTGGATATTTCTTAGCCCCTTTTCTATTATTTATTTCTCAGCATTTCTCCTAACAGTCCTTACAAACTCGGTGATCAAAATCTTTTCAACGAAATCCTCCAACTACAGAGTCAAATTCAAACCATTAAGAAGCAAAACCCTGAACATGAATTTGTTCTCCTCAGGTTCAGGCTTGGGTTTCTTCTTAAGAAGCACTCCAAGGTATCCCTCATTGCAGCTTATTTTCCTCCTAGTAGAGTATTCTTCCATCTTAGACATAAGAAACGACAAACCGCAGAGGGAATATTGTGTTCTTCTATTGCAATGCTTTGCTACAGTTAGAATTTGCAAGAATTCATGCATGCAACGGGATTTCATTACTTTATAAAGAGAATTCTATGGTTGGGGTTGATGTCTCACTAATTACTCAAAGCAATTATGCATGTACAACTCAAGACAAGATTTAGAGTTTCACAATTGGTACAAAGATCTGCTCAGTAGTCTCAAAACCACTTTGAGCAAACAAATGTAGTTTTCTATAGAACATTTGGGCTTCAAAATCCAAAAAGTTACCATTATCAAAGAAAAACTAACAATCATGCTCAGGGTTTTATTGAACTGCAGCACATCCAGCTAACACCTATGATGTCTGATACGTTACCAATGCTGGAGGAGCCGATATCAAAACCTATGTCACTGAAATATATCCCAATCAACAATCAAATAAATAATATTAAAATAATTCTATTTAATATAAATTTTAAAAACTTTAAAAAACTTTACAACCATGAAAAATTAAACAATGTACAGTTGGCTGGATTAATAGACATAACCCATCCATATATATCACCACTTACGGTGACATAACAAGGGTTAAGAGAAACACAACCAAATTTGAGAAGCATGCACACTATTAAACTTTTCAATGACCAAAATCCAATATAATAGAGAAAGGTCTTACCCGATTATAATTTATTATCAAGAGAAAATTGAAGATGATATCCATTGACCAAGCATCAAGTATAAAAGACATCCAATCAACCATCTATAAGCATCAAATAAGAGTACTAAACAACAGTATAATAATTATCTTCACAACTTCTGTTTTTTTTTTACCACAATTAGATATTTCGGTTGGTTGTTATGAATGCATTTATATTAGTAAGCGACTGCATTCGAGATGTATGAATTTGTAGGCATATCTGTGTATGCTAATCTATTATGGTTTAGTTGATAGAAGAGGAGGAGGTGGATCTTATGGAAAATAAAAAAAAATAAGGATGGTGGAAACACACCTGATCCTTTTGCAGATGCAGCTATCAATAATGCTGTAAATGGTCATGTTTCCCCTACTGGATCTACATCTCATGCAGTTGATCTCTCACAAGCAGAACTCACGAAGGTTGGTTTCTCTCTCAACATATTTTTTGTTCGACTATAATATTCCTTGGTCTGTCCTTTGTTGGTAATTTTTATCTTCTTCCTATTACTGCACATTGCCCTTTACAATGAGTATTACCTTGCTTCCAGTTTGACATTTAATATTATCTTTGAATTTTTTTTTATTGAATTCTAGTCAAATAATGGGTAGGGAAGTTCATGGTAGTGCCACAAATTTAATTGCAATGAAGTTAAATCAATTCCATTTATAGTTGTGGACCTAAGTTACATGATGTAAGGAAACATGTATGTGTTTCCAAAACTGAAACACACTGGAAACATGACCACTCATTTATAAATAGCACATTATATTGGAACTTTGAAAGAAAGGATTATGAATAAATGAGCAAGAACATTTAAATGACAAGCAAAGTTCCACCATCACTTATATTGGGATCCTCACCATTAGTATCACCCTTTGCCTCCTCATCTAGCCTTTGGTGCTACCTCAATCCTCCAAGGACATCGATTAACACCATTGATTTTTTATGAAACTACCTAATACAAGCCTTAAAATATCATAGAAAAATCTCATGCCTAATCAATGATTTGGGCTTGAGTGAAGGCTACATTTTTGCTAAGGCCATGATAGAGGAATTCAACAATCAATTGCACCAACATCGGGTTACACAAAGGGCTTGGTGCACTTTATTAAATGCCAATCCCATTCCTTGATACATGATAGAATCCAATCAAACGGCTGTAATCTTGCCAATCCTGAAATCCTTTAAATTGTTAAGTCTGTTGAATTTTGAATGGAGTATGAAATTCTACTTTCTCCATATGAAGTCTAATGAGGTTGGAAACTTTCTCAAACATACTATAATATTTATTGGTAATGTTAAAAATTTAAGTAAAAGGATAGAAAAGGAAAGAGAGAGGAAATGTCAACTTTTACCAGCATTTTTGGTCAAGTCTAGTAAAAACCTGAGTCAAACCAAGTCAAAATAGGTAATTGGTAACGCATTTCTAGTCTCTACCACACATTTATGTACCAAAATGTTCATGGAACGACACCTATTCTTGTCTTTCCGGAAACTTAGCCATGGACTCTAGTGCCCTGGAAAATGCATTTGGTTGCAGGGAACCTTCTTTCTATTTAATTACTAAGTTGATTTAGTGCTTGAAGATGCAAATGTAAATGATATCAAGTCAATGTATTAAATTCAAGATATATGAAATTAGTTGCAAGGTCATCCAGTAGCACTTTAGCATACTGCAAGAGATCATTTGTCGTGTAACCATATACTATTCAATTGCAGTATTTAACCAATCAATAACCTTCCATTCAAGTATGAGGATTGATATAAATATAGCAGCAATAATACAATATGACAGTTCTAATTATGACAATTTTAAAGCAGCAGTGAAGGTTACCAATGTAAGGTGTATAAGAGTTTTAGTTTTGCATTCAATGTAAACCACACCACTCCAAACCTTGAACACTATTCTTAGCAATATAGGACAGCCACCAAATGTATGTTCCAGACTTGTAGCTATGCAAATAATTTAAATTTTCAGACTTTATTTACCTCTCTTAAACAATATCACCATCCAACTAATAGTTAACCTTTCATTCAGTTCGTTGTTTACTGTGGTTGTAGATAGGGAGGGCTGTCAAAGTTTGACAGTTTGCATTTTATTGTAGACTGTAGGTAGTAGGTGGAAGTGTGTTGATATAGGGCTGTTACAGCCTTGTTTTCGAAATGGTTGCTGAAATGGTAACAACCAACATAGATTCCTCTCAAATAGAATACTTGGTGGCCCTTTAAAGAAAAAACATGGCATGGAGTTATCTTGGCACCTAAGAGAATTGGGTTTTCGAGTCCACATAGCACCAATTATTATATTATAACTAACACATTAGCCACTTACATATCCTATGAAAAACATTCTTAGTCTAGCATTGAACTGTCAATTCATGGGAATTTTGACATGATGCCCAAAAGGAATGAACAAAACTAGAAACAAACCCGCATTTTGTAGACATGCCAACTAGATAAACACTCACAAAATCATATGAATCAAATACATATTTTATGGTGAGGATATGAACTTACTTACCCTAATCGTAAGTCGTGATTTTTGCACAAATCAGAAGCACCGGCGAGAAAGTAAAATCATTAGGTCTCATCCCCATCATCAATTCTTGCCAACGCATCTTGAGAGCCTCTTCATATTTCCCATTCAGAGCATACCTTGCAATCATATAGCTCCACAAAAACACCACATTCCATTCAGGCATATTGTCAAAATATATCACAACAAACAAACACATGGATGGAAATAGTAAAATATATCATTATCTTCCTCCTTTTCCTTGATAACTATTGGTTTTATGTCTCACATTGAATTTCCCAAGTTCACCTAGACAACTCATGGTTCATGCTTGCAAGAAGATTTGAGCCATTTCATCTACACCACATCCACAACAACGAAAAAAAACCATGAATAAAATAAGAACACAATAGGTAATCAAGAAAAACATAGAAGGAAATCAACCTGAAGGTCTAAACATTGTTTCCATTCTGGAGGTGGGGCAAGTGGTTCTAGAAGCATGCGCTCACGTGAGAAGGGAGTGGATGATGAAATAATAGGAAAATTCCTTCACACACCCTTCTTGTAAAAAAAACATCATAGCCTGTTCCAGATCCTTCAGTGAAAGTTCAAAATCGAAAACCCCCAAATGGGAGTAGGAGCAGATCCTATGCGGGTCTCCATTTTTGAATGCTAATGAGCTAGTGCGCGGGTGTTTTTGAATTCTACATTTTTTGTTTGATTATTTTCATATTTTATATTTTATGTTTTGTTTTGTTTTATTTTTTTATTTTGCATATTTTTCTTTTGTTTACTTTATTTTGGGTTTTTTTTATTTGCAAATTTTATATTTTGTTTCATTTTAAATTAATTATAGTTAAACAACTCTATGTTTTTAATTTAGTGTAGTTTAATTTGATTTGATTTAATTTAAATAGGATTTTGTCATAATTTGTATTGTTTGCATTTCTTATAGTCAGATCCTATACATAAGTCCCTTCAAGGACGAACACGATGATGATGACGATGATCATGAGGACAATGAAGACGGTGAATATGATGGTGATGACGAAAACAACGATGATCATCATTATCCCCATCATCATCCTTGTGATTGTCATCACCATCGTCTTCGTTGTCTTCATGGATATCATCATCATTGTCATCATGATCTTCTTCATCGTCGTCATATTCCTTATCATCATCATCGACATAATAATCATCTTCATCATCACTTAACTTCTTCGTTATCACCATCATAATCTTGATCATCATGACCATATTCATCATCATCATCAGCATCTTCATCTTCATCATCATATTCATCATCAACATCATCATCATCCAATTCATCAGCATCTCCATTATCATGATCATGATCATGATCATCATAATTTTCATTATCATCTCCATCATATTCATCATCATCATATTCATGATCATCATCATCATCTTCATCATCGCAATTTTAGGGGGATCTCAGTGACTGAAGAGGTCTACATGATAGGGGGAGAAACCAATTGAGTGAAAAATTAAGGATTGATCCTAACACGCATTCCAAGGACTAATCTAACAATTCAATATGATCCGAGGAAGTAGTAAAAAAAATACAACCTTTTGGGCCCTATGAAGCCTCTTGTTCTTATATTTGTGCACATGAAGAATCAAGACTTATGGACCTAGTCCGGTGTCTTAAAAGAGGAAGATCCAAAATGAGTAGTTTCGTAGTTCCATAAAGTGCATTATTTATAGGATTGAATAATCAGTCATAACCATTCTATTATAATGTTGGCGAAGATCAGAACAATTTAGTGAATACCAAGGTAAATATACTGTCATCACATCTTCATCATCATCATCTTCTTCATCAGCATATTCATCATCATCACCGTCACCATCATCATCATCATCATCATCATCATCATCATCATCCAAATTATCATCATGATAATCATGATAATCATGATCATCATCTTCATCATCCTCATTCTACACATCATCACCATCCTTATCATCCTCATCCTTGTCATCATCGTCCTCATCCTCACCCTCATCATGATAATAATAATTGACCAAAAGAGACGCCATCGAGCGGAGTCAATCCTACATTGAAAGGTCCTTCCAAATTCCAATGGATTATTTTGTCAATGACCTAATGAACAACTTTTTCATCAACCCGACAGAGTTGTCCCTTATCTAAGTTCAATAAACTATATTCTCCATGGACCGGGAGAGTAGAGACCGCTTTATATATGTATATATGGAATTTTATTAGATAGAATAATAATAATGATGTACCTGTGCATGTCTCTATATTTAGGGTGGTTTTTTTAATCACAACTTAGACTTCCTTATTATCTAGCTTAACATTTGTAATGTTTGGGTTTGGTCTTAGTTATATAGTCAACATTATCAATTTCCTAATTTTCTCTTGAAATGTGTTGTTAAAGATATATTTATTAATATTTATCCGTTCCTCAAATCGAATCATTGTCTTGATGATGAACCTTTATAAAGGTTCATAATGTCGACATATCAAATGCAGTCTACAATTACCTTGGACACCACTCCTCAAATCTATCAACCCAGAATTTAAGAGAAGAGATTGTAAATATGTTTTTTGTCAAAATAACACTTTTGAATATGTAAGATTCACAAAGAGATTATACTATATAATAGTCCTTGTTTTTTGTCTAACATTTTCACATAAATATAAGATGAAAATTTGAAAAGATAAGTGTGGAACTCCTCTCAAACTTGTTCTCATGTGAGATCCAAATACTAGTAATATCCACATTGAAGTTTGAAGGATAGTTTTTTCAATGTGTTTGAATAATAATTATATGCACTGAGTTTTGAAAAGATAAATGACAATCCCTACCAATCCCTCCCATTTTACATCTAGATGTTAGTAGACTCAAGACTAAAGTTTGAAAGATAAATTTTCAAGTTTTCTAATACTTAGGTTTATTATGGTGAAGACTATGCTTAGGGATTAGGTCGAGTTTCAAATTGAATGGCTAGTTAGTAATGAACTATGTCCATATGGAAAAACATATCAATTATCTTTGTGATGATATTTTTAACTTTTTTTTGCCATTAGTGGAAATGTGGATCCTAAAAAACTTATTTAGCTGGAAAGATAACAATACAATGCTTTTAATAGCATGTAGAAAAGTTCATTTCAAAACAGGTAAGGTAAAATGTCGTGGAAAAGTTATTCTTCTAATTTTTTACTTTTATATTGTTTATTTAAACCATTGGCTATTGCAATCATCAAGTGGTCACAACAAGGATCAACAATTTTAAATCTCCCAGGGATGTATAATGTTAGAAGTACACTAGTTTTAGGTGGATACGTTGGCACTAGACAAATATTTATTTTTAAATGTCAACATTGAAGGGTTCAATTTCTCATAGCCCTTCAAAGTAAAATGAGACATCCCCTTCAAATTTGATCCCTAGCGACCAACGATCAAATTTGAAGGGTGGGTCTTAATTTCAATTGGAAGTGAATTTATTCTCTCAGCCCTTCAGAGATGAAGGGCAATATAAATAATTTTTCTTTAATTAACAATTATAAATTAACCAAACCCTTTCACACAAAAAAAATGCAAAAAACAAATATTGATCTTCCAACGCTTGTTGTGAAGCATGCATGTATGTGATGGAGGGGCCTAAATCAATTGAATCCTTGCAAATCATTACATGTATGAGTCTAATAGTTTGCCTTTTGAATTGAACCAGACTACCAAAAGAAGTTTATTAATGGCTGATTTTAGAAAGTTATAGGTGTGAGTAGTTAAGTGCTTGTGGCTCTAAAATTTGTTGTGTTTTGTACCAGTCCACGATTCACTGAATCCATAGTCACGGGTAGGACTTTAATCTTTTTTCAGTGAAAACAATTAATGTGTATAACCTATATGTCGAGACTGTTTTCCATCCTGATTCTTTCCACTACCCTCTTTATTGTCTTACCAAAAGGCATGATACTGAGGAAAGAGGACCTAAAATTATGGACTTCACCTTCAATGAATGCCTTGCAATCACATTGATAAGGAGTGAAAAGAAGATCAAAAAAATCCAACTCGTCAAATCTCAGTTTATATTGTTAATTAAAGACTTATAAGGTAAATTGAATATAAGACTTACTTATAGTTCTCTCTTACTCTTTGCATCTTGACAATTTAATATTTTATGGTTGTCTTTGCACCTTGACCCAACTCGTATTATAAGGTGAGGATGTGCATACACAATAATCCTTAGTTATGACTATGAGATGAGGATTTAAAGAGAAGAGGATGTAAAGTCAAGTAATTTTTATAAGTATTTTGGTAGCGCTGAGGACAAATGTCATGAGAAACCACAAATGTTTGGAAGGATGCAGGGAGACAACATCACGATCATGCCAATCATAAAACTACGAGCTGACCAATAATCATATCCCTCGACGCCATTGGTGACGCTCCTTAGGTGAAGATCATCTTCAAAGAATCACTAATTCACCAGCCTTCCTAACTCTAGAGATCCACCATGTGGCTTGCATAGAAAGCAATGGGAGGTCATGAAGTTCATATCTTTGAAGTGACGAACCTGGCCTCTATGCAAAGCAAAGAGATGTGGCTAGTGAAAACCATTCTGAACACCATCGTTAGTGTAATTGAAAAGGAAAAGAATGTCACATCCAAACACCACGATCCATGTGGACAACAATGCAGCATGAACGGAGGCGGCATGACTGGATTCTCAGCAGAAAATAGAGACCCCTACCCATGTGTCCACTCATGCTGCCATTATGATGACTAGTCATCTCTATATCCATATTCATATTCATCACACTATATAAACACCACCTTCCCAGGCCGATTAAAATGCATAAGATGAATAAATAATTAGAGACAATGCTCGAAGTGTTATTCTTCTAAGAGATTCTGAGAATTCTGATAGAGTTGAAATGGTGATATATTTGAGAAGCTTTTCAGTATTGGGGTGTTGATGGTTGGTGAGCTTGATTCCCCGCTCATATGTCCCCCTAGTTTTTCACACCAGGAACAAGACAACCATCGGGGCCTGGATGTGAAGCACTTTGAATGTTTCTGGATAGTTGTACCTCTAGTTGTGTGGTGCCTCAATTTTCCTCTCCTGGGAGTGTCTCCCCAGAGACCCTAGAATAAATTGCGGCTTCCGAATTCCCAGTACCTGGTGACTGTGTACATCGGTAACCAGTGGGAGTGAATGTTCGTTCTGGGATGGCATGTTTTCGAAGTCTTCATCGCCTCGTTTGTGAACTCCACTTGCCAACTTTTTCTGAGGTGGTGAGGAGGTGGAATACACCCCCCACTCTATGACTTGTAGGAGAAACCGCACCATGGGAGGTGGGGAGTACAAAGCTACCATTCTCCATGCCCCCTCATACAATAGTATTACCAAGACAGAGGGTGGTTGTAAAAAAGGCAAAGCATGGAAAGGATATAAACTCCTTTTCCAGTCTAGAAACCATGCAGAAAGGTGCCTTTGAGCATGAAACATGCACCCAGGGAAGGACACGTTGCTGATTCGACAGATAGATGAGTGGTCGATCCCAGTGGTCCATATATAATGTATGTTTTAATATATGTAAACTGTGGCAGTAGTACCATGCTCTAAGTTGTTAGTAGTTGATTATGACTGTAAACAATTTCATGTCTCATTTCAAGGATTAGCCTCAAGGAAAGAGATAGTATAAATTGCTCCCCACAGAGGGGAGAAGGGTTGGGAATTTTCAAGAGCAGAGGCTGTCCACTGTAACATGTTTCAAGCTTTCCATATATGAATAAAATTGCAAAGGAACGATATTCCTTTCATGGTAGAGAATCCTCATGTGTCATCTTTTTCTTCAATAAGTAACTTCTTTACGTGAATGTTTATCATGTTTTTCATTCCAGTTTGTATTTTTTTTTCATGTTTGACCATTAGTGTATATGGTCCAGAATTCACGTTGTATGCTCTCAACACATTATTCAAGAATTTTTGAACATTTTCTTCTAAAGTCATGCAGAATTCGCCTTGGTTAGGTGCTCTGCATGATGGACTATTTTCTCCTATCTTCTAATCACCTGCTAAATATCTCCAGATTGAAGGATGGATGAATATCTTGCCTTTGTCCCTAAAATTTCATGATTTATTACCTCCTGCAACATATTTCAGACCAAATTATTGACTCCATTTCCAAATGGTCCCCTCTATGATCGTCCCACCAGACTTTATAAAAGCAAAATTGTTCTATTCAGAAATATGACCTTCTGAATTTTCTTTGATTGAATATATTGCATATGAAAACTCTGTAAATAGTGATACATCCCTCTTTGAATTAGCCACCAATTATCTTACTGCATGCCTATTGAGTTACAAGTTGTTTCCATTTTCATACATTGAGTTTCCCTCATTTTTATCATGATAATGGGGCTTGTGGTTGTTGTTGATATGTATATATTCAATTATCATTACTCATTGTATATCACATGGATGTAAGAATGAAAAATAGAACTTGGGGATGCATAAAAACAACCCTCATATTCAAAGATAAATTCATAAAATCCAAAAGCCAAAGAAAATGCATCAGGGTTACACATTACAATTTACAATTGTCATAAGGAAAAGAAAATCACTTACTTGATCCAATTGTAGTTGTGGAAGCAATATAGCGTAGACACCACCCCATGAACAAGATTGTACCATCTCTCCAGCAGCAACCATACTTGCAAATGCCCAAGTTAGACCTAACCCTAAAATATCCAAGGTAAAAAAATCTTGAAGAAAAACTACAACAATAGAGTTTACCTCGAGTTGCCATGTCGAAATTACCAAGGTTTCCATAAAAAAAACAATGAGACCACCCAACTATACAAAATCCACCCTTTCATAAGGAAATTTTTTAGAAAAGTGGTAAAAATTGGTCCCAGCAGCCTTAGTAAAAAATGGTCCCATCAGCCTTAAGAGAATGTCTGCCACAATTCATGGTTTGAGAATAATTCCCGCACCATGGTACCATCCTATACCTAGTTTCTTTGGATACGTATTCCTGATTTGATTTTGCTTTACTCTTTCTTGAAGAGAAATATATAGGCCTACCAAAATAGGGTTTTTCACCAGTCAATGCAAAAATGGATAAGTAGCCTCAAAAAAATACCCACCCTAAATTATGGGTTAGAGTAAATGTCCACAGAGCATGTGGGTCTTGTATATTGGTCTTCGGCCTACCTGACCATGTCTTCATATTGTCTTCAAAGTGGATGAAGAAACAATTATGGACCTTCCGAAAGGGTGTTTTAGGCAGATTAGACCAAATTGAGAAATTTGTCTAAGTATGGAATTGGTGTTAAATCTGCCCAAGTGGACTTAAGGAAATGCCCGCCATGCCTCATAGGATGATGTGAAAAATGTATTGAGAAAGTGAGTATCTAGAGTGTTGTATGGAGCATACAACCATCTCACTTGCCTCACCAAACTACAACATATATTTAAGGAAGAATTGGTCCCAACAGCCTTAAGAGAATGCCCGCCATAATTCATCATTTGAGAAGAATGCCCACACCATGGTACCATCCTATAGCTAGTTAGTTTGGATACCTATTCATGATTTGAGTTTGCTTTAATATTTCTTGACGAGAAAAATACAGGCCTGCCAAAACAGGGTTTTTCACTGATGGATGCAAAAATGGCTAAGTAGCCTCAAAAAGATGCCCGCCCTCAATTATGGCTCAGAGTTAATGCCCACAACACATGGAGGTCTTGTAGATTGGTCTTCTGCCTACTTGACCATGTCTTTATATTGTCTTGGAAGTGGATGAAGAAACAGTTATGGACCTTCCAAAAGGGTGTTTTAGGCATATTAGACCAAATTGAGAAATTTGTCGAAGTATGGAATTGGTGTTAAATATTCCCAAGTGGCCTTGACGAAATGCCTGCCATGCCTCATAGGATGATGTGAAAAATGTATTGATAATGTGAGTCTCTAGAGTGTTGTATGGAGCATACAACTATCTCACTTGCCTCACCAAACTACAACATATATTTAGGGAAGAATTGGTCCCAACATCCTTAGTCAAAATTCGTCCCAGTAGCCTTAAGAGAATGCCCGCCACAATTCATGGTTTGAGAAGAATGCCCGCACCATGGTACCATACTATGGCTAGTTCGTTTGGATACCTATTCATGATTTGATCTTGCTTTAATTTTTCTTGAGGAGAAAGATACAGGCCTGCCAAAACAGGGTGTTTCACCGGTGGATACAAAAATGGCTAAGTAGCCTCAGAAAGATGGCCACCCTAAATTATGGCTTAGAGTAAATGACCACAGCACATGGGGGTCTTGTAGATTGGTCTTCGACATACCTAACCATGTCTTCATATTTTCTTGGCAGTGGATGATGAAACAGTTATGGACCTACCGAAAGGATGTTCTAGGCAAATTAGACCAAATTGAGAAATTTTCTATGTATGGAATTGGTGTTAAATATTCCCAAGTGGTGTTAAGGAAATGCCTTCCATGCCTCATAGGATGATGTGAAAAATGTATTGAGAATGTGAGTCTCTAGAGTGTTGTATGGAGCATACAACCATCTCACTTGCCTCACTAGAGAGTCGCTAAGGAGGAAGATGTCAACCTGCCAAAAGTGCCTCCAAGCCATATTTGCATTATTCCAGTACTGGAAAAACTGCCTAAGTTGCTTCACTGAAATGCCCACCAGAGATTGTCCTAATGATGATAAATTTATCTAAGGGTATGGGGTTGTTCTTTGATGAAGTGGCTATCTTTCCATGTTCTCGGTTTTTGTTATGGTGACCACATGAGGAAAATAACAATCTGCCGAAATAGAAGAAAAACTCTTTTGCATATTCAAAAGTATGAAAAAATTGACTAGTGTTAAGAAAAGGAGTTTGAGAGGTCAGTTGGAAATGACTACCAAGGGCTCTCTTTGTTCAATTAAATTCATCAAATGTAATGGATCCATTCTTTGGTAAGTTTTCTATCTTCTCATGACTTCAGGTCTCCATAGGGTGTTCACACATGTGAAATAGGAGTCTGCCAAAATAAGAAGAAATATGTTTTGATTCTCAAAAGAAGATAAGAAGCTATTTTGATATGCGCGCCAGAGGCTCAGGTTGTCTTAGTAAATTCTAAGGGTGACATGGTCTTGTTTCCTAGTGGACTGGTTATCTATCCATACCTTCAATTTGCTTAGTGATGTACAAATGAAAAAAATATGAGTCTCATGATGTGATGATGTTGGAAAGACACATGATGGTATCCTAATTTCTCATGATGTCTTTGTTATGTTTTGATAGTGGTTTGCAAGAGTAGGAAAATTTTGTTAATTTGACTAAGTGATGAAAAAATTCCCTAAAGCAGTTGCGTTATGAAAATGTCCACAATAATTCATTAGAAGAAGAAAATGTCGAATGCCAAGGAGAGATAATGAAGATTCAGAGGATGAAAGTGGTCCTAATGGAATTACCATGTTGGCCTCTACCGATTGGGTGTCTCACACCTCAAATTGGATGAAAATAATAATCTCATCACATTGACCTAGGGTTTGATAATAATTCTGGTAAAAATGCGTAAGTGACCTCAGTAAAATGCCCACCAATTCCAGTAGTTAATGGATTAAATTGTTATGAGGGTATGGGTCTCTAGAGTGTTGATTGGTGCATCTAACCACATCATTATTTTTTCCAAAAACTCTCTGAAGATGAAGTTACCAGTATTCCAAAAGTGCCCTCTGGCTTGTTTTCCTCCTGTCCAGTAAAATGCTCGCCTGACTCAGAAGAATATAATTCTGAAGGGGAAATCAGTTTGGTTGTGCTGAATGGGATCTACTACATCATTGGGTATCATTGGTTGAAGATTTGGTGAAATTAAAAGTCCCTCATGTTGACTTAGGGTTTTATAATTGTGTCAAAGTGGTAAATCTGTAGTTTAAAATTCTATTTTCAAATTCCCACCAAATGATGTTTGTGTGCTAATTAATTCATCAAATTACATGTATTTGTTCCTTGTTGAAGTGTTTATCCATTCATGGTTTCATTTTTCCATATGGAGGTCACATCAGTGAAAAATTAACCTTCCATGTTGAAAATTTATCATGTTCACACAGCGTATGAGTTTTCCCACACATAGCTAAAAATATATATAATAATTTGTTTTTCAGATTCCCACACAAACCAAAGATTTAAATAGAGATTGCTCAGCCAATTAATTAAAAAAAAATGAAATAAATAAGAGACATATATACATAGTTTACTATTTAAGTAACATACATAAATTTAATTTATTTCCAAGAGATTGATGCTTTCTTTGACAACCTACAAGTAGTCTTGTATTGATCACTGAAAACATTGGATTCGGAGATGAATCATCTATAATGTTATCTTATATGCCGATAAATACAAAACTCCACCATACAAAAAAAATCATTAACTTTCGATAAATACATGTATACAGTGATATGCCAAGTAAATCATTCTCCAACTTTGTTTCCATGGATTCCCTCCCACTCTTTCAACTTCAACTAATATTCTTGTACTACCTATTCATATTCTTTAATTTTCTTCTCCATTACCTATAAAGGACCCATTTCTGTCCTCATTGGTGGTACATTGACAACAAGTGGTCTTTTTTTCAACTCTTCTTTGAGTTCACTCTCTTCAGCATTAGCTTTTTCCAAATCCTCTTCATACGCAACACTCATGGACTGAAATGATTTTTGAGCAACATTAGTGTTTTTATCTACTTCTTCATATAAAAATTTTAACCATTTATTCTCTCCCTTTTATAATCATGTCTGCTCTGAAATGATTATCCACAACTGTCTTTAGCAACGCTGCTATCTGTTTTAGGCATTGTAAAATATTATCATGTTTTCTCAAGCACTCTTCCACCCAATTCCATATATAGGAAGTTTATTCCTTGAAATGCTCCATTTTATCATATAGGATGAACATGTACCTACTATAAAAATTATATGATGCAACATCTAAATGCATAGCGGAAGCCCCTGATTCTGATTTCGAAGAACAATCATACTCAATTGCCAATTGTTTAGGAGGAATTCTATCAAGAATGTCATGAGGAATGGAAAAGTGAGCAGCAGTTTGTTCCATTTCATTTCCTTTCACTACCTCCCATTGACCTGTAGTGTTTACATGCCCCTTAAACTCTTTCAAAGTTATGGCATCACGAATCTCATCATTTGTGACCAAATCAGGATAATGTACTCGTAATTCGCCATGGTGCTCTGGACTTTGTACTGGAAATTCCTCATTTTGTTTAGCAGGGTGTAATGGTAATTCCCCATGGTGCTCAGGATATTGTACTAATTCCTCGTTCTACTGAGGATACTGTACTGGAAATTCCTCATTACGTTCCTTGCTTTTATGTTTCTTAACGTATGTTTTATGAACAGGTAGTTTTGGAAAAGATATTTTTCCATGCCAGTTGATATCACCCATCTCTATTTCAGTAGCATGGGGTCAAGATAAATCAATAAGTTTTTGAAGTGTTCCCGGGAAACTAAATTTAACCTTCCTTAATTGGCTCTCTTACAGGGAAGAGTGGAGTTTCTTAGCCAGTAGATAAGGAATATCTACATGTATATCTTCCACCCAATGTATCACTACACGCATACATTCACCTGAAATGTCAACCCTATGATGAAATAGAATTGTCCTAAGGACAATATGAATCAAAGTTTTGTATATTCCGGGATGGACATCTTGAATTTTAAAACCATTCCTCAAAACATTTACTTCTCGCCCAACAATTTTACTATCCATCTAGTTCTTCTCCTTTCTGGGGGTTTTCCTTGAGCTTAAAATCGCTCCCCCTCTGCATGGAATATTTGTGGCTCAGACAACCAAATCAGTGTCGAGGTATACCCGCTTCCCAAAAATTATGAGTTCCATATTCCCAGCATCATATTTTGAAATTACCTCATCTATCTCCTCATCAACATAACTAAACATTCCCCACAAAAAGTCGAAAAATTATGCTTTCCTTAGGATAGTTTCCATACCCGGTGGCCACATCTTTGCATCTCTCCATGCATCATATTTCTCCTGGAATTTTTTTACTATTACCCTGTCATTTGCAGACGATTGTGTTTCAAATGGGGTTATAGAGGAGGATGCCCGCATTTTAGCTGTGCTCGTCATCCTGGACGCCCCTGTTTGAATTTCAACCATGGTTACCCAGGTTCGAAGCGGAGGTGAGGCGATGCATGCGTACTATATTTCAGGCTGACAAATTCTCACTGCAGACTGATTTTCAAGCTCACAAATTATCCCCGCAAAGAGGTTTTCAGCAACAAATTAACGCTTTCCTTGGGTATGCACTTTGGAAATAAAAACACATAAAAATGCATTTGGAAATAAAAACATATAAATATCATCATGACATAAAAGATATAAACACATTGTCTACTCTTCAACAATTAAATATCCTTCATGATATTCCTCTTCATCCAACTCAACATCTGTATCACGATCTGGTTCAAGATACATATTCATGAAAGGCTCATTCACATCAACATCATCATCAATGGAATCTTCGCTAATATAGTCATCTACATCGTCAATGAGATCACAGTCTACTAGATTTGGATGATCAACCTCTTCAACTTCTTCATCGAACACATTGACTGCAACCACATGCTCCTGATCTGAATCATCATCATATTCTTCTTCTTCATGATTATCTTCATCATCTACATGATTATACTTTATCGGTCTTCCTCTTGGATCGTATTTAACAACGTATGACCAACCTTCTTTACCTGGTACCTCTGAGTAAAAGAATTGCTCACATTGACTTGGAATAACATAAAGCTCTATACCCAGTTCAAATTCCCTTGTATTAACCATGGTAAATCCATTAGCATGCTCAATAATATTTCTTTCAGGATCACGTTCATGCATCCGTAGCTTGTACCACTTCACCTCAAACAAAACTATTTTAAAGGAATTAAAATCACACTCAATTATGTCCTCCAAATGCCCATAGTAACTATTCTCAGTTTCTTCTGGATGTTTCTCACTTCTAAAGGAAACATTGGTGACCTTAAACACTATAGCTATCCCACAATCCGAGGTTTTCATCTTATCATCCAGCATTTTGATACAAAATTTACGACCATCACACCACATAGCCTTGTGATGTTTCAACTACAACATTGATAACAAGTAAAAAATACATTGTGAATTAATAAACGTCATATCAAACTTAGAAAATATATTTGAAACTTAAACAAACCAAATACATTGAAAAAATATGAATTAACTAGAAAAATGTGGGTAAACAATTAATTTCCTTTTTATCTTTTAAACCATAGACTAAATCAACTTCCCTTTGCGATGTAAGAATAGGAAATTGATGTCGATGACGAGGAGTTGTTTTAATCATGTCACTGACCCCTTCCCATGATAACCTACCAAATAATTCTTCACAATCTTATATCCAATTCTCCATCCAATCAAGGTTGTTTGAAATCTATAAATGTAAAGCATCCCACACTCAAGCAACTATATGTAAAAATAACAATTCACTATCATTAATTAGATATCATTACATCTATAGCTTAATACAGTTGAATATGCCGGATTAATAAAAAATAACAAATTAGTATGATAAAATAAAATTGGAAAAATACATGATATATTAATTCCACAAAATATATAATTACCTTTCGGAGTCCTCATTATACCTTTCCCCAATAGGACCTCCCTTTGAAATTTGTTGACGGAGTTGAGATGCCAAATGTGAGGCACATTCATATTTTATGCTAATTTATGTAGATATTCACTAATATACAGCATGCATTGATATACCATACATCCCTCAACCATAGAACCCTTAGGACATGCTCTTTGTCTAACCAGATCCTTCAACAACTTCAACTGCCTCTCCACCATCCACATCAACCTTGTGTGTACTGATCCACATAATTCAATCTCCTCAACTTGGTGTATGAGGTAGTGCTCTTGTCCATTGAAAAATGCTGGAGGTACATACTGTTGCATTTCACACATTAGTAGGGGAATTTCTCTCTTCCAATACCTTATATCTTCTTTATGGATTTCTTTTGAGGAAAGCCACCTACAAATGATGCAATAAAATAATATCAAGCCATATATAAAATTTGTAGGAAAAACATAATATGTCAATAAGTTCCACAGCAAATCACATACCAAGTACATTTTCCATATAAAACATTAATTACTTACCTCATGTATTTTCCAAGAACATAAATAATTTGTTTTATGTTGTTGCCGAAGCCGTCTGGGAGAGATAAAGGTAGAACATACTGTATCAAAAAACATATAATTATTATTTATTTCCAAATAAGAGAATAAAATTAATAAAATAATGCATGCCAATAAGGATATATATTAAAAACTCACAATTACCCTAATGAATGTATGCCAGTCATGTGTTTTAACCCCACCAAAATCACCTTTTTTCGTTAAGATATTCTTTATGTTAGACGAAAACCTGATTTTTCTGATAATCTCTTTTACAATATAGCTCTGTTGTTCTATCAAGCACCAAGGAAGACTAATATTTTGTTGAAGGTCATCACCATTAGAATTACTGATCACACTTTGCAATGCGTGATTAGCTTCTTGGATCTCAGTACAAATCTTTCCAATTCTTTCTTTGTCAGTCCTTCAATCTAATATTTGCCATAAAAAATTCGGTTATGTTCTTCTAGATATGCATTGTATCAAACAAATGAACTATTTGTAGGTGCTCATAGCATGGCAACCTACTGAATTGCATCGAGTAAATTTTCATTCCTCGTGGAATCCCATTTGTGCCTTAACGACATTCATGAAACATCAACAAAATCAAATTAACACTAATTAATCAATATAGGTACATACCGCGTTGAACATAATTCACTTAAAAAAATAAAAGATTTATATAATATATGATACAAGTTGAATGTGATTGTCATTGATGTCAAAGGAGTTCAGTGAATGACAAAAGGATAACCAAAGACATGATGGTAGGGTAAACTCAGTGAAAGACAAAGGAATGACAAAGAAAGTAATGACATGGAAAGTATGATGGATGTGGCATGTATGGTGAGGCTGGAAAGACACATAATGGTGTTCCGGGGCTATAAAGAATTCTGTGTTGTAATCTGACATCATTCTAGAAAAATATGACAATTTTGTGAAACTTTGGAAATTGACCAAGTATGAAAAACTAGTAAAACTAGTATGATCACTGTAATTCATCCTGAAAGTATTGCTGGATAGCCATTTCAAAAAATAAAAAATCCATACAAATTGATGAACCTATTGACATACACCCAACATCTAGCAGGCATTTGAAAGTGGTCTTCCAAACTGCTTATTGACACTTGGACAAATCTCTTCAAATCCTAAGTCACCAAGGTGATTTTATTTTTTTCATCAAACTTGGAGAGTGAGACATCCAAAATGTGAGGAACATCATACTATTTCAACCGTGCCAATATTCTCTCCTACGACCTCATCATCTAACCTTGGCCGACATTTTATTGAGATAGTGCACATGAAGGTGAGAGGCACTTTTGGAAGATTGATATCTTCCTCCTCAAGGTCTCTTTGGGAAATATCAAGTCATGGTTGGATGCACCAACAAAAATAACATAGCCTTTCTCTTTCAAAAAAAATTCTCATCATCTTATGAGAGGTGGTGTGCATTTCCTTGAGGCCACTTAGGCAAATTTTACCAATAATTCCATACTTAGATCATTTGTCCAAAACCTAAGGTGGATTTTTAATTTCACCCAAAACCTAAATTAATGCTACTAGATGATGTATTACACCTTACTGAGCACACCTATTCTATTTTCACTCCTAGCCTCATCTTCATTTTCCCTAGGCGAGCATTCTACTGAACTTTGGTGTAAGACGGCCTGAAACCTTGTTTTGGCCGATCCATATCTTCTTCCTCAATAATTATGAAACCAATGTGAGAACATGGTTAGGTAGAAAAAAAATACACCTACAGGATGACCAGGTGGTGCGGTCATTTTCTTCAACCCACAAATTATGGCAGGCATTTCCCTAGAGTAATTCTAACTAATTTGACCAAAAATCCTTCTTTTGGGAGACATGTATCTTCTTCTTCAAGGATTTTTTCTGAGAACCGAGACCATGGTCAGATAGATATTTCAACAAACTATGGCATTATAGTTCATGGTGGGCATTTTATTCTTCTTATGAATTATGGTGTTCATTTTCATAACGCAGCTGCTTTAGTGCAGTTTTTCAACACTTAGTCAAAATCGCCAAATTATCGTACCATTACCAACTACTACCAGAATGTAACAATGACATCATGAGACATTAGGACACCAACATGTTTTTTTCAACCTCATCACACATGCCATATCAACACTTCTTTTTTCATTAGTGACCTCCTTTGACATCAATGACAACCATACTCAACAGTGTCCGATAATACATAAATAATTTGGCATAGATTGACGATTTTTATTATATTCCAAATTCCATAGGTGCGGTGTCATTCTTCGTGGTTTTTTTCCATTCTCTTCTTTACGATTTAATTTTTCTATGTTTGTAGTTCTATAACTATGGTTATGAGGAAGAAAGTTCCTATACTCATCAAACACTTCCTTTGCTAAACTCCTTGAATGACGAGATTTTATCCTGGGACCGCAAGCTGGACATGCAGATTTACCCTTTGTTTGAAGGCCTACAAGATATATGAATTAGTGTAGCAAATTAGATTTACCATTTAAAATAATGCATGATATTTTCAATAGATATATATAATATTAAAGAACAAAATAAAGTAACAATATACCACAAAAATGTGTTAACCCAGGAGCATCATGAATTATCCATCCAATTATTCCATGGAATTGAAATCGTCTTTGCCCTATTGGTCTAGAGATGTCATACATAGTGACACCAGCCCATAACTTCAACAACTCATCGATAATAGGCTCAATATATACGTTCATATCTGTAACCTGGTACTTACCTAATTGGTCCAACATACTTGATTAATTATATTTATCTATATGTCATTATATATAAAAGACATAATTACCATGCAGGAAACAAAGAAATGAAATATTTAGTGATCATACTTTCAAGTAAAAACATACAAATAAATTAAATACCTGGAACAATCATTGCCAACATTGTGTGCTCTCCCTTGATCAACATTCAAGGAGGAAGGTTATTGTTTATAACAAAAATAGGCCACACTTAGTAGGTAGAACGAAGCTATCCAAATGGATTGACACCATCAGCTGCCAACGAAAGTTTAACATTACGAGGTTCTTCTTTGAAAATTGGCCACTTTTCTTCGATACACCTAAATGCAGACCCATCTACAGGCATTCAACGAACATCATCTTGACTTCTGTTCTTTGTATGGAAATCCATAAACTGTGCTATACTCTGACACCTGAACAACTGCTGGATATGTGGAATTATCGGAATATATGAAGAACTTTGTGAGGCACATTTATTGTCACTTTATCAGTTTGATACCTACTTGTTTGAAATTGTGGGAATTCATTTTCTAATTCATATTGTCCATAGTATATGATATGATCATTAGGACATGCACCAATAGCTTGATACTCCATTCCAAATTCTTTCATAATCGCATATATCTCTTGATATGTGCATGGTAAAATATTTGACGTTGGTCATAGAAATTCACCTAACAATCTAAAAAATTCAAAAGAATAAGTCAATGTAAACAATATTAATCATCAATATCGCATCCATACTTTAAAAATTAGATAACAATAGCAATATAGGAAAAAAGGAAACCCTTTATGTACATGTGAACATGCAGACATAAATAATTAAGAAATTGCATACCTTAGTATCTATGTGAGATAGGTGTTTGATAAACAATTCAAAACCTTCAAGTTCACTAACAACAATATAGAAGATAGAAGATTTGGTTTTGAGCCTTCATAAAGAAGTTTACGTGCCTTCTCGAGTAGAGGATCAACATCATGACTATCATCCTGGTTCTCCTCATCCATTGGAGAAAATGTGTCTTGGATCAGTCTATGTATCTCATCTTTCTGATTTGAACCACTAACGTTATCTCCATCCATATCATCATTAAGAACTTGACCATCTTCAATATTCTGATCTAGATGTTCGTCACCCTGTAAATGAGTATTTCTGCTAGTAATTGGCAAATAAATCTCTGGAAGGGGACATTTTGGGGACATTGTCTACATATTTACAAACAATGTAGTAAAATTAGTGTGTAAAGAACATATAATAAAATGATAAGAAATTTACTGAAATTCATGACATGATGACTATTACAGAGAATACATTAAAAATTTAATAACCTCTTACCAAGGGATGATATTCATAACCCCCTTCGTCATGCCCCTTCTCCCTACAATGTCTTTAGTTGTCGTTCTTAAAATTCTTCTTCTTTGCAAACCCCTGCAATCAGAGAAAGGGAAATAACATTTTCCATCTCCCCTCACCTCTAATGCCCCTCTAAACTGTGCAAGATTCCTTTCATTTTCATTCATAGTGAAAAATCCTTGAAGTAACAAGTAATTGTATTACCTACACCATACGAAACAGTAACTTGTCAAATACATTAGATATAAGTATATTTCTAAATGCAGTATATTATATACCAATTTCTATAAAGAAAAACATGAAGACTGTGATGAATAGGATTTTTATTGATGACAACATTAATGACAATCATTTTGGAAAAATATGGTAATTTGGTGAAAAACACTAAAATGATCAAGTGTTGGAAAATTGGCTTAGGTAGCCTTAAGAAAATTCCCGCCACAAATTGCGTGTTGAAGAAAATTCCTGCACCATATGGGGGTCTTGTAGATTGATATTTGGCCTACCTGACCATGTCTTTAGATTATCTTAGAAGTATCTGAGGAAGAAGTTATGAACCTGCAAAACAATGTTTTAGGCAGATTGGACCAGACTAACAAAATTGTCTAAGTGTTGGAAAAACTGGCTCATGTGGCCTTCAGAAAATGTCCGCCGTACCTTATAGGTGTTTGATAAAAATTATTTGAATCTATCATCCTATAGATTGTTGAAGAGGATATCTCACCATGGTCTCAGTTATTAAAGAATATGTTTTATCACAAAGGTAATGGTCTGCCAAAATAGAGTTTCAACCTTTTTGCACTATTCCAGTACTGGAAAAACTGCCTCAATGGCCTCAGGGAAATGCTTGCCCTATCTCATAGGATGATGAGAAAAATAATATGACATGTTAGGATATAGGTTGTGGATGGGTTTATCTAACCATGGTATCATTTATCATGTGGAGTGTTTTATGACAAAGGTATAAATCTATCAAATGTAAGAAAAATATTATTTTGTATTTTAAAAACACAAGAAAATTGGTTGTGTTAGATTCGGGAAATTGAAAAGGCATTTTGAAATGCCCGCAATGAGGGTTTATTTTAATGATAAAATTCATCAGGTAGCATAGGCATGTTCCTTTGTGAATGGACTATCCATCCATACCTTCAAGTTGTCTTATCATGGTCTCATATGTAAAATATCAATCTGCCAAAAATAGGAAAAATAATATTTTGCATAGTGAGAGCAAAAGAAATTTGGCCAAGTGTTAAAAACAGGAGTTTGAGAGGTCAGTTGGAAATGCCCTCCAAGGGCTGTCTTTGTGCATGTAAATTTATCAAATGTCATGGATCCATTCTTTAGTAAGTTTTTCGTCTTCTCATGACTTCAGGTCTCCATAGTGTGTTCACACGTGTGAAATAGGAATCTACCAAAATGGGAAGAAATGTGTTTTGATGTTCAAAAGAGGTTGAGAAGTTATTTTGAAATGCTTTCCAGATGTTGTGTGTGTGTCAACATATTTATCTTGTGATATGGTCTTGTTCATTGTTGAAATGGCTATCTAGCCATGCTTGTAGGTTTCCTTATGGTGATCACATGAGGGAGAAATCAATATGCCAAAGTAGAAGAAAATTTGTTTTTACAAGTTAAAAGCAATTTTGTCTAAGTGTTGAATTAAACAATTTGGAAGCCTATATGCTCATGTGGATAGAACTGAAGACAAGATACTAATGGTGTTTGGACAAAGTTGAGAGAGGGATGCAGTATGTTGTATGTTGAATGACTTGTTGAGTACAGAATGAAGACTTACTGATTGGTATTTTTGATGTGTGTGCCTGTGGAAAACTTTGGAAGAGTGTAATGTATCAATTGTAATTTGTAATATGAAATTTGTATAGGGAGGTTGGGTGGATCTGGGGAAAGACTTATTGGTCTTTTGACAAGTTGAAGCTTGTTTGGATGTTGTAGCATCCCAGACAGTTGTAGTTGACTGAACCATTATGGTGGGTGGTGCCATCTTATGGGTTGTATCCCATATTGGAGATTGAATTCTTGACTTATATAAATATTACAAAACTATATCTTGTGTCCCTTGTGCAATATCTTGATAGTGATGTGTTTAGTTGATGAATGACATGTGCCTAGTTGATATTGTTCTTTGATAAATATTTTGTTGAAGCAATTGTGAAAAATGATATAAGATTGGTAGAAAAGGTTGAAATTGAGTTCAATCCTTACCTCATTGATTCAACCCCCCGCCCCTCTCAGTGAGCATTGTGTCTAACAGACTGAATTTTTCATTGATGCCAATAAGTGTTGCACAGTGGCATTTGATTTCCTCACAAGGAGACCTTGATAGTTTGGGCATTGGAACACTATGTGGCCCAAATGGTCCAAATTAAAGTTGTCCTTCTACGATGGAAAGTGATTAACATAGTGTCAATGAACAATAGCTTAGTGGAGCATCGAGTCTATAAAAAAAAATGAATTGGCTAGAGTCATTGTTGACTGGACCCTGTTGTTGCAATTACTCTGGTTTAAATAGAAGGAGGGAGTTGTAGGGTTGTTAAATTCATTTGGAAGGTACAAGACCCGAAGAATACAATTGTTATTTTGAGCCTCAATGTTATTTTGGATCCCCCAAAAAAGGATGCATGCTTACCTTTTATGAATTTACGGCCAGATGATTGTTGCAAAGTATGACTGATATCTCTAGTTTTGGATATGGTTGATAAAGAAATCCAGGCTCAATCCACGCTCAATCAATCACAGCTATAGAAAATGTGTCGAAAATGCATGAGTCAGGCGGTACAACGGACGGACAATTCCATGCACATTCTCACATTACGCTTTCAATTATGGAAGAATTGAGGTTTTAGCCTAGAGACTCTAGAGACACTTTGTGTGCTTGTCAGAGAGGGACTGGGAGGCAGTTGATGCATCTTTTTGATCGTTTTTATAAATTAAACACTTCTTTCAAATAGGGTACCCCTTGACCTAGACCCAACAGATTTGTAACACAAAATAGAATTTAAATATTAGTAGAGTTGTGAATCTTCAGTAAAAAGAGAAGCTTTCTCTAACTCAACAAGGATAATTATTAATGCCATTACAAATTGACCCACGCATAGATAGCCAAGAGCTATTAATGCCATTAATTACAACTTCACCTGCGCGTAAATAGCCTTTGAAAGTTTGTATTGGTTTTGCGGGTGTGCAAAGATAGCCATATATCGTTGATATAGAGACGAAAGTTTGTTGAAAATTAAAAACATCAATATTGCCATGGTTTTTTCGCCATGATAAAAAAAATGAAGTATTAATCCACGAATATTCAAAAAGTGGAAGTATTTCGTGGAAAAATCCACCTAAATGTATTAGTTTGTTGGATTGGCATTCCTATACCTATCTGTATTCTCCAGATTTTTTTTTATATTTACTATGCCTTTACCTTGGAGTGTGGTAAACCATTGCTAATTGAGAATTCCATCCATATTTTTAGTATGCTTGTGTTTAACCATTGGTTACACTATGCTATACATGATTATTGTTTTATGAAATTTTATATATAGATAGCATTTTTCTGCAGATTCGAAATATGTAATTTTAAAAAAAGAATTAATACTTCTATTTTGTTTTTTATTTTTCTTGTGTCATGACTCCTTAACTCAAAAAACACATTGTTAGTGTTTTATCCACAACTCTTATGTTTCTCAAGCATTTTGAAAAAAATTGTATGGTTCACTAAAGGACACTGACCTCTACACGCTATAAAAGAAATAGTTTCATGATAATTGCATTAATACCTTCAAAGGATACAACCACATTTGTGGTACTATTTTTGAGGTTCTATCACTTAGATAATTAAAACAAAATTAACAATTGTTATTTTTTTTGGAAAAAATAGTAGTACATAGTCCTACTTGTTATCTATATGTCTACGGGTTTTTCTAAGTTGGTTCCATCATTTATGCACACAAAGGTTGCACCCACAAAAACATATACCTTATAGTTTGTACCCCAAAAAAAGTGTTCATTAAAAAAAATCAAACTTTAGACAATTAAGAACATTTTCAATAGAAAAAATGTATATATTTGAAAATGTCATTCAATTTCCAACATTTCATCTTTTTTACTCATTACAAGATTCATTGTGTATGTATTTCAAAATATCCATGTAAGTTGAAGGATGCCTATTTTTTCAGTTTTCTATTATATCTAATGTGTCAAAAGAGACCCTCATTAGCTTGCACACACCCCCATGTAATATTGTGCAATTATTGACATGTATACATATTCCGTTAGTAATGAACAACAATTAAATCATTTTTTTATGCACCATACATCTAGTGTCATATTTATCCATTCAACATATAAATTTAACTTAGTATCCACGCACCCATTATCTATTAAATATCCACGTTAGAGACATAATTAAAATGAAAAAACAATTCATAATATTAACATCACACACACACACCCATATATAACTTCACAAATAATAAATCCATAGGTCCACAATGTCAGCATATTGACAAAGTTCCACAATAATAAGAAAATAGAAATAGGTAATGATAGTTCAAATGATAAATTCAAAATGGGGCATTACATACATCAGCCCTTCAGGAAACTTCATCGTGAAGTTATAATCAAAATAGTGTGGTAAAATCATAATGCATGGTCTTTGCATCCTTCCAAATAGCAGAACTTGGGTTATATTGTTCCCATTGGACCTTAACATGGTCCACCAAATGGTGTCTAAGTTTTCTAACCATGTAGTCCAATATATGTAATGGTTTGACCACGATGGTCCCCTCGTACGAAACTTGTAGTTCCTTCAAATTCAATCTATGAGGCTCATTTGCTATATAATGTCGTAAAACAATTACATGAAAAACATTATGGGTTTTATGAAAATGGGGTGGAAGCACAAGACGATATGTGATGCCTCTAACTTTCTCCAAATTTTCAAAGGTTCATATGAATATGGTGACTACTTTCTCCCCTTTCCAAACCGAATGGTACTTTTATTAGGCTTGATTCCTACAAAAATTGTATCCTCCACTTTATATCATGAGATTCCTTTAACCATTTCCTAATATGAATCACATGTTCTTCCATTTCTTGAATCAGCTTAGGCCCTACAATTACTCAATCATTTAACCTTTCCAAACTTAATGGTGTTCTATATGGCTTCCTACACAAGACTTGATAAGGTGGCATACCCAAAGAGCTATGGTAACTATTATTGTAAACAAATTTTACTAAGGGTAAGTGATTTTTCCAATGGTTCTATTGATCCATATCATACATACTAAGCATTTCCTCTCTCACCTACTTCATTCGTTATTTCCTCTCATCTGTCTATGGGTGGTAATATATGATTGAGCTCAACCGAGTTCGTAAGGATGACTACAAACTTGTCCAAAACCTAGATGTAAACCAGACATCCCTATCCGAGATAATCTACTTGGGAAACCCATGAACAAAAAATATAATTTATGAATACATGTGTTACATGTGACGTCATAGGTCTCCTTAACTGGAATTAAGTGAGCAATTGTGTTAAAGTTATCAATTATGACCATAATTGCATCATTCCTGTGAGAGTTAAAAGGAAATATCACCACAAATTCCATGGAAATAACCTCTCACTTTGACATAGGAACGTCATACGGTTACAACAATCCTGTTGGGTGGTGATGATCAACTTTTACCTGCTGACATTCGAGGATACTAGCAATGAATTTGACCATGTCTCACTTCATTTCTTCCAAAAATAAGAGTTCTTTCATATTTGCATACATCTTCTTTTCACCAGAATGCACGAAATATATTGCTCTATGGGATTCCCTAAGTATAATTTCTCTAATATCACCTTCCTCGAGGATATACATTTTCCCTTGATATCGAAACAATCCATATTCTTCCAAATCGTTAGTAATCCTTTCAGTTTTGCGAATGTGACATCACATTCCTTGGTCCATTCATACTTGATTCCCTTACGATGTAAGGTAGTTATGGGTTTTGCAATTTTTGAGAAACCTTCTATAGTACCCCAATGAAAACATGAAGCTCCCCACTTCATGTGCATTCCTTAGCATGGGGCAATCTATTATGGCCTTCACGTTTCTGGGGTCCACATAAATTCCCTCCCTGGAAATTATATGTCCCATATAATGGATATCATTTTAATAAAAAGAAAATTTCGACGACTTACCATACAAGTTATGTTTTCTTAACCATGAACAAACCATTCACAAGTGTTCCTCGTGCTCTCTTTCATTCTTGGAGTAGATAAGTATATAATCCAAGAATACTTGAACAAACTGATATAAATACTTCTAAGATGTGCTATTCATGAGTCTCATGAATATTGTTGGTGCATTGGTCAAACCAAAGGGCACCACTACGTAATCATAGTTCCCAAACCAAGTTTTGAAGGAAATATTAAGTATATCACCTTCCTTAATTCAAATTTGGTGATAACCCGACAACAGGTTGATATTCAAGAAGAGTATTTCCCCTTCTGTTTGATCAAAGAGGTCATCAATTCGAGCTCAGTGGGTACTCTCTTTCACTATGGAACTATTAAAATATCTGTAATCTATGCAAATATGTAACAACCATCCTTATTATTTACAAAATTTTCTGATGCACCCCATAGTGAAATACTTGGTCTTATGAATCCTAGGTCTAACAATTCCTTTAGTTGCATTTTCAACTCATGAAGATCTGGGGACGCCATTGTGTAAGGTTTCTTAGAGCTTAGCTCCAAACCAGGTTTTATCTCAATGGTAAAATCAAGTTCTCTCTCTTGAGGTAACCTAGGTGGTTCCCTGGGAAGGATGTCACTGAATTCCACTGATACAAGGTACTAATCTAAGGAGGGTCTATTTTAATTACTTATTTCTTCAACAATATACAACTGACATCCCTATCTAATACATAAATTTACATTAATCACTGAGATGAAATGTAGGGATACCTTCCATTTAATACCATGAATCTTAATGGATTTCTCTTTGTCATGAAAACAATCTTGAAATCTCTTCTCCTAACATTCTAAGAGAACTTGATATTAATCAAGTCGGTTCATACATAAGATAAGTTCATAAGTCTGGAGGAAGGTGACATACACCTTGACTTTGGTAACACACTATAACCCAAGATCCACCATACATTTGTCAACACTAGGTCCTACTGCTTGTTTTACCCCTGAATCCATTTCAACAAAGTTGAAATCCTCATAATCGTAGGCATCCTAGCCATATTTATCTAATGCATATGGAGAAATAAAACTATATGTAGCATTGGAATCAAGCAACATTATGAGTTTAACATTATTGATTTTACTATGATGATCACTAGAGTAGATTGGTGTTCATCCTAATGGTTTGTTTATTGCTACCAAGATTTGATGCTTACTTCCTCCACTCACCATTAGGGGCTTTCCCTATCGATGAACAGTACTAAATCATAACTCAAGACAATCATGATGATAATTTTTTCCCCCAAAACACTAAAAAACACCTTTAGATAGAGGGGGTGAGCTAAAATATTGAGATATTTAACAGGGGTTCCTTCCCATGAAGCCCCTTCCACTAACAACTGCTCCCCAATAATTCCTTACACTCTAGTCAGTCCTTGTTGTATATTGGGATACTACATTAGCTTCCATTGATATATCTACTATTGCAACTCTGGGTGTATACTTTTTTCCATATGGCGGTGGCATTGCATACCCTCTCCTAGGGTAGCTTCGAGTAGTTTTCCATACAAACCTTGACTACCGAGTATTGTATGATCTAAATGGTTTCACACCCAACATATCTTCAATATAATTAGCACATTCAACTTCCTAATAAACTGAATTTGGTCTCCATGTTTGTACTTGGTCCATGAACTCAAGATTAATCCTATGCACAAAGCGCGCGTCCTGGCATTGGTTGTTGTCCAAGTAAGTGACATACTTAATCAGTTACATGAATCTTGCCTCATATTCCTTTATTGATAGATTATATTATACCAAGGCATGAATGGATCCTACTTGTTGTTCCTGGTAGAAGGTGGGAAATTACTTTCCTCTAAAATTATCCACAAATAGTTCCCATTGAATAGTGTCTAGGGTAAAGTGCAGCTGCCTTTCTTGGTTTTCCACTAGTTCAAATAATTGTCCTTAACATGAAAAATGGATATCTTGGATTTGGATTTGGAATATTAGTCCTATAATGCTAAATTCCTGATCATCCCTCCCATCCATGACTCTTCTTGTACCCCTTCATGACCCCTAGAAAACTATGGAAGCTTGATTTTCTAAAGTTTCCTTGTGATGTCTTGATGAAGAGGTCTCTGCACTATGTTTAGTGGTACTTTAGGGTTTTCTTCCCTCAATGGAAATTCCTCCACTTCTACTTCCAGTGTAACGCTTACCCTCGAGAGTCCCTTGAGTGCCTCATTAATTGCTTCAAGGGAGATAAAAATGATAATTGACTCCGACGATGGTTTCGGCACATTCTTCCCAAGCGTCATCGCTCGACCTATCCCTCGACTTGCTCATGTCCTCACCATAATTATACTATTGAATAGCATAAATCGTCATTAGTACATGGTTTTGGTTTTATCTAGGCCACAATTAAACACATACCCAAAACATAAAGAGTGAGTGAAATTTTCTTTCTTTCTTCACCCATAAATGACCTTTACCTAATACTAAGGAAATTGCTTTAAAGGTGAAGGGTACGAAGGCACTACTACATCTCCTCATGAAATTCATCACTAGTTACGAATACATTATGTCTTAGCCAAATGCATGGTGTCACGTTTCCTTTGCAGGTTTTGTATTCATAGAAGAGCGCACCTACTACAAGGTGGCGCTTGTCATAAATTTTCACATGAAACCTTTTAGGTTACTTAGTTTGACCTAAATTTGAATTAAACTTACTTCTACTTACCCTGCAACCATGTTCGTATTAATATCCTTATAATTAACCCATAATTAGTATATTAGTTCACCACATGAATATTAATTATCAAAACCTACATTTACATATGAATTTTACATAAAATTCAAATCCTGATTTAAATTATTTTAAAATGTGATTTCTGAAAATAAAAATAAAAAATTTAAACCCTAACTTATATTATCCTAATCATATATTTATTAACATAAAATTTGAAATATATATAAACAAAATTATTTAATTTGTAAATGCATTAACAAATTCAAATTCTAAAATATATAACAGTTGAACTAATTTAAATTTAAAACACACAAACATGAAAATATTAATACAATATAACCCTAACATTTTATATCGATGTTATATTTTAAACGAACAACTTTCATTAACAACTCATTTACGAGGAAACCCGCATGAAGGAATTGTGGTGGGTGTGTGCATGGTGGACACATAATTGTTCTTCCAAGACCACAAGAGTAAAACGCTGGCCTCTACATACTCCAGTCATTTTCCCTGCTAGATTTTGGTGATTAGCTTTGCAACTCCAACATGGATGTGCCTCAACCGGTGGGTTTTTATTGCCCAGTTGGCTTATTTGAGCGACGCTCTTAAGTTAGATGCATGCAGCATAGCGTGGAGATATTGTTATCTAGGGAAGAAGAGATTTCGAGTATAGAAATATTGATATTGAGTGGGAGAGAAAACGTGCTAATGGAATCCTGCCTCAGTATACCCAAATTCCCCCTTTCCATCCTTGTCTTCACCCTATTGTGTATGTGAGACTAAGATGTGTCCATGCTACATAGTGCAAGGTTTACACTAGCGGGATTGAGTGTGGATTTGTTTAGCATTGGAATTTGGTGTTTAGGCTCAACGTTGAGTGTGGATTTGTTTAGCATTGAAATTTGGTGTTTAGGCTCAATGTTTAGAGCTTCGACTCACAAAACGCATAGGGAAAGGATTCAATCGGTGGGATCATATGGCTTGTAGTGTGGTTGATAAGTCTACCTAGACATGACCTACAAGGTCATGGAGGTCGAGTCTAATCTATCCCAAGTCAAAAGAAAAAGACACATTTTTTTTTTCCATGAGCGCATATATGCCCCCTCTCCTCTCCCATAGCTCGGTCATAGCTTATTTTTTCAAGAAGACTAATCTAGGTAAATGTATGGGTATTTGTCCACAATTTGGTTTTGATTTGAGAGTTTTTCCGACATCGGTGTTGGTGTTGTATGAGGCCTTAACTCATGGACGAGAATTAAACAAACCTCATGCTTATTGTTGGGTTTTAATTGTGCTCCTCTCTTTTTTTAGACATTATTTGGCCTTTTGTATTTTTTTGGGGGGGATTCTAATGTTTAATTGCTACATCGAACACCAACTAGTTAGATATACTTGAGCATTCTATTAAGGGCTAAATAAAATACTGATTTTTATTTTAATTGCATAAATTTTGCAAGATTCACATTTCCTTTCTAATGGTTGGCTTAATGATAAAATGTGGTTCGATAGGCTTAACACTTAAGGACCTAGACAAAGGCATTTTTCTGAGTTTAATTTTGAATTTATAGATCTTCTTTTTATATGTTTATTTAACCTATAATTTGTGGGTATGTAGGTAGATTTTGAGGTGTATATGGTCACTTAAACTCTAGGTTGGAGTGTTCATGCATCGATTAAATTTGGGTTTACAATGATAATTGGGTCTTTATCCACCCTTTTAAATTTTTTTATTTTGATTATAGAGTTGACAATCATTTCAAGATTGCTTACTCATCAAGTAGGGAACTTGGGAAACATTTGGGGTGACCCTCATAATGCAAGGATACACACAAGTATATTAATAGGTATATTTATTATTCTCTGCCACTCTTGATTATTTTTAATTGGCTATTAGTTCTCCCTATGATTAACAGATTCCTCGATCAAATGGATTTGATGTTAACATTTTCTCTACTAAGGATTTTTATGTTATAAATTTCTATTTATTTTTTTCTTTTACAGCTTTTAGAAGTTCTTTCATCTTCCCCATTCAATATAACTCCGTACATATATTTATTTAACTCTTTTAATTCCTATTTTTTTCTCGTAGTAGGTAGAAAAGGTTTCTTTCATGGTAATTGGCTTTGTCACAATACTGATTTTTAGTCACTAGATAGGTTATGTATATTGAAATTTCACTTCTATACATAATATATATACTTCTAATTTCATATCTATATACTCTTTTGTTTGCATGGAAGAGGTTTGATCAAATGTAGGATTGAGCATAGACTGGAGTAAATAAACATTGGCTTGAGCACAGACAAGACTAAATATTCCCAGGATGTATTCTTTTTTTTTTGGGTTTTGTCATATCTTAATTTATGTTTCATTCTTAATTTTTTCTATAGTTTATGTTTTTTTTTCTTCCAACTGTATTAATCCCTTTCGTTCCATATTTTGAACCATGGCTTTGATACCATGTGTAGGGACCTATCATGGCCCCAAAATTCTTAACAATATCTAACTTGTTCAAAATATTTTTTTGTCTTCATTTATCTATGTGTTTTTTTATGTTGGTTTAAAGGTCAAATGTCATGTTCACTGTGCAATTGTGCATGTATAAAGAAGAAAAATAAAAATTGAATGAAAATTATGTTCTCGTTACATTGATACAATTGAGAGAATAAGAATGTAATAAAAGAATAACCTACACATTTTTTTCATCTTACTAAATCATACAGTTTCATACATCATAATGAAATCATGTAATAATGTAAACCTTGCCATATTACATAGCACTAACACTTAGTAGAATACCTATAGTTCAGTAGTTTTCTATGTATCTTTTTCTTTGCATCTCCCTCATGTCAAAAACCCAACTGCCTAAAAAAATTTACAACCTTTCCAACTAGGAACAGCCTCGTCAGCTCGCTAGATCCAAGAAACTTTGTTTATGGACTCTTGTTCCCAAAACCTAAGTACAACTAGTCAACCCAGTGCTGTAAATTTTCCCAAATCAATGAAAACAAGCCTCCATTATTTTCCCAAATAAATCCTCCCCCTCAAATCATGTTCATCCCTTTCATGTATCCTTTTCCTCTCCACCGACTCCCTCTCAAGCCTTTACTGCTTTATCCCCCTTATCCCCTTAAATAATGTCACAAGCCCTTACTTATCTACTATGTCATGGTTCATTACCTTTTCAATCTAGTTGACGCTCGATATAAATGCACATTCATTCATAAAAATAATATTTAGTTATTTAAATAATCACAACTCTTTTCACACTGAACCAACAACTCTTTCAGCATAATTTAACATTTTTCAACAATATATTTATTCAATATTCTAACTTCACATTATTTAAGTTTCAAATTGATTATAATAAAAATAATAAAATGACATTTATTTATTGTTACCATATATCATAGTCAACCATATATTATAATTAAGACTCAATTAATATTTATTGATGATTAATTAATACTATTGTTACTTTAATGACTACTCATGGAACTATTTACCACATTCAATAATTGAACCTTATCTATAATTAATTGTAATTAATATTTATTTATTACCACTTTCTAATTAATACTAATTAATACTAATTAATCATAATGAATTATAATGTAATTAGAAAAAATAACAATGCATCAATGACTAGTCAACATAGATTAATATTAAGTAATACAAGCATATATAGACGAGTTATGTAATCTCATCTACTACTTACATACTTCGTGAATGTACACTAGCAGTACTCAAACTCACATAACACATAATCACATTTAAGTTATTATCTGTAGATGCATACTTACATACAAATTTTAAATGTTTAACAATTTACTAACATAGATCATAATTACTTATGAAAACCACACAATTTACTTAGTTACGATACAAGAATCAATAAAAAAAATTCAACATATATATATATATATATATATATATATAATTAACTAAGTTTTTCTCCCTAACTTCAATGGCACTCCTATGTACTTTATTCCTTCTATATAATTCACAACTAACTTCCACATCCTATCATTCCTTTGTTGGACTACTCTGGAGTGTCAACTAAATGAACAACTTCAATTAGAATCTGTAAGGGCAAGTGACGACTACATTGACCAATATTCCCCAGAAGACACCCACTAGTCATGATCACACACCTTGGGGAGTACCCCATATCACAACCCTCCCATGACTCTGGGTTTCATGGGATAAACGGTGGGTAATGCCTCCACCCCCCAATGGAACAAGGGACTATGTCTACATCGATATAGTGATTGAGTTGCGATTGTTGTACTAAGGTTTTATCATCAAATAACCAATTTGGGAAATTAGGTTTTCCTGAAACCCTACACCTATTTACAAATCATGCTAATAAACCAATAGTCTTATGTAACAATAATGACTCATTCACATACCACTTCTCTTTCGAAATTCATGTCAACAATGTACTTCCATTTTATAGGACTCATCTATCACTTAGCTCTTTTAAACCTATAGGTTAGTCTCCCAGCACAAGATCATGCAATATTGGGTAATCATTGACATGTATACATATTTAATTACTAATGAAAAACAATTCAATCATTTTTCTATGTACCATGCATATGGTGTTAGATTCATCCATTCAACATATATCTCTAACTTGGTATCCTCGTACCCATCATCTATTAAATTTGCATGTTAGAGACAAAATTAAAACACAACAATCATTCATAATATTAACATCACACATAGACAAACATAAATAACTTCAGCAAAATAATAAATCCATTCCACAATAATAAGAAAATACAAACAAGTAATGATAGTTTAGATGACAAAGTCAAAACACGACATTACAACTTTTGTGATATTCTTTATTTGAAAATGGTTTCCTAGGAGGCTTTTCCCTTTATTTGTTAGGTCACAACAAGGAAAGGTAATTTTTGTGCTTCTTTATTCTATTACTTATGTTTAATTTTCTATTTCTCTTCTATGAGAAAATCCAGAACAATCTAGCAATGAAATTTGGTACTTGTTTGAATGATATGATCAGAGATGCTACTATTCTCAAGTATGTGAAGTGGGTGATCCAGCTCAAATATATTTGTAAGGAGTTTGCAAGTTTTCTCCTTGATTAATATTTATTTTTTACTTTAAAGTTACACAAATATTGGAAGCACATAAATCTCTAAGATACATACAATGCAACAAAGAGAGATAATGGT
>LPNX010018270.1:20000-101501 GCA_001517045.1 Pseudotsuga menziesii | reverse complement strand
TATATATATAATTGGTTTAAAAATATTAATGTATTAAATTTGACTTACCTTTTTCACTATAAAAATTGTGCAATATAAATAAGTAGATACAAAGAAGTCTCTTTTGGAAGTAGCCATTTTAATTATTTCAAGAACAATGCAAGGAAAATGAGAATATTTTTATGATCTTGATTTATGTGAAAATGAAATGAAATAATAGATATATAATCATAAACATAGACATATTGCAAATAAAATAGATATACAATAGACACATATTCTATTAAAAAGAAAAAATAGAACAAACTGTAAATCCAACAACTAGAATGGTGGCAGTTATCTATGAGAAGAGATGTGGATTCTATGCTCATATGTTCCAAGATGAATACATAATGAATAAAAATGGTCCTATTTATTATATGCATGAGGGTGAGAACCCGAAACGTCCAAAACATAACCCTAGAAGATGAACCGTCATAAAGTTTGCAACCCCAAGGTGGTTAGTTGGACAGTCAACGTCCCGGCGTCATAACTTTTTCATATGATCTTTGATTGGTGTGCTCGATAGATTGTTGGAAAAATCTATTTGATATTTACATCTTTAAAATATTACCAAGTGCATTCAATTGACAATCCCCCCCCCGCCCCCCCCTTAAATCACCAAAAAACATCATTTAGGGCCTCAAAATAGCCCTGGAAGTTTGGGATCCAAAAAACCGTAGAAAAAATACTAGAAAATTGCCAAAATGGACAATTGTTTTGAGCCAGTGGAATAGTTGGGTGGCCACTGATCTCCATATGGATCAATCCTCCAACCTTAGGAAGTAATGGTCTCCTTTTTTTCAATTCCATTATCATCTGTTGAACTTTGTTTTGAGTTGAGCTCATGGTGCAACATTTGTTGAAGTGAAAATGATGATTTTCATTGACATATTTGAGGGTTTTACTCATTGTTGATGGATGAGATGGAGCTATTGAACAATTCTAGTTATCATGTTATCCTTGGTCTAATATAGTGTGGATGGTTTCTTCTTGGAGGAGCACCTTGAATGTGTGGCCTTGCACTATATAGATACTTATATAGATGAGGAAACAATGACTTTGTGTTATTTTTGTTTCTATTGAATTGAGACACCCTATGAAGAGGTTGTGGAGGTATCTACAATCTAATGTTGTCCTTCATCGGAAAATGTGAAGAGGGGATTTTTTTCGGTGTGGAAGATTATCTTCCTTCCCTGTGATATTGTGGTAGGTGCAACTGTCTCTGATATCTGATAGAGTTGTCCTACCAAAGTGACAATGACACTACAAGGTCGTGATTCATATACAACATGCCACTTCAGCATATATGGTTGTCCTAAAGGAACATCATGGAATTCAAGTGGGGCCACATCAAACAATACCTTGTCTTTGAAAGGATGGATTCCATATGGTAGGCAACATCGCTGACTAATATGAATACCACGTCCTTGGCTTAGCCAACCAATGTTGTAGGGAAGCCAATGTTGTAGGGTTTTGGGCATGGTGTTGTTAGAAGCACAATACTCTTGATCACTTTTGTTGATATTAGGTTCTCTTGGTTGTCGTAGTCAACAAAAAAATGTAAGGGGATTCCCTTCACCCACATCTATGAGTGGAAGAGACATTCCTCTACCTCTAACTCTTCAGGATCCTCTTGTTGAATTTGTGTGGTAGAAACAGTGACACTCAATTCTACATCAATTATCTATCTACCCTGGTCCACGAACATGAAATTGGGTTTTGAATCAAAATCGAGATCTGATCCTAAAGCTTTGATATCGGTCACCAATGAATACTTTGAGCGACATTCATCAATTTTGTGCCAGGGTATTTTATGGAACTCGCATCACTTCTCAGTGTCCTTCTTTATATTTCCATTTCCTTTCCTTTCTTGTGGCTAGGACCAGTTATCCTTTCCATATACTATGTTCTATGGTTCATGATTTCCCTTTCCTTTATTATTCGATAGATTCACAATTCCAAATTCTTTCTTCTTATTTTGTCAAAATTTCTCCTTGATTTTGACAACATACCGATAGGTAGATCATAGTGAAGGGATATCCAAGAAGTCAAAATCTGTTCGGATTTACCGATGCAGGCCACTATGATATTTTAGTACCAGGAATCCCTCGGAGTCCTTGATACCTAGATTTGTGCACAAGGTATGAAATTTTTTGGTGTACTCTGACACTGTTTGGTCCCTCTCTTGACGCATAATGGTCCATTTTGTTTACTGGTCATGATAGTTTCCCATAGGGTAATATTGTTCCTTGACAATGCTTATGAAAGAGGCCCATGTGGGATTTTCATCAAACATTCTAGACTCATATGATGATTTTTTCTCACAATAAGTATTCCACCAATTTTTGACATGGGGGTTGACCTTAAGGACTGCAAAGGTGATATTTTCCTTGTTGTATAAATTGTGGACAGAGAAATAACATTCTAGAACATTCAACAACTTATCTATGGCATCAACATCAATCTAGTCTTCAAATAAATAAATATCAAAGTTATATTGTACCTTTAAGGGAGTTGAATCCCCAAAATGACTTCTAGTTGAAGGTGCTTCTACCGCTATCAGCATTCATCGAAGGATCTAGGAAAAATTATCCATCATCTAGCTCCTCTGTCATGCAAGGGATTCCTTAGGAAATGACTTGATAGGGTCTCCTTCTCTGACATATCTTTTTTTTTTCCTCCACGGGAGGCCATTTGGTGGGGAAAGAGTGATATTCCCTGAGTGAAACTAGTTTGAGAGACAATTCTCTATACCCTGACCTCATTGAGTACATGTACCAAGAAGAAATCCATTGATCTGGATTTATGTGAGAAGGAAATGAAAGAACATACATATAATCATAAACAAAACCATATTATAAGGAAAACATAGATACAATGAACACATATTCTGTTAAATGGCAGAAATAGAACATAATGTAAATAAAAAATCTAGAATGGTGGTAGTTATGTATGAGAAGAGATGTTGTCTCCACACTCATCCATTCCAAGATAAATATAAATTGAGGCTTAAAGGGCCTATTATTATGAAAATATGATTCTCATCAAGATCTAGGAGCTAAGACAATCCTCACAACTCAAGAGTTTCACAAACTATACAAAAAAAACAATGAAAAGAGCAAACTTAACACATATGAATAGTGCCCATAACTAAAATTTATATTACTTTACAAGATTTAAATATGTTTGGAACATGATTATAATACAATAGGAGAGTATCATTGGCCTTTGGAGGAAAATTGGAGGCATACATGTGGTAGGCTTAGATTGGACCTCAAACCCCCCTAAGTGGACCAATGAGCTCCCAAACCACCTCGAATGGTCACAAATGGCCATGTGAACGTAGGTGAAGCATGATAGGACATAAATGAGGGTAGGATAGGATTTTTGTAGTGCATGGGTGAGTGGTAGTGGCTCAAGCAAATAATTCATGGTTCCAAAGATCCAGAAACACTCAAATACTTCTTCTGGTCAAACCACTTCCTTGTTTTAAGGAGTGGGAGCACCCCCAAGGATTGAAATGTCATTGATGAGTGCATATGACTCTCATGAATGATCAAATTTGTGTGCTTGGGTGAATTAATGAGTCCAAAATCCCCAACTACCTTGCTAAACCAACATAACCAAGGTTTGGACCATACAACATAAGTACAAAAAATATGAAAGTGTGTCCTAGGTGTATGTGACCATGGTACTAGGTGGTATGATGCTCTAAAATCCCCCATTAATCCTTAATTAATTTAATCACATAAAAATTTGAGGCCTTGGAAACTAATTCTCAGGTCACCTCTTACAAAATTTTATTTGTCCATATAACCAAGGTAAGGAGGAAAACCACATGGGAACAAAACCACCCCTCTAAAATGGACATGGAGAAAAATATAAAAGTTAATATCAGTCATCACCATGTTTTATCTACTCCAAGGAGTGAACTCATATAGCTGGTGAATGTCTTCTCTTGGTGAAGCTCTTGGTGAACATGTCAGCAGTTTTCTCTGCATATGGGTAATAATGCAATGATATCACCTTCTCATGGACCAAGATCTAGATGTAGTGCATGTGTATCTCAATGTACTTGTTCATATGTATCTTTACTGGATCGGTGAATATATCTATTACACTTTGATTTTCACACCAAATGACAGTGGGTGAATCAAATGCAAAACCAAGTTCTCCAAGAATGCCTTGCAACCACACACATAGTGTAGTCTTATTCACTGCTCCTCTGTACTTGGACGTAAATGATGAAAGGGATACAGTGTGTTGTTTCTTAATTGACTAGAATATGGGACCATTTGAAACCATGAATACATATACTGAAGTGTAATTTATGTCAATGGAATATCTAACCCAATCAGAATCAATAAATCCAATAAGCTCTAGTGGAAAACTAGTAGCATAGTGTATCTCGAAGTGTTTGGTTCATTGCACATAATGAAATATCATTTTATCATTATTCCAATGGATATCATGAGTCTCCTACATGTATATTTCAAAAACACCTACTTCATAATCCACATCAGGTCAAGATTGTATGAGATACAACAAGCTCCTAACTAGTTGTCGATATAGTGAGTTGTCCACCAATGCAGATGAACCAAAATCACCTAGTTTCACTCTTGAAAGGAATGGATACTTGGTTGCCTTACATTTATCCATTTTGAACTTAAATAATAGGTATTCATCATACTATTATTGTATGAACTTGATACCTGCATTATATTGATCAATCTCCAAGCCAAGAAATTGTTTCAACAATCCAAGGTCGGACATTGAAAACGCATTATGCAATGAATACTTAATTGAACCTATATCGGAAATGCAAATTCCAGTGATAAAAATATTATCAACATAGAATACTATTATCTGAAATGAATCATCTAAATGCTGAAAATATACATTAGGATCACATTTCCATCTTTCAAAGCCTAATGATAGAAGAAAGTTGTCCATCTTGGCATACCAAACCCCGGGGGATTGCTTGAGGCCATAGAGAGACTTATTCAACCTGAAAACAAGTAAATTATCATGAATGAAACCTTCAATATGCTGCACATAAATATCCTCATGAAGGTCACCATGAATAAAAGCACTCTTCACATACATGTGGTGCACCTCCCATCGCTTAGATGCAGCAATGGCCAAAACTAGCATGATAGAGTCCATCTTTGAAACCAGTGAAAATGTATTTGTATAGTCCAATCCTTGGACTTGAGAGAAGCCTTTGGAAACCAAACTGGGATTATGCTTCAGATATGAACCTCCAACATCCATATTGGTTCTATAACTCCACTTACATTGCGCTATTTCATCTTGGAAGGTAGAGGAATCAACTCCCAAGTTTCATTTTCTTGCAAAGAATTTAACTCTTCTTGCATGGATATTTTACATCCTGAATCATGTGATGCTTCATCATATGACTGAAAATCAGGTCCAACCATCATGAAGCACCTCACTGGAATATTCAAATCACAAGTGGATAAAGAATTGTGAAACTGAGATCTAGTCTTCCTAGAGTCTAGTTGATCTCCAGCAAGATCATAGGATGCTTGTATGGTTTTCTCAACCCATTTTGGTATTATGCGTGATTAATTATATACATGCATGTCATAATATTCATATTCCATATCAAAATCAGAAAAATAATAGAGATAATCATCATTTACATCATCATTGAGTGGAGGGTGTGAGAAATCCCCCTCGACTAGTTCGATCTCTTGCATGAGTTCTTATTCGAACTATACACTTCTATCAATGAAGGTTTTCTAAGATGAGGGATAAAATATATTTTATCCCTTTTGAATATTCAGCATATCCAACCATTGTGGACTCCTTTATTTGAGTTTTCCATGTCTTTGTCTTCTCTAGAGGAATTCTATCCCAATCCTTTGAGCCAAAAAAATGAAATGAGAAACATTGGGCTTGTGACCACTCCAAGCCTCAAATGGATTTTTCTAATCAAATGCTTTATGTGAAAATTTGTTTTGAACATATGCATCACAATTGATGGCTTCATCTCATATCTTAGGAGATAAATACTTAGCCTCCAACATGCAAGCGACCATCTCCTTCAATGCTCTATTATCACGCTCTACCACACCATTTTTTTCAGGCGTGTAAGGAATAAAATGTTGCATTTGAATGCCATTTTTTCACATAGATGTTGTAGGTTGTTGTTAACATATTCCTTTCCATTATCAATCCTTAAGACCTTTATCTTATTCCCACTCAAGTTCTCAACCAAAGCCTTGAAAATTTTGAAGATCTCAATATTAATCTCCACAGTGACCTAGGGAATATACACAAGTATCATCAAAGATTAATAACAAATAACTCATGAAAATGGTGTAATAGGGCTACGAAATGAGTAGCCTCTTTGTATATTCACACAAATAATGAGTAATTACATTACAAGATCATGCTACAAGCATGAATGACTAGCAATTCAAATTCCCAAGGAGGTCATTCGAATTGAATGAGTGAGTCTAGATTAACTGAATGTAAGACACAGTCAACACTCAAGTTAACCACCGATCAAAACCCTAATTGACTGAAATGAGCCCTAACTGAATTTGGAGTGCAATAAATAACTAAGCCTAACTAAAATTAGGTCAGACACATGTCACAGCAAGCCAACCATCAAGTGGTAGTGCTTCAGTGACTCCAATGAACCCCGATGAGGTTAACTGAAGTGTAACTGAACATCAGAAGTGGTTGGAGGTGCCCCTATTGAATCTAGTTCATTAAATAATCAATTTAATGAGGAGAGGAACCTTCACTACTCTGTTTAACTGATTGTAACCATCAGTTAGCAATTTGGGGCATTAATGACACTCAGATCACCCCCGAACTGCTCTAGTTCGCCTCCCCGAATGTAGGAAAAGGCTAAGTTAGCCTCATTGACTAAAGGTAAGCATGGGTGTGATATAGCTGATGGCATTTAATGCTCCACTGATGTCAATTAAGTCAATAATACTTAGGATAGTGGTTTAACTAGGCCAAATTGACCAAAACGAGTATGCATGGTGGTAAATGTCTCCAACACCCCCCCTTAAGCAATATTCTGGAGGAGTTAGAAAAAATAAATGCATACAAATTCTAGGGCCCCAAAAACTAAGGCCATAGGTCACCCTATACAATGTTGAAACTAAAACAATGCTCAAAAACAAACTAAGTGAGGAAAAGAGGGAAAACCTAGTGGGAAAACCCCCCCCTCAAGATGAACACTAAAAGTAGTCTGAATCACCCTGATGAACTCACCACCAACAGTGAACAGATTTAAGTGAACTTATTTTATAAAAATCTCTTGGTGAATATGCCTGCACTCTGCTCATCAGTCGGGTAGTATTGCAGAATGATGGTCCTGTCATGCATTAGCTCCCTGATGTAGTGCATGTGGATCTCTACATGCTTGGTCCTTTTCCTGGTAACTGGATCTATGTATATCTTAATAGCACTTTGATTGTCACAAAATAGGACAGTGGACAAAGTACTACCAATATCAAACTCTGAAATAATGCCTTGCAACCAAACTGCTTGGATGCAAGCATTCACCACTCCTCGATACTCGACCTCTAGTGAAGATAGTGTTATGGAAGCCTGATTTTTGCTAGACCAGAAAATGGGACCACCACCAAACATGAATACATATCCAGAAGTAGAATTTCGATCAATAGAATCACCTGCCCAATCAGAATCTCTGTATCCAACCAGCTCTAGCTCAGAGTCTGCAGCATAGTGAATGGCTTAGGTCCTGGTTCCCTAAATATACTGGAGGATATTCCTGGATACCTTCCAATGAATATTATGAGGCTGCGTCATGTATCTTTATATAGCATTCATGGCATGACAGATATCAGGCCGAGAATGTGTCAAGTACAACAAGCTACCAATCAGCTGTCGATAGATAGTGCAGTCCATGGGAGGTGTGCTTTTTCCTTCTTCAAGGCTGATCCCTGAAAGGAAAGGGAATGGTGTAGGCCTACATTCAAACATGTTAAACTTTAATAACAGTTCTGATATTTATTTGGACTATGTGATCATTATCCCATCATAATTTTGCTCAATTCCGAGCCCCAAAAATTGTTTTAGGAAGCCCCAAACCGCTCATTTCAAAGGAATTGTGGAGAGCAGTTTTGATGGATGAAATGGAAGAAAATGTGCTACATGTGATCAGTAAGTCATCAACATATAAAACAATAATCAAATTACCATCATACTAATGTAAATACACATTTGGATCTGATCTACACCTTTGGAAGTTTTGCAAGAGAAGGAAGGCATCCATCATGGAATACCACTCTCTTGGGGCCTGTTTTAACCCGTATAGTGACTTCTTTAGCTTGCAAACCAAATATAGATCAGTTATTTATCCCTTAGGCTGCTTCATGTATATCTACTCATGAATATCTACATGCATAAATTCTGACTTAACATCTATGTGATGCACTTCCCAGTGCTTAGATGCTGAAATTGCCAAAACAAGGGAGATGGAGTCCATTTTTGCAACCGGTGCAAAGGTCTCATGGTAGTCCAGACCTTGGACCTGAGAGAAAAAATTTTCCACCAGAATTGCCTTATATTTTCAATTTCTTCCATTATCAGCAAACTTGGTCCGAAACACCCACTGCATTGAACCAATTTCCTTCCCAGAGGAAGAGAAACTAGCTCCCAAGTAGTGTTTTTTTGAAGAGAATTCATCTCTTCATCCATGGCAACTTGCCATCTCGGATCCTTCCGAGCATGGTAGTAGGATTTTGGGTATGAAATAATCATCAAATAGCAATATTTGGATAGAAAATTATCAGGACAAGAGAGCACAATACCTTCTCTTTTGAAATCAGACCGGGTTCTCCTTGGATCATCCAGATTTCCAATGTTATCTCCTGCGGAGGAGATTGTCTGTCGAGCCCATGTGCGAAGATGATTTTGTACTTTAGGTTCTGATTCAGAATATTATGTTTTCTGCACACTGATATCATAAATCAGAGGATCCAAATCAGGGTCATCACCCCCAATTTCATTATCCAAATATTCAATAGAATAGGAAGGAAATTCAACAGTTTTCTCCTTCACTAGTTCCACCTCCTGAAGAGGATCATCGAAATTGACACTTCTCTCAATGATGATCTATTTTGTTTTGATATCAAAAAGATTGAAACCATTTGATTGATCAGGATATCCCCTTAAATATAAATTTGATTCTTTGCGGTTTCGAAGCCCTTCTTTTATCAAGTGGAATCTGGGCCCATGCAGTGGAACCAAACACCCGTAGGTTCACCACATCCGGATTGTGTCTGAAGTATGCTTTGAAAGGGATATTCCCTTCCATAGATGAGTGTTTCACCCTATTATGAATTTATTCTACAGCATGCATGGATTCGGCCCACAAATTTGCATCCAACTTCTTTGATCCCAACATAAAGGTGGTCATCTCCTTGAGAGACCGATTCTTCCTTTTCACTACTCCATTATGCTGGGGAGTGTAGGGAATTGAATGTTGGACCTGAATACCAATTTGGGAGCATATGTGCAGGAAATAATTAGTGAAATACTCCCCGACATTATCATATCTCAATATCTTGATCTTAAGCCCAAAGGCATTTTCGATCAAGGCCTTCAATTCGAAACAAATTTCACATACTTCAGACTTCTTTTTGAGAAAGAAGACCCATGTGTACCTTGAAAAACATCAATAAAAGTCAGAAGATACCTTGATCCATTCATGGAAGTGATAGGCATTGTACCACTGATTTTAGAATGTATCAGCCCCAATATGCATGTAGCTTAGTTTGCCTTCCCCCGATCGAACTTGTGCTCAGGGTGTTTTCCAATCACACAACCCTTGCAATTTCCGATGGTTTCCTTGATGACCAAAAGGCCTTCAACCATGGAGTTTTTCTGTAATTGCTGAAAATATTTGAAATTTATATGGCCAAACCTTTCATGCCATAGCCTACTAACATCATTTCCGTGAGTTGGCAGAGCGGTGGAATTTGCATTCGGCACAAAGTGGGAGAACTCATAGGCTTTTGCATGATGGTTTGCAAGGCCTTTAGCAATGAGTTTCCCGGATGCAAGTTCCATTATATCAACATCATTTGGGATGAAAGAAACTCTCTTAGGAACTCCTGTATGTGTCATCTGATAGACACTAAGGATATTTGATGCCAAAGACGGTACATACAAAACATTTGAAAAATATCCATTCTCAAGATCAACCGTACCTTGTCCTTCTGAAATTATGGTGGAGTCATCTCCCATGTGGATGGGCATGGATTTTCTGGTCTCCAAGGATGAAAAAGAGTCTCTTTCAGCCATCATGTTGTTCAAAGCTCTAGAATCAATCAAGAGTGATTTGGACTTCGAAGTGCTTGCCATGAGGGCATGACCTTTTTCATGTTGTGGCTTCCAATCTTGCTGATCTCTCCTTCGAAAGATTTCTGGAAGATTGATGTGATTTCTCTCAAGGAGAGAGGTATCTTCATCAAGATTCTTCTTCATGTGGGAATTTTCAGGGTGGAAGCCCTTCTTGCAGTATGAACACTTGACTTTTCTCTTTCCATGATGCCCTTTCCCTTTGTTCTTCCTTGAGCCGGAAGACTCCTCATGCTATTGGTTTTCAAATTTAGGATTAGGAGATTCAAATTTAGTTTTTGGGTTCTTCTACTGCTTTCCTTTACCCTTCAGATCTTTGGGCCCCAAGACATCAAGGGCTTGATCATGGGAGGATCTGATGATCCCCATCTGGACAAGCTTCTCATGTTCACTTATTAGGGACTCAATGAAGGCATTGAGTGTAGGCATCTTCCATTCAAGGGTTGTGAGCTTCTCCACATGGAATGTAGAGACAAAAACAGAATAATCAGCTCCAAGTTTAGAGAGTATGGCAAGGATGAGCTGATCATCCTCCTTCTCCACTTTGCATTGCTTCAAGAGTAAGACAGTGTGCTTGAAATTTGTGAAAAAGTCATTCAAGGTCTCGAAATTGGAAGGATGGAGAGACATCAATTCATTTTCAAGCTGGTAAAGTCTCAAATCATACTGCTTTCCATATAGGGTTTCCAATTTTTCCCAAATTTTCTTTGGATTCTTCAATCCTGCAAGATGGAAGAGGAGATCTCGAGAAATAGAGAGGCACAAGAATCTGAATGCTTCATCCTTCTTGTTCAAGAATCTTGATTTTTCTATTGCAGAACCTGGCTCATCTTCAGTGTCCATGGTGACTCTATAGAGTCCTCTAGAGCATAGCTGAATCTCCATGTCTCCTTTCCATGAGTGGAAATTGAATGCAGTCAAAAGATCTACTGAGGAGGCCATCTGGATCTGCTAGAGCGAATTCTTCACCTATAGAGAACCTAAAAATCACAACAGAAAGGGAAATGTAAGTTCAGACAGCCTGCACATTTTAGGATTTCATCACACCCAACATAGTCAATCAATCAAGCTTGATCAACAAGTTCTTCACTTGGGGTATTAAGTGGTAAGCCTTGGCTTCTGGTGCAGTGCTGGATTTTTGAGCTATTGCTCAATTTTCATGCAAGATCTATCAAAAACCTTGTTTCTGAGAGATATAAGCTTCATCCCGCCGTGAGATCTGATACCATATTAATATCCACAGTGATCTAGGGACTAAACACAAGTCTCATCAAAGATTAATAACAAATAACTCATGAAAATGGTGTAATAGAGCTACGAAATGAGTAGCTGCTCTGTATATTCACACAAAGAATGAGTAATTACATTACAAGATCATGCTTCAAGCATGAATGACTAGCAATTTTAATTCCCAAGGAGATCATTCGAATTGAATGAGTGAGTCTAGCTTAACTGAATGTAAGCCACAGTCAACACTCAAGTTAACCACCGATCAAAACCCTAATTGACTCAACTGAGCCCTAACTGAAGTTGAAGTGCAATAAATGACTGAGTCTAACTAGAAGTAGGTCAAACACATGTCACAGCAAGCCAACCATCAAGTAGTAGCACTTCAATGACTCCAGTGAACCCCGATGAGGTTGACTGAAGTGTAACTGAACATCAGAAGTGGTTGGAGGCACCCCTGTTGACTCCAGTTCATTAAATAATCATTAAATAATCAATTTAATGAGGATAGGCACCTTCATTATTCTATTTAAATGATTTTAACCGTTAGTTAGAAATTTGGGGCATTAATGACACTCAAATCACCCCTAGAGTGCTCCAGTTAGCCTCCCCGAATGTAGGAGAAGGATAAGTTAGCCTTCTTGACTGAAGGTAGGCATGGTTGTGATCTAATTGATGTCATTTAATGCTCCATAGATGTCATTTAGGATAGTGGTTTAACTAGGACAAATTGACCAAAATGAGTGTGTATGGGGGTAAATGTCTCCAACACTCGAACACTTCATATTTTTGCTTGAGGAAATACGCCCAACAATATCTTGAGAAATCATCTATGAATGTTAATACATTCCTTGAGTTCCCATAGGAGGGTGTTGGAAGAGGTCCTATCAGATATGAATGGATCTAATCAAGCACCTGGACAACCCTTCTTTCCTTTCCCTTTTTATACTTGCGATCAGCATGCTTCCCAACAATTCAGCCCTTGCATGTGCGTTTGGAAAACTTGATGCTTTGAAGTCCTTCAAACATGTTTTATTTGCTTAATTCTTAAAGATATATGTAGTTTAGGTGTCCAAAACTCTCATACCATAGCTATCTGGTCTCATTGGCATGTGACAAGAGTCAATTCCCTTGGTATTAAAGAATAAAGTGTGAAAACTTATACATGCTCGACTCATGATCTGCAATACCCACTGCAACAACTTGGCCTCTAAAAATTTCTGATATTTCCACATCATTTTGAGTAAATGTTACTCTCCTAGATGTACCTATGTGTTTCATTGGATAGATAGAGAGTAGGCTGTCCACAAGATCAGTCACATATAACACATTGTTGAAGTACCCATTGTCAAGGTCGATCCTGCCAATCCCTTTGGCTGGGATCTCAAAGCCATCACCCATGAGGATGGATGGAACATTGTATGGATGTAGGTACGAGAAGGAGTCTTGTATGGAATTCATGTGCCTTGAGGAACCTAAATCTATGATGAAGGAGGAAGAGCCACAATATCTAGGAATGAGTGCATGGAATATATCCATGTTCTTTGAACTTGAACCTCCCTCTTTCTTCCTTGCAACTTTTGGAAGAGGGATGTTGTTCTTTTCAAGGAGGTGTGACATCATTTCAATGGTTTTATTCATGCGTGCACTCTCTGTATGTCAACATTTTGTAAAATAAGTGCATGTTTTATTCTATTTTTCCTTTCTAGGATTCGAACCCCCATCTGAAGATTCGGGATTCTCTTGCTTCTTCTTCTCTTGTTGCTTCAAATATTTGGTTTTCTTCTTGCCATTGGATTGTTTCAAAACACCTGCATCAATGGCGTGGTCCTTGGTGTGTTTTATTCTACCCATTTGCACCATTTTTTCTTGTTCATGAGTCAAAGACTCCACGAATTCTATCAAGGTAGGCATTCTCAAAATTTGGAGTGTCAGTTTGTCTGAGTGAAATGTGGAGACAAACATTGAATACTGAAGGCATAACTTTGAAAGAATGGACAATATCGGCTTCTCGACTTTATTCTCTATGCCACATTCTTTCAGTTGGAGTAACAAGGATTTGAACTTTGTGAAGAAATCCTGGATCATCTGAAAGTGAGTTGGGCTCAATGTGATCAACTCATTTTCGAGTTGGTGTCCTCTCATCTCAGTATTATTCCCAAATAGTGTATCAATATTGAGTGAGACTTCATTGGGTGTAGTAATATTGACTACAGGGTGCCTGTAAGAAGTTGCTACCAAAATATGGTGTAATTGGAGCATGCGAGCAGAAAAAAACAAGAACGTGCACTCACCCTTAGATGCATGCACGCGCTCCTGCTTCAGTAGTAACAAACCTCCTCCTCGAATTGCGAGCGTGGAAAATAGGAGCACGCACACGCACCCAATGACATAGGCACATGTATGTGCACACTCGTGTACTTGGACCCGCATGCATGTTTTGTGTGATTGCATAGAGGGTTATGCATGTGTCCCTGTGTTAAAAAAAACAGTGAACAGTTTTGTTTTGTTCACAACGCACCCGTGAGCATGCAAGGAGGTAAAAATGACCCCCAAGGAGGTGAAAATGACCCCCAAGGAGCCCAACCTAAGTGTCCAAACAAGCTAAAACGACACCCATGACATTGGAGTAAAGTAGATGGAGTAGGAATGCCAATTTTTGTTTATTTTAATGTTTTTTATTGTTTTTCAAATAAAATACAAAATTAAAAAATATTGAAAATGAATTAAAATGGGAAAATTTTGATATTGCAGGTACACATTACCCAAACATAATAACAAATACCAATGAACCATCCCAATAAAGGAATGAAACAAACCAATCAGAGGACCTAAACCCTGAATTAAATGAATAAAACCCTGAATTAAATGAAGAAAACCATGAAGATGAATTACACGGGGATTTAAACCAATCAAGAGTTTTGAGTGATGAACTAAAGAACTCTAGGGAACCGTCTCAGGTTTCCCTCGCCACATCACTAGAAAACATAATATAATCTATCAACATTGCCCAGAGTGAGATAACCAGTTTGAGTGAATATAGGGCTTGAATGAGACAAAATTATGGCACTGGTATATCCAAAGAGGATATAAAAAAATTGAGTTTCACAAAATCCCAATTATGGAGCAAATTTACAGATCTGAGAACAGTACAACCTCCATATGTGAGGATGAGGCGATTTTCCATGGACTTGTGTAATTTCCAGTCATGGAGAGAAAACTGGAGGAATAGATGGTTCATGGTTTTCGACAAGACTCCATGCAATAATGTTGAGGTCCCACAGTATTTTCTCAGGAAACTGTGGGCTAAGTTTGTGTTAGGGTTCCATGTGAACTACTTTGATATCACCGAGTTCCAGGGCATTAGTTTTGGCTTAGCCCAAGATCAACCTCACTCCCACCAGAATCCACTTAGAGGACCTCCTACACCTAAGCGATATCCAAACCCGCTTCCTCAACCCCATGGGTTAGGTAGCGGGCTAGATGATATCCATGGGTCTGTTAAATGTGCCATGGACGCTTTCCTAGGAATACCACATTTGTGGCTATGTCCTTGTAAAGCGAGCAAGACCACCTCAAGAGACACACTTCTGCATGGTCTACTAGTGGTGAGAGAGGGAGAGTAGCTACAGGTGGTAGCCAAAATGATCCATCCATATTGACGGGATTAGTGACACATCGTTTTTCTTGTTGTGGGAATCCATTCCAGGCTCCCACGTGGGAGCATTCCACGGAGAGCTAGCTACACCAGTTTAGTTATTGTTTTATTTAATGTTCAAGTATTGATTATACGTTATGCAATCTCATAATTTATAATAAATTTAACTTAGAATCAGATGTTGATGAATTGATTTTTTTAAATGTACAACTATTCAGTGCTGAGTCTCCAACATCCGGGTGGGAGGACGTTGGTTCCTTCAACCAATATGGAGCCAAGGAAGGTGTAGAGGACATCGTGGGACCATAAAAACAAGTATTTTTCTTCCAGTAATTAAATTTAATGTTAGTAGTTAATCTTGTCGTCCAATGTAGTTAATATTTAGTAATTGAATCTAATTAGTTTTGTGCAAATGAACAGGTGTCCACAGGATTGAGTGAACAGCCATACCCGCATGAGATCAATAGATCCCCTCATGAGAAGGTATCTTGTAATAAAGTATAAATTTAATTTCAGTTTCGATGGCTTAGATTTGTATAGTTGTATGTTTTATGTACTAATATACAAGGCCATGAATATGTACGTAGGAATGAGTACATAGGAACTTTGGTGTCACTATCTCTCCACTGAATGCCTTTTTCCTGCCATATATGCTAGGTTTATCTCCTGGTATATATGTCCCTTTCCCTGCATCACCCGCCACCCTGTTCCACCCATCCCTTGCCTCCCATCCACCACCACACTTCCATCCAGCTCCTCCTTCTTTGTCACAACCTTCGCTCACTGTGCCCTGCCCCACCCATCCACGACCACACTTCCATCCAGATCCCTCATCTTTGTCACAACCTTCAATCACTCCCCCCCACCCCACCCATCCACCCCCTCCCTTGCAGTTTCCCATGTTTCCACCCTCCCCCCTCCGACCACGATACATCATCCATCCACATTCACCCATCCCTCCACCCCATCCCAGGCCTCATCCCCCTCCCCCATATTCCCCCACCACCCTCATTTCCTCTTCTAGGGTGTCTTATTCCATTCTATAGCCAGTTGGTGTTTATCTTTGTACATCACCACTTCACCCACTCTAGTCTACGCCCTCTCCCACCGTGCCCCCTAGTGTTGTAGCCAATTTCGATGTGGCTACATCCTCCCCTATGCCATCCACCCTAGCATTAGAGAAGGTTTTCCATCCCATTGCTCCACCTGCCACCCCTAAGGACTAGCCGACTACTCCACCTGTCACCCCTGAGGACCAGTCGATTGCTCCACCTGCCAGCCCCCAGGACCAGCCTATTGTGCTCACAGTGAGATTGATTAGTTTATGAAAATTGCGTGCAATATTAATGAAAATTAACATAGGCAATAAATTGTATGAGTTATCTTATTGTTTAAATGTTGCAGGGTGGCATTGCCGAGAGACTTGGATCATGGAGGAGGGTATCCCTCTCACCACTTACGGTCTCGTCTCAAGTGAGCTATTTAAAATTTGAAAACGTAATTTTGATTTTTAAATTGTGTTTTATACTTGTATAATTGTGTGTAGGAGTTGACATTTGATTTTTGTCGTTTTAGAGCCCTAGGGGAGGTGGTCGAACATGCCAGAAGAACCGATCTTCCTCTAGCTCGAAGAAGAGGAAGATTGATTTTGGAGGTGCACCTGGGAACTCAGAGGTTGGGTAGGAGGATTGAGAGACCCTCCTACATAGAATAGCCATGATGTGGCATTTTGGCACGAGTTGCCATATTTTGTATAGGGCACGAGTTGACATATTTTGTATAGGGCACGAGTTGCCATATTTTTTATACGACACGAGTTACCATTGTATAGACATTAGGAACGATGTTCCATTTTTCACTACTACTGTATATGATTGGAAATTTGTGCATATCAATATATCATTTTGCACTTCTTTATATTACTTTGCCTTTTATTATAGATTTACATACATTATGTCAAATGCAATAGTAGTTTACAGTTGATGCGCTTGAAATACTTATTGTTGACGAAGCAATAAATTCTGTATGTTCACAATAAAATGCATAAATTTTTTAACAATGTAGGTTAGTTAACAAAAAAAAACCTAATTGACTGGAAAATTCATACCATTTGATTGACTGGAAATTTCATAGTATTGATGAGCTGAGAATCATATTGAACATGACTATTGTTGGCTTGCATTTGTTACATCTACTTGGCAAACATTGATTTTGATAAATTTGGTAATTCATATCATTTGAAGATGAAGTTGAAATTGATTACTCTCATTGAATACATACATATTTGTTATGCTATTGTTGAGCACTAGCATTGTTAATGATCAATTGTACTTGTTGCAATTTTAATGATTTAAGGGTTTGCATGCATAAGCTAGGGTTTAGAATCAACGAGGAAACCCTAACCCTAGCTGAAGTTCAAAGGTTAGCATGCATAACCTAGGATTTATAATCAATGAGGAAATCCTGACCCAAACGATGTTTTGGGGTTAACATGCATAACCTAGGGTTTAGAATCAATGATGAAACCCTAAACCTAGGAGGGAAACCCTAACACCAACCCTACCTAACCATCTCTTGTGGAATCTTATAAAGTACCTTTTTGTTTGTATATGAGCATGCCTAGGATTGTAGTCATATGTCACATATTCTTTATAGACTAATCAAATGAAATACTTCAAAGCTTAAGCATAGATTACTTCACATAAGCTAGGGTTAGAGCTTCATGAGAACTCCTTTTATAAACCATAGTGAAATAAGTAAAACTTAGCTCATCTTCATCTTACATGTGTTTTGGACTTGCCTTTCCCATATCAATAGGCCTTATACTCCATTGTCTAACCTTTACTAACCCTAGGACTGTCTATCAAACTAGATTGTAATACTACCTATAAGGCAGCCATAAGAAACACCTAAACCATTCTATTCTATCCTAACCCTTGCTAAAACCCTTTCCCTAGACTCCTACCTTTCCCTCTCTCTAAACAAAGGCTTATTCCTTTCATTTCCATACTACTTAGACCCCCACGGCTCTCCCTACATCTCTGACTATAATATCCATTTTGGACACCCCTAGAACACCACTAACTCATCTTAAGATACCCTAACTTCTTTATTGTAATATCCTATTTAGGGAAACCCTAATAGCCCTATTACCCACCTATCATAGCCTAAGGTCACTTCCTTGCCTTCCTAGCTTACCCACTCACTAATGCCTCACCTAAAATTTGTCCATAACCCAATTTAAAGTGGCACAAAGACACCCTAAAGGGACTGTATCTAAACAAGCATTCCCATCGATAGTTAAACAAATTTGACAGTGGTATATAAACATCCATAACTTGGAAAAATACTAGAAAAGGCCTTGAATTGCTTGCAAGTCATTGTGTCATCAAAATCCAAGTGAATATACTTCTTATCATTCCTACTTGACTAGAAATTACATCTTGGACTATCATAAGACATTTTACTTGACTAGAAATTACATCTTGGACTCTCACAAGACATTTTACTTGACTGGAAATTTGGTTTGGTTTAAGAGTCCAATTGGCTTGGAAACATGGCACTTATAAAATTGTTTATCACTAATGTTTACTTAAAATATTGTACCTTTGTCTTGACAAGCTAAAAAGTGAAATATAGGAATGTCATAATGTTAAATGCTTGGCTGGAAATACTTTTGTTTTGATGATACCTTTCACTAATTCAAAGTGCCATTTCAACTCTTGTTTATCATTAGTACTTGCATTTGGGATTGTACACTCATTTTGGCAAGTTGGAAATTAGTGTTTGGGCTGTCATATTCATTTTGACTTAGCTAGAAATCATTCTTAGTTTGACAGTCCTATCTTCATGAGAAGTGGATTGATTGGGTTCTACGTCAATGTATGTCGGTTGCAAAATAGGTTGACTTTGTACGATATGATGACAACCTCCCATCAACACCACTAACATGCTTCAACCATGTTATCACTCCAGGAAACTCCTCTAGTTTGTAGCTCGAGGATGCCTGGTAACTTACAATTTTTTTTAGGGTTTTCAAATATGGGTCAAGTCAGTTGACCTATGTAACCTTTCCACTCTCAAGGCATGCATAAGACTCACTCCTTTACAAATATTTTAGTTGCAATTTTCTCAGAAATTCGACTATAAGGTGCAGGGATGGAGAACTCACCAAGCTGGCATACTTACACACATAACACATGCATATAAATGGCTAAATCCTACTGAGGATGGTATTTATAAATCAAATAACACTAATATACCAATAGGATGACAGCTATTGGATTTTTAATAAATCTGAAATTGACCTAAATGCACATTCAGGCATAAACACAGTAAAGAAAGAGATGATGGATGAACAGATCACAACAAAAGAGATTATAACATGAATAAGTAAAATGAGAAGCTCGAAAGTATTATTGGCTCATAAATCCCGGAAGTGGAACCTTTATTATAAAATCAATCATGGGCTTTATAGCCTTCTACAAAAATCACAAATCCTTAAAATCTGATCTGTTTACACAAAATAATTGAAAGTGATATCTTTTCTAGATTAGGGCTTCAAACCCTTACTAACTATTTGTTTATCTACCATGAATATCTACTTCATTGACTGAAATTTTAATAATTGAAGTGTTCACTGATAATCACCACTGTTGGTTCACTATGAAATTGCCGCCAACCGCCAGTGTCTCGGTGGTTTACTGAAGTGGCCTTTCTTGCTTAAATATCTGGATTTTTCCACCTTGTCGCTGCAGTCTCTGATCGGAAGATTTTTATTTTATCCCATCGGCGCTCCAAGTCTCAATGCTATCGTGGTTTTCAGTGCCTTAAATCACTAGCGTTGCGACGAATTCTTCATCAGCGATCGGAAGCTTTTCCTTTACCCCATCGATGCTCCAAGTCTCAATGCTGGCGCTCTCCATCACTAGCTCGTTGGTGATCAGGAGCTGTAATAACTAATGCATTGGAACCTTTTATCTAAAAGTTTCCATAGTTTTGGAGGTGAAACAAAATAATTTTATCACTGTCGAAATTTAATTGACAAAGGAGTCGGGGCATTAGTCTTCTATGTCATCGATGAACAGTCTTGCTATTTGCTGATGCATGTTATCTCTTTTGTTTTTCTTTTTCAAGACTTTATCTTTTTTACTATCGACTATTTCTCTTTATCGCTATTGGAGGTCAGTAGAAGTTTGAATTGGAGTTTTATTCCTCTATGCCACCGACACTGTGGAGGGGATTCATTTTAAACTCACCGATTCTTAGGCTATATGTATTCTGCCATTGTGGCTCCTTAGTAGACTAACTCGCTGCTCCGTTGTCTTTAGTTCTTCCAACTATCGATGATTTTATATTGTTCGTGCTATCGGAATGCTTCTTGTCATTGATCAGAGATTTAGTCTTCTGTGCTACTGACACTGCAGAGGAGCTTCCCTGTAAAATCATCGATCCATAGTCTGTCTATCTTCTGATCGGTGAAGTTTTCATCTGGTCGCGAAAGCCGTAGTCTATCTTTCTTCCGCCGTTGTGACTCCTTAGTGAACTAGCTCGTCGCTCCGTTGTCTTTAGTTCTTCAGACTGTTGATGATTTTCTATTGTTCGTGCTATCGGAATGCTTCTTGTCATTGATCAGAGCTTTAGTCTTCCGTGTCACCGACACTATGAAGGAGCTTCATTGTAAACTCGTCGATCCGTAGTCTGTCTATCTTTCGATCTCCGAAGTTTTCCTCTAGTCGTGGAAGCTATAGTCTTTCTTTCTTTCGCCATTGCGGCTCCTTAGTGAACTAGCTTGCTGCTCCGTTGTCTTTATTTATTCCAACCGTCAATGATTTTCTATTTTTCGCGCTATCGGAATGCTTCTTGTCATTGATCGGAGCTTTAGTATTATGTGCCGCTTACACTACAAAGGAACTCAATTGTAAACTTCGTCGATCCGTAGTCCTTCTAACTCCCACCGTTGCGGCTCCTTAGTGAACTAGCTTTCCGATCTATTGTCCTTAGTTATTTCAATCGTCAAAGATTTCATCTGACCGCATAAGACATAGTCTATCAATGGCTAATGAGATGTTCTGATCCTTTCCCAAGCCACCGAAGCCATAACTTGGTGAAATTTTTATCAACCACAAAGGCTTTCAAACTATTGGTGACATTCATAATCCTTATTGTGTGAATTAAATTCTTCATACAAAAATAAATTATCTTGGGAGATAACATCTAGCTCCTACTTGGGGATGGGAACCTCGCAGTGAGGTCCCAAGAACCCCAGACCAAAATTCCTTTCCCTAAAAGAAACTAAGTAACTTAACACTATTATTTATTGTTCCATTGGGCATGGAGTCTTATTCTGAAAGCAAAACAACCTACTATCTACTAATTTACAATCATAAGGCCTCAGAGCCTCAAATAAAATAGAGTTTCAGGAACTGCGCATTTACTGGGTCATTGAATACTTCTTCACCTTCCAGATTCTGCAATTTGAAGGTGTTATTCTCATATACCTGGTCTATAACAAAAGGGCCAATCCACAAAGAGACAAATTTTCCATGTTTCCCCTTATCCTATTTGACAGCATCCCACTTGAGAACCCAATCTCCGATCTAAAAGTTGTTTGCCTTTTCTCTTTTGTCAAACATACCCTTTATCCTCTGTTGATGAGCTTCTTATTTTCCTAAAACTTTCTCCCTAGTCTGTTGTAACTCCACCAAATCCATCATCCTTCTCATCATATCATTTGGTTCATCCTCCTCTTCCTGAAAGAAAATTTCCACTGGAAGGATGAGCTGTATAGGAAAGATGGCCTCATTGCCATTAACTAACATAAATGGAGAATTCCCTATGGATATTTTGTCCGTTACCCTATCAGCCCATAAAGAAAACTTAAGTTTTGAATCCCAGCTTTTCTAATTTGTCTCTAGCAGTTTCCTAATGATTCTGACTAAGATTTTATTAGATGACTCAGCCAGGCCATTGCCTTGTGGGTAATAAGATGTGGAGTGCAGCAATTGAATACCCATTTATTCACACATTTTAACTAATGCTCCATCCTTAATAGCTGGTGCATTATTAGTCACTAACCTTACTGGGCAACCAAACCTGTTGAAGATGTTCTCATATAAAAATCTCATGATAACTTGGTGAGTGGCATTTTTGGTGGGTACTGCTTCTATCCATTTGGTAAAGTAGTCAGTGGCTAATAAGATCCATTTATGCTATCCACTGGAATATGGTTTTATTTCACCTATGAAATCTAGACCCCATTGCTAGAAAGGCTCATTCACTATAACAAGCCTAAGGGGCAATGATTTGAGCTGCTGCTTCCCTATAAATATTTGACATTGGTCACAAGCCCTTACAAAAGTGCATACATCAGCAAAGATGACTGGAAAATAGTATCTTTCTTTTAAGATCTTGTGGGATATGGTTTTCCAGTAGTGGTGGCCTCCACATGTACTGAAATGAAAGTGATGCATGACCTACTCTACTTCCTCTTTATCTAGACACCTTAACAAAATTCCAGACTGATCCCTCGAGTACAGTAGTTTGTCAATTATGCAAAACTTAACAGATTTCAACTTAAGAGCTCGTGCTTGGTTAGGAGTGAGATCAGGAGGAACTTCTAATTTAAGCAAAAATGGAATGATACCTGAGTACCACTCACAAGAAGATATGTTCTCAGCTACTTCTGGACCATTATTCTGATCTTGATTTACTTATGTTTCAGCTGCTATCATAGTCAGCACTTTTGCTAATCTGACACATGTAAAATTTATTCCCATCAGTTCATAGTTTTCTTTGGCCATGAGTTTGGCCAAACCTAATCCCTTTACCAGCTTGGTGGTTTTCACCGCTACATCAAACTCAATGAGTTTGGCAATCCACTTAGCTCTCTTCCTCTCAATGTCAGGCTGATTCAAAACATCCTTCACAGCAGCTGAAGGGACATATGCAATGATCTTTTCATGGAGAATGTATATTCTGAATCTCTTCAAATATTTTATGAGAGCATAAGCCTGCTTCTCAATTAGGTCATACTTCAACTCAGCATCTCTCAGGGTTCTGCTGAAGAAAGCAATTTGATGATCAATACCTTCATCATTCTTTTGTAATAGTACAGCTGCCACTGTGTCATAAGATGCAAAAGAGAAAATGTAAAAACCCTTGGTGTAGTCGAAACTAATCAGGGTTGGGGCCTCCATAATGGCTTTCTTAATGTCTTCAAAATAATTTCTTGCCTGGTTGGTCCACTTGATCTCTCCATCCTTTTTTATCATGGCTGTTATGTGCTTTAGCAACTCAGAGAAATTTGGAATGAATCTCCTGAGAAAGTTTATCTTTCCTAAAAATGACTTAATGTCTCTTTTTGACCTTGGTATTGACAGCTGTTGAATTGCTTCCACCCTTACCGGATCGATCTTTACACCTTCTGCTGGGACTATGTGGCCTAGGAGCTTTCCTTCATTGAGTGCAAACTGGGACTTCTTGGGGTTCAGTGATATTCTGTACCTTCTGCACTTTAGAAATACCTTCCTTAAATGTTGTAAGTGGTAATGATGGCTATGAGAGTAAACTATTAAGTCATCCAAATATATCAGCACAAATTTATCTTTTAGCCCTACAAAAGCTAGGTCCATAGCTCTTTGAAAAGTAGCCCCAACATCCATTATCCCAAATGGCATTTTAGCATACATGAAGGTGCCCCAGGGGGTGGTAAACGTTGTCTTTTCTTGGTCATCTGGGTGCACAACAACTTGGTTGTACCCAAAGAAGCCATCAAGTAAGGACATGACCCTGGCCCCCGAGACTTTTTGCAGTAGATGTTCCATCTTGGGCAGTGGATAGTTGTCTTTTTTGGAACACTTGTTCAGGTTTCTAAAATCCACACACAACCTGATTTCTCCATTTTTCTTTCTTACCACTACTAGATTTGCAATCCACTTGGAATACCTGAGGGGAATTATGATATTGGCTTTAAGGAGCTTGTGGATCTCTTTCTTAATCACTGGTAATAGAAGAGGGCTGATGGGTCACAACTTCTGTTTGAAAGGAATGGTGTCCTTCTCCAAAGTAATCTTGTGATGGATGATGTTGGTGTCATATGTTTTTAGGTCACTACACTCCCATGCAAATACATTAGCAAACTATTTTATAAAGCTGCAATATTTAGAATTCTGTTTAGAAGTCAGCCCAGTGGATAGATTTATAATTTTTGGATGGCTCTGGCTGCCTATGTTTTACTCTTGGATAGCAGGATCTAGCTCCCTTTTGGTAGGCTTGAAAGGGGTGTCATTTTGATCAAATGGTTCTTCCAATGGTACTAGACCTCGGGGTATGTATTTGCTGGGCAATTGGACAATATTGTGCTCAGTCACTTTGTTGGGCACCATTTTGACCTCTTTTTGCCACTTAGATATCTTTCATTTCCCTTCATAAAACCTTCATATTGATTATAAAAGCTTTAAAGTTCACCCATGAACCTTGGTTAAGAGGTATAATGTCATTACTTTCTAATAAATTGAGTTTTGAGACTTTTTAAGCATTTTAACTAAGATTTTTATTCAGATTATGGGATGTTCTAACTTCTCGTATTATCTCCAAAGTTGAGCATTTGCAGGACAGCTAGGCAGGAACTAGAAGATGGAGGGAAGATCCTCAGTGTCCAAGGATGGATGAATTTCCAACAGATAGCTGATATGGCGCTTGCAGGTGTCAAGTCAACCGCAGTCAAAGGAGACCACCTGTGCTACCACTCAGCACAATTGAAGGGCAGCTCTGATTTTGTTGAGTCTCATGGATCTGATAGAGGATCTTGATGTCTATGTTCATTAATTAGTTTCCAGGATAATAGCATTTCCAGTTTTCTTTTAAATTTGTATAAGTAATTCACAAAACAATGAAGAAATCATCACGATTTTGGGAAGAACGCATATTGCTTCTGAACTGCGTGGTTTTTACTGTGTAATTGATTTATGGTGAATACATTTCGAGTTTAAGTTCTGTAATTCTTCAACTGTGTGTGAATGAGGCATTGGAGGGCCCCCATTGTTGAGTTCTCACATTCTTTTACTTGTCGGTGTAGCGATTTGGGTGATTGCAGCGATTTGATTTGATGCAAGCTATTTAAATCGTGCCAGTGGTATGTTTAATCTTTGTAGGATTCAATTTTGTTATTTCAAAACAAGTTAAATCAGGTTCTAATTGGTTTCATAAAATGCCCTATTGAATATTGAAGGAATAGCTTAGACTGCGATTTCATTGTGCTGCACATCACTTACATTTTCATGAGCTCTGTTTTTTATTTGGTTAAGTATTAAAAGAACGGTTCAAACTGTGATTTTACTATGCTATACATTGCTGCTCATTTAAAGATAAAGTGTTAGAACAATTATAAATTATGAACACTATCCTGTAAGGGAATTTAATGGTTAATTGTCCATTCAGCGCTGGAATATTAGGCAGAACCTTGTAATCTGTATCTTAGGGTTAGAGTTATTGTTTAATTGCGTTTACTATCTCAATTCTTTCACCAATAGATTGTTTTCATAAATAGATTGGTGTGTACTTAAAAAAAAAAACAAATGAAGTTATCCATGTAAAAGGATTTTTGTATCTTTAAGTTACATTATTTTTAATCTGCCAGTAGGTTTAATTCACAGACAATCAGCTTATCCAAACAAGTCTGGCTCTAAGTCCTAAAACTTGGATATGCCTCTAAGCTTACTGACCCGGATTGATATAAATTTAAGGTCTGATTTGCATTAGCAGACCAGAGCCCTACATTTTGGCGCCGTTGTTGGGGAGGCATTGTAGAAGCTTTCTGATAAAAACAAAAATTCCAAACAAAAACACAGAATAGGTTTTACTTTTATGTCCAGACTAAGAGATGAGAAAGGAAGATTTCTTAAGAACCCCCCAAAAACAGAAGTAACAGGAGTTTCTCTTCTAAAAGGATTCATCTCAATAGTGGGTACTTCTAAAATGGCTGAGGAAGAAACAGCAAAAGGACCAACTGCAGAACAAAGAAGGGAATATGAGAGGATGCTGGAAATAGAAAACAAACGTAGACAAGAGAGAAGAGAAGAAGAAAGGCGACATGAAAGAGAAGAACAGAGGAGACATGAAAGGGAAGAAGAAAGGAGACAAGATAGGGATGAAAGAACTGAAGGATATCAGGAAGCCACTTTTAAATTCCCCATTCTGGACACTAGTATCATCTTAGGGGAATAGGTAAAAATGAAGAACATTCCACCCTCTATCTTACCAAACTTCTATGGCCTGACCTCTGAAGATCCTGACTCTTTCCTATTTGAGTTTGATATATTGTGCCAAACTTATGGATACACTGATGACACCCATAAGATTCGTCTTTTCCCTGCTACCCTTAAAGCAGCTGCCTTGAAATGGTTCATGGGCTTAGGAGAGCATTCTATTACTAGCTGGGATGAGATGAGGAAGATCTTTCTTTACAAATATTAGGCCTACTACAGATCAAAGGATCTCAAAGATGACATCTTTGGAATGAATCAACAGGAAGATGAGAGCTTGGAGGAGTATTTGGATAGGTTCTTATACAACTTATAGAAATCTAAATACAATTCTCTGACACCAGAGATGATTAGAACAATATTTCTGAAAGGAATAAGAGAAGAGTATTTAGATATTTTAAATGTTATGGGCAAAGGTGACATTTCTTACCTTCCTTTTGATGAGATACAAGATTTATGTCAGAAATATTCGAGAGGGAAGGCTAGGACTGGAAAATGGGACATCATTACCAAAGTAAACAAGTCTGCAAATAGTGGTATTTCTAGGGCTGAGCTTGGAAATCTGCTAGAAGATTTCAAGACTGATTTATTGAGCACATTAGGTACACAGGTCGAAGTAGCAAAAACCAAGAAGAGACAAGAACAACAGGACCAGCAAGATCAAGCTTTGTCTATATTTTGTCCTAAGTGTAGAAAGAAACATCCACTTAAAGAATGTCCTTTAAATGCTGTTGAAATTTGTGGTTTATGTACTTTTAATCACAAAACTGACGACTGTCCTAGATTAAAAGAATTGCAGGCAGCTCGAATGGAGGAGAATCAAAGCATGGAGTCTCTATACTTTATGGGACAACGAAGAACTTGGAAGCCACGATACTCAGGTATGTCTTAAGACCCTATGCAACAATTTCATACAAATTATCAAACTCCTATTCAGAATTCATGGAGTGCACCCATGCCTTGGCAAACTTGGTCTCCTCCATTAGCCCAATCTACTCCAAATTGGAGAGGTTATGCCCATGGTAACCAGACATACCAGAAAGCTTATTTGCATCCCTATCAACAACCTTCAGCCTATCCTCAATATCAGCAGACTTAAGTCCAAGCCCCATCTTTCCAAGTTCCATCTTTTCAACAACCCAATATGGTTCCTCAATTGGGTCCACCACCTCAACAGCTTCAATTGCCATCCAATCAGCCTCCACCTCAGCCTACCCAATTGCCAGCTCAGCCAATTTCAAATCCAAATAATAAAAGAGACAGACCCATGTATAATGTTGATGATGGAATGGCACTTCCCTACTCAGTCCTTCCACTACAAAATATCAATTTAAGATCTGGGAAAACCTTACAAAAAGAATCTCCTGTTATCTTAGAAGACCAAATAGAAAATGAGAAAACTCCAAAAAAATTAAATACAGAAAAATCTCAATCAGAAAATCATAATAAAAAAGGAAAAACATTAGTATCATATGAGCCTCCTTTTCTAGGAAGGTTGGTGAAAGAAAGACCTTCAATTTCCTTACCTGATTTTGATGTTTTGAATGAGTTAACATATGCATATGTCAAAATTCCTTTACTGCAGGCTATAAAGGATATTCCAATTTACACTAAGGCAGTTAAGGAATTATGACTTAATAAAAGGAAGAAGGATCCATAAAAAATTCATGTGGTAGGAAATCTAGCAGGATTAATGTATAACACTATTTTCATTGAAAAGTATGTACATCCTGGGATTCCAATGGTTACAATTACTATTAATAATTTTTCAATTCCAAAAACATTGATCGATTTAGGTGCTGCCATTAATGTTATGACACTTGAAACAATGGAATACCTTCACTTGACAAATCTCAGACCAACTACAACAGTCTTGGAATTAGCTGATAGGTCTAAAATTACACCTGAAGGGGTCTTAGAAGATATCATTGTTTATTTAGACTCGTGGGAGTATCCTATTGATTTTATCGTGCTACAGCCAAAGTATAACCTAGGAGGTCACCCTTTGATTCTTGGCAGACCATGGCTGGAAACAGCAGATGCCTTCATAGGGTGTAGGTCAGGAAGTATGCTCATTTCACATGGGACAGAAAGAAAACAAATTGCACTTTACCCTTCTGCCCAAAGACCTTCTACATTAGATCAACTGTCATGGATTAATGAGACTAAAGAACAAGAAGAACAAGCGATTCAGCCTGTCCTGAGCATCAGTCAGTTTTTTGATTTTCAGGAAGAGAACCATGAAGATTTGTTAGATTATTTTATTGTTGAACCTGATATTTCTGAAGAATTAAGAGATATGCAATATGCTGCGGCCGATCAAATTTTGGGTTATAATTTTCAGGAAAATTGCAAAGTACCTTCTCTAGCATTGGCACTTCATAATATCTTTAATGTTCATTCAATCACATATATGCATAGTAAAACAATTGAAATCAGTCCAGGAAAAAGTTTGAATATCAATGCACATATTACTACATCACAAGAAGAACAATTGATTGATTTGGTGAATAAACATTCCCATGAATTTGCTTGGGAGTACACTGATATCCTAGGTATTCATCATGAGACATGCACTCACCATATTTACACAGATGATAAAATCATACCTCTTAGACAACCGCAACGCAGAATGAATCCTATATTAAAAGAAATAGTCAAGGAAGAGTTGCAGAAGTTGTTAAAAGCAGGGTTTATCTACCCCATCTCCGACAGCCAATGGGTCTCTCCCTTGGTTGTTGTTGCTAAAAAAATGGTAAATGGCATATATGTGTGGATTACAGGGAATTAAATAAGGCAACATTAAAAGATTACTTTCCATTTCCTTTCATTGATCAAGTGTTGGATACCCTAGCTGGCAAAGAATACTTTTCATTTTTAGATGGTTTTCGTGGGTATAATCAAATTAGTATTGCAACAGAAGACCAGGACAAGACCACCTTCACATGTCCCTGGGGCACCTATTCCTATAAGGTTTTACCTTTTGGCTTATTTAATGCCCCAGCTACCTTTTAGAGGGCAGTCCTGGCCATCTTTGCAGACCTAATTCATGAGTGTGTTGAAATTTACATGGATGATTTCACTGTGTATGGAAGTACCTTTGAGGATTCCTTGGCAAATCTGGAGAAAATTTTGAAAAAGGTGTGTTGACTCAAATCTTTCCCTCAGTAATGAAAAATGTTTTATGATGATGACTAAAGGGATAGTTTTAGGACATCACATTTCTGCATCTTGTATAAAAGTAGATCCTGATAAAATTCAAATTATTGACAATTTATCTGAACCAACAACTCAAATAGATGTAAGAAGATTTTTAGGGTATGCAAGCTATTATCGTCGATTTATTGCAAATTTCAGTAAGATAGCTCTGCCATTGTTTAAATTTCTTTCCAAAGATGTGAATTTTAATTGGGATATTGATTGTCAATCTGCATTTCAGACACTTAAGGAGAAGCTCTCAACTACACCCATTTTAAGGGGACCAAATTGGGCATTACCTTTTCATATTTCTATTGATTCCTCTGCTACTGTAATAGGGGCCTCATTGGGCTAGAAAGAACATACTTTTACTTATGCAATCTATTTTATAAGTAAAAATTTGACACCTGCAGAGTTAAACTATACAGTTACTGAAAAGTAAATGTTGGCGGTGGTTCATGCCGTAAATAAGTTTCGTCATTACATAACTGGTTATGAAATTTTTGTCCATACAGATCATTCAGCCTTACGATATTTAATGAACAAGTCTATCATTAATGGTCGGATTACTAGATGGTTGTTATTAATGCAGGAATTCAACATCACTGTTCTAGATCGACCTGGATGAGAAAATCAAGTGGCAGACTTCCTGTCTCGCTTACACAATACTGGTGAGGTTGTTCCTGTTTTAGATATTTTTCCTGATGAACATCTGTTTGCAATTTATGTCATCACTCCTTGGTATGATGATATTGCCAATTACTTATCATTAGGCCAATTACCAGCATCCATGACATCTAAAGAAAAGAAAAAGATAATTAAGCAAAGTGCTAGGCATATATGGGTTAATGGTGACCTCTTTTACACAGGATATGACCTAATTATAAGAAGATGTGTATGACAGGATGAAATCTTAGATATTTTAAAGGCATGTCATGATGAACCATGTGGTGGCCATTTTGCAGATAAAAGGACAGCATACAAGATACTCAATCTAGGGTATTATTTCCCTACTATTTTCAAAGATGCTAAGAGGTATGTTAGAAGTTGTGATACTTGTCAATGGATGGGACGGCCAGTCTGGTCTGATGAAATGCCACTCCATCCCCAAATCCTCATTGAACCATTTGAAAAGTGGGCCCTTGACTTCATTGGTCCAATTAATCCACCATCACAAGGGAAGAAGTACATTATGGTCTGTACGGACTATGTTACTAAATGGGTAGAGGCCATACCTTTACCGAGAGCCACGGAGCAGACTGTGGTAAACTTTCTTTTTGAAGAGATCTTCGTCAGATTTGGGGTACCTAGAGAAATTGTAACTGATCAAGGTGCCCAGTTTACTTCCAAACTAGTGCAGGAGATAGCAGAAAAGTACAAGATCAAGCACGGAAATTCCACCCCTTACCATCCACAAGCAAATGGACAAGTGGAATCTACAAACAAGACCCTAAAAGGAATCATCACCAAAACTGTTCAGATGCATAGGAAGGATTGGTCAGCCAAGCTTACTGAAGCTTTATGGGCATATCGGATCACTTGGAAAAACAGTATTGGTTTTTCTCCTTATCAGCTTGTGTATGGTAAGCAAGTCCTCCTCCCTATAGAGTTTCAAATTCATACCTTCAAGTTAGCAGCAGATTTAGGCATGGATCTTTCTGAGGCTTAGCAAGAAAGAATACTTCAGTTGAATCAGCTAGATGAGATGAGATAGGCTGCCATAGAACACAATATTCCGGTACAACAGCAGAGATCTCAATGGCATGAAAAATTTATTAAAAAGAAGCAATTTTACATCGGTGACTGGGCACTATTGTTTGACTCAAAGTTTAAAGATTTTAAAGCCAAATTCATAACTCACTAGCTTGGTCCATATAAGATTGTTGAATTATATGATAATGGTTCAGTTAAACTTCAAACCATAGATGATCAAGCACATACGTTTGTGGTCAATGGCCACCGGCTCAAGCTGTACCACAAACCTATCAACAAGGCAGATTTTATACAACAGATTTCACAGCAAAAGGAAATGCAAGTGCTAGATAGACACATCAGTGTTTCTCCTTCACCTGCTCCTTACCTGATCTAATACAGCAAGCAAATAAAAAAAAATAAAAAATAAAAAAGAGAACAAAAATATAAAAAAAATATATAAAAACAAGAAAACAAAAAAAAAGGAAGTTTAGTTGTGAAAACCAACTCACTGGAACAATATAAACTTGAATTTTCTATGGAAAACCAGGTTTGCTTGGCCATTGAAAATTCACAAAAATATCTTTTTCCAAATTTCTTGTTTCTTTTACATACTTTTGTTTTCCAAATAATGCAGATCTTGTTTGACTTGAGGACAAGTCAAAAGCTAGGCCTGTGAGGGGAATAAGCATTTTCATGCTTCTTTAGAACCCTCCAAGTTTTTTCCATATGCAGAGGATAGTGATTTTTAAATGCAGAAGGGACCTGATTTCCAGCAATATAAGTGATTTTTAAAATGCAGAGGGACCTGACTTCCAGTGAGGCAGAAGAAATCTACAGAAGGACCTGGCTTTCAATGGAGCTGAAGGAGTCTGAGATGGCAGACAGATGACATCAAAAGGATAGAAATGAATCAGAATACAAACCAACTTCATCAGGGAGCAAGCTCATCATACAGGGATATCAAGCAAAGTCTGTAAGAATTTATAGTTTTTATGTTTTAAAAAGTTTCAAGAATTCTTTGTTTTTAAGTGATGACATATTACCAACTATTGTAAAGCTTGACTACCTATTTTTTTTCATCATTCTGATAGTCTATGCCAGTACTCTATTTACCTTCCATTAGTCTCTGCCAGTACTCTATTTACCTTCCATTAGTCTCTGCCAACACTTCATTTTTTCACCCTAGGGGTCAAAATGGTTGTCAGGATCAAACCCAAGGGAAATCTTAAATGGCCAAAAACATATACTGCATTTTACAGGATATATACTACATTCTACAGGCAAAATTTTCTTCTTGGTTTAAAGACAAACAGGGTCTCCTTCTCAGCAAAAAAATGAAATATTGACATAAAGGAATTTCAAAAGTTTCTTTTATATATGTATTTAGTGCATCATGCATTAGATAATATATAGAATTTAAGGAAGAAAACAATGGTCAATTTAGCTTCAGCGCATCTTTTAAAGGAAAAAAAGGTTTTAAAACGTTGGGTATACACAAAAAAACTGAAGTATATATTACAGCTGGTACATTAAACGTTGGACATATAAAGGGATTAAAGTGTTTTATAAATCAAAACCTTATTTTTAATTCCTTTCCTGACTAAATGATCAAATTGAAAGTGGCATATCATAAAATGATGGAAGAAAAGCGTGGTTATATGCCCCACGACAGCATATGAATGTGCTTGAGTTTTGTATTATAAATTGGTAAAATTAAAGACCACGACTTGGTCATTTTCCTTGAGGCCGAGTCCAATAGTTGTCTCTACAAAATCGACTGCTATGTGAAGATAATTGACAGAGAGAAGGGGACGTTGGTTACAGGAAGTGTGAATACACCATTTGCTGAAGAAATCGCGCAGGAAGAAAGACAGTCAGTGAGAAGGAAGCTGTGGATACACCAATCGCTGTGGAAATCGTGCAGGAGGAAGTAAAAAACAGTTGCACTAGAGAAGAGGTAAAATTTAAACCCTTTTCTTTGCTGAATACTCTGCTCAGACCAACATAAATTTTACAATTCCAGAGTATTGTTGTGGGGATAGGAAGTCGAAGGCAGAGTTAAAGGTTGAAAGGTTCCTGTTTTCTATTTAAATTCAAAATGTCACCTAGATTGGAACCAACAAAATTTATTTCCACTGATATTCATGAGACTTGCATGGAGATTTTTGAAAATAAGCAATGGGTAAATTTCTTTGAAAAATTTAATGGGCATAATGAGCAGGCTAGTCTAGATTTTGTTGAAACCTTTGATGGAGAAAGAGTTATAATGGGGACCTTGCATTTTATACTATCAGAAGACATCCTAGCACAAGTTACTGGCTTGCCACAGCAAGGAGAAAGGTTTTTCAAGACTAAACAGTTTAAAGAGAAAGCATGGATTCCATTTTTGTGCAGGTCAAGAGCAGGGTCAGTCAATTGGAAGAAAGGGATACCAAGAAGTTGGCTGGTTAATCCCTGGGATGAAACAGTTTATGTCATTCAAAAATTTATTACTTGTGAAGGCAGATTCAGCATTGTTTACCTTTATCACATCAAGTTGTTACATCATTTAAAAGGTGAATGTGAGATCAATATGCCCTATTTCCTGCTACAGAGTTTGACTAAGATGGCTAAAGTTGTCCAAAGGCATCCAAAAGACAAAATGACAATCATTTTTCACTGTGGGATTATTAAAATCATCATCCAGCATGAGCTACAAAGGCAAAATTTGACATGGTCAGGATTTCTAGTTCATAATCAGTTTGAAGAGCAGGAAGAATTGCTTGAAGAAGGTCTCAAAGAAGATGAATTTTTGATGATCACATACCATGAGGCAACAAGCTCAAAACCGCCAAAGGTGAAGAAGAAAAATAAAGAGGTATTGCTGATTACTGATGATGAAGACAACTCTGAGGCAGCAAGTTCAAAACAGCCTCAGAGAAGGATACAAACTAGAAGTGTGAAGAGAAAAGAAAAACAATATAAAAAACAAGATCAAATCTTCACCACCTACCAGAGAAAGCCAAGAAAGTATAAGAAAGCTCAAATCCAATCAGCATTAGAATATGAGGAACATATGCAAGCCTTGGGGAGTCAAGAAGAAGATCCAGGAGCTGAAATAGGACAGGATATCCAAGACCCTGATGAGGTGATCAAGCAAGCAAAAAGGATCAATCTCTTCTTAGAACAACAAGAGAAGGAAAAAGAAAAGTAGTTAGGACAGGAATTACCTAAAAGTTCAGCTTCTCTTTTCTCAGAATAGCAAGCTATGGAAGGGAAAAAGAAGATTCAGCATAAGAGCATGAAGAATTTGGAATAGATACCAATTCTGAGCAACTTCCAATAAAATTGAAGAAAAATAAGGCTTCTAAAAGCAATAAAGAGATTAAAAGATTAAAACTTGAAATAGAGGAACTTGAGAAAAAGAATGAGAAGCTAAGAGAAGTCAACAGGAAGCTGAAGGTTCAGAGGACACGCATCTCTAAACAAGCATACAGACGGTATAAGCAAAGGAAGGTTTATAAGGCTAAGTATGAGAGACTGAGGGTCCTCTATGCATCTCGGGCTTCAACAGATGTATCATCACAGACAGAAGACTAGAAGCAAGATGATCAACAACAAAATTTTGGTTTTTGAACAAGGTCAAACATTTTTGGCATGGGGACATGCAGCAGTTTCCTCTTGGGGGAGATGTTGGGCACCATTCTGACCTCTTTTTGCCACTTAGATATCTTTCATTTCCCTTCATAAAACCTTCATATTGATTATAAAATCTTTAAATTTCACCCATGAACCTTGGTTAAGAGGTATAATGTCATTACTTTCTAATAAATTGATTTTTGAGACTTTTTAATCATTTTAACTAAGATTTTTATTCAGATTACGGGATGTTCTAACTTCCCATATTATCTCCAAAGTTGAGCATTTGCAGGATAGCTAGGCAGGAACTGGAAGATGGAGGGAAGATCCTCAGTGTCCAAGGATGGATGAATTTCCAACGGATAGGTGATATGGTGCTCGCAGGTGTCAAGTCAACCGCAGTCAAAGGCGACCACCTGTGCTACCACTCAGCACAATTGAAGGGCAGCTCTGATTTTGTTGAGTCTCATGGATTTGATAGAGGATCTTGATGTCTATGTTCATTAATTAGTTTCCAGGATTATAGCATTTCTAGTTTTCTTTTAAATTTGTATAAGTACTTCACAAAACAATGAAGAAATCATCACGATTTTGGGAAGAACGTATATTGCTTCTAAACTGCGTGGTTTTTACTGTGTAATTGATTTATTGTGAATACATTTCGAGTTTAATTTCTATAATTCTTCAACTGTGTGTGAATGAGGCATTGGACGGCCCCCATTGTTGAGTTCGCACATTCTTTTACTTGCCAGTGTAGCGATTTGGGTGATTGCAGCGATTTGATTTGATGAAAGCTATTTAAATCGTGCCAGTGGTATGTTTAATCTCTGTAGGATTCAATTTTGTTATTTCAGAACAAGTTAAATCAGGTTCTAATTGGTTTCATAAAACGCCCTGTTGAATATTGAAGGAATAGCTTAGACTACGATTTCATTGTGCTGCACATCACTTACATTTTCATGAGCTCTATCTTTTATTTGGTTAAGTATTAAAAGAACGGTTCAGACTGTGAGTTTACTATGCTATACATTGCTTCTCATTTAAAGATAAAGTGTTAGAACAATTATAAATTATGAACACTGTCCTGTAAGGTAATTTAATGGTTAATTGTCCATTCAGCGCTGGAATATTAGGCAGAACCTTGTAATCTGTATCTTAGGGTTAGAGTTATTGTTTAATTTCTTTTACTATCTCAGTTCTTTCACCAATATATTATTGTGTAATTAAAAAAAAAACAAATGAAGTTATCCCTGTAAAAGGATTTTTGTATCTTTAAGTTACAGTATTTTTAATCTGCCAGTAGGTTTAATTCATAGACAATTAGCTTATCCAAACAAGTCTGGCTCTAAGTCCTAAAACTTGGATATGCCTCTAAGCTTACTGACCTAGATTGATATAAATTTAAGGTCTGATTTGCATTAACAGACCAGAGCCGTACACACTTTATCTTTTAACTTGAGCTGCTTGGATTCCTCCAGGTTAAGGGCGTTTTCTTGGTCTATGTGTATGTCAGAGAATTCATCCACTAACTGAAGGAATTTACTAAGCTCCCCATCATTTTCAAACAACCTCCAAAATTTTACATTGTCTGGCAGAGAGGGTCTCTACTTGACCTGAACATCATAACTGAGCTTAGGGGGTAAAGGAGGAACAAACAGACTTACAGAGACGGCCAAGGAATCAGCCAGGTGATTCAAACCCCTAGGAATATATGACAGTTTAAAAAACATAAAGGAGTCTCTGAGTTTCCATACCTCGTTCCCGTAGGCCTTCAATCTGATATTTTTCGTCTGAAAAGTGTTTTCGACCTACTGTATGATGAGGTCTGCATCCCCAAAAATCTTCACGCACATGATCCCCATCTCCTTGGTTAATTTAACTCCTAGCATAAAGGCTTCATATTTTGCTACATTTTTCGTGATTTTGAAATCAAGCTTATAACACAGGTGAATGTTTTCTTTGGATGGGGAGATCAAGACTATACCCGTGCCTGCTGAGTTTTGAGCACTAGCCCCATCGAAATACATGGTCCATATTTCTATTGTGACTTCTTTGGGCTGCGGACGGGTGGTCTCAGTGAGCTGAACTAATGTCAACTAATTATCATCTATTTCCAAAATGCAAGACCCAAAATCGGTGTCCACCACGTAGATGGGGTGATTTACTAAGAGGCTCTCCTTGCTTATAATGTATGCTAGATGATTTTCCCTGTACAGTACGTTAGTCTCCCCTCCAAACATGGGAATGGTGGCATACGTGAGATTCATCTAAAGGGTGCCACCTAGTCTTTTGCTCCATGACCGAGACAACAAGAGGCCGAATTTTGGAGGAATATCAGCCACTACGATGTCCATCATTACTCTTTTCGATGGTAGCTGAGTTATGTTTACAGCAAGGTATTTGATGAGGCCCAATCACATGACCTTCCTGGAGTCAAAGGAGAATACATCATGGTAGGGCTTGGTGATGCTGAGGCCAATCTCATCCATCACATCCTTTGGCATTAGGTTATGAGAGGCTCCTAAATACAGCAGACAGTTATGGATGATTTTATCATGGATGTTCAAGGATATATAGAATGGTGGGAAGGAGTCCTTTAGGTCTTCGATCACGGGCCCTAGGGTTACAACAGGTTTGTAATCTTGCAGGTTCACAAATTCAGTGTCAATGTGCACCTTGGGTTGAAGGGAATTCAGAATGGAGGTTTTAAATGCATCATTCTTCATCAACTCAATTAAAGGTAAAGGGATTTTCAATTTTTGAATTTCAGACTCAAGGTTGAAGGAATAATGCAGCCTATCTAGAAACCTTACCTCATGAGCTGTAGGTTTGAGTTGGACTTGATCAGGTGTAGCTAAAGGTGTTGTTTTGTGCAATGCTTTGGATGGAAGAACCACTTTCTTTGGTAAAACAACAACCTTTCTAGCAGGTGAAGCAGGCTGCTTGACAGGTACAACATTCTTGTTGAGGGGAGAAACCAACCTAGACCTCAGTTGGTAACCTCCCTGGCCATCATCCAAGTAGCCAGCCTCTTTAGTGATTTGTTCATCAATCAAGGCTTCTTCATATTCATCCTGTGTCAGAAAAGAATAGTCCACCTCATCCTCCATGCAGTGGATATTGTCTTCAGCTTCTCCTTCTCCTTCAATGAATTCTATCTCTTCTTCTAATACAACATTCTGAAATGGAGCTCTTATCCTATGCTCTTCCCCTTGATTTATCTCCCTTCTGAGAATCTAAACATGGGGGTTTCCTCTTCTATAAGGAACAAAATTTGGGTTTCGAGGAGTGAAGTCACTTGGCCCCTTACCCCTTACCAGCAAATGTCCTTGGTCTTTCAATTTAGACATTTCAGTAGTCAGGTTATCTAAAAGTTTGGTCATTTTTTCAATCTTGTTCTCTGATGCAGAAGCCCCACTATAGTCTGTTGGCTTCTTTCTCTTGTCTACATTCCCTTTGACCTTCTGAGATGCCAGAATGTTTGACTCTACCTCTAGGGAAACATCCTGCATGAGTGATAAGGAGGTAGAACTCCTTTCTCTGAGAATTAGGTAGAAGTTAGAGTCAAAGGAATTTGCATAATTTATCATAATCTCAATGGGGATCTTGCTGTACATGTTGTTGAATCTCTTGGTAAAGTTGGAGACAGACTCACCATTTTCTCTTTTCAGGTTGTTGAATTCTATGATATAGTAGAGGTGGTCTCTCCTCTCTCCCCAATGCTTTAGGAAAATGTCATCTAGGTCCTCTATTCCTACCACTGACCCAGTAGGCAGTTCTTTAAACCACTTCCTAGCCCGACCATCTAGGCTTTGCACAAAAACTCTAGTCCATACATATTCTTGTTCTATATTTATATTTTCAGCATAGCTATAAAAATCCTCTAGATGTTCTTCACTAATTAAATCCCCTTCCCCTGTAAACTTAGGAATATACTTGAGGTAATCCCCGGTAGGCATGGTTGCGAGAGGATTTGGCAAAATTAGGGGCGCATAACTAACTACCAGGATCCTTTCCATCTTGGTCAATTGAGGGGTAGCCATATTGGAAATGGGTATGGACAGGGATGTGGAAGTCAACACTGATGAAAATATTTGCTGAGAAGGTGGTGGTATACTTGTCCCAGTGGAGTCACCAAGAATTGGATCTTCACAAGCAACAGTGCTTGAAGATGCCCAAGCCCTAGATTTTTCTGATGTATCTAAAAATTTCTAGGAATTAAAAGTTTCAGTAGAAGAAATAACAGCAGTAATATTTCTTGAAATACCTGATGTAAATTTTTGTGCAGCACTGCTGGTCTATCTTAGTAAATCCCTAGCTTTCCTCAAGATTTCTTCTGGATCTGAAATGGGTGTTGCTAGTCGCCCCTTAGGGTTTGCTCTGGTACTTGGTCTTCTTCAAGCCACCTTATATCAATGGAGTTTCCAGATAGATGATTATAACTGTAATAATGTCCAAGCCTTATCTATCATCAAAGCATGGATCTATGTCATTTCCTAGGGAAGCTGAGCTTCAATCTCCTCTCCCCGGAAACGACGTCAATTTGTTATCACTCCAGGAAACTCCTCTAGGTTGTATCTCGAGGATGCCTGGTAACTTACAATGTTTTTTACGGTTATAAGATATGGGTAAAGTCAGTCGACCTATGTAACATTTCCACTCTCAAGGCATGCATAAGACTCACTCATTTACAAGGCTTTTAGTTGCAATTTGCTCAGAAATTCGACTATAAGGTGCAGGGATGGAGAACTCACCAGGCTAGCAGACTTACACACATAACACATGCATATAAATGGATAAATCCTATTGAGGAAGGTATTTATAAATCAAATATCACTAATAGACCAATAGGATGATAGCTATTGGCTTTTTAATAAATCTGAAATTAACCTGAATGCACATTCAAGCATAAACACAGTAAAGAAAGAGATGATGGCTGAACAGATCACAACAAAAGAGCTTATACCATGAGTAAGTAAAATGAGAATCTTGAAAGTATTATTGGCTCATAAATCCCCGAAGTTGAACCTTTATTATAAAATCAACCATGGGCTTTATAGCCTTCTACAAAAATCACAGATACTGAAAATCCAATCTGTTTACACAAAAATAATTGAAAGTGATAGTTTTTCCAGATTAGGGCTTCAAACCCTTGCTAACTATTTGTTTATCTACTGTGAAGATATAGCTCACTAAGCGAGCTTTTAATAATTGAAGTGTTCGCTGATAATCACCACTGCTGGTTCACTGTGAAATTGCCGCCAACAACCAGTGTCTTGGTGGTTTACTGAAGTGGCCTTTCTTGCTTAAATCGTTGGATTTTTCCACCTTGTCACCGATCGGAAGGTTTTTCTTTTATCCCATAGGCACTCCAAGTCTCAACGTTGTCACAGTTGTCAGTGCCTTAAATCACTAGTGTTGCGACAGCTTCTTCATTGGCGATCAAAAGATTTTCCTTTAACCGATCAACGCTCCAAGTCTCAATGCTGGCGCTCTCCATCACTAGCTCATCGACGATCGAGAGCTGTAATAACTAATGCATCAGAACCTTTTATCTGAACATTACCGCAGTTTCGGAGGTGAAATGAGATAATTTTATCACTGCCGAAAGGTTATTGATGAAGGAATCGGGGCATTAGTCTTCTATGTCGTCAACGAATAGTCTTTCTATTCACCGATGCACGTTATCTCTTTTGTTTTTCATTTTCAAGACTTTATCTTTTTTACTGTCGGTGATTTCTTTTTATCGCTATTGGAGGTCAGTAGAAGTTTGAATCGGAGCTTTAGTCCTTTGTGACGCCAACACTACTGAGGGGATTCATTGTAAACTCATCGATCCGTAGGCTGTATGTCTTCCACCATTGCGACTCCTTAGTATACTAACTCGCTGCTCCGTTGTCTTTAGTTCTTCTAACCGCTGATGATTTTCTATTATTCACGCTATCAGAATGCTTCTTGTCATTGATCGGAGCTTTAGTCTTCTGTGCCACCGACACTACGAAGGGGCTTCGTTGTAAACTCGTCGATCCATATTCTATCTGTCTTTCAATCACTGAAGTTTTCATCTGGTTGTGGAAGCCATAGTATGTCTTTCTTCCGTCGTTGCAGCTCCTTAGTGAACTAGCTTTCCACTCCGTTGTCTTTAGTTCTTTCAACCTCCGATGATTTTCTAGTGTTCGCGCTATCAGAATGCTTCTTGTCATTGATTGGAGCTTTAGTACTCTATGTCACAAACACTATGGAGGAGCTTCGTTGTAAACTCGTCGATCCGTAGTCTGTCTGTCTTTCGATCGCTGAAGTTTTCGTCTGGTCATGGAAGCCGTAGTCTGTCTTTCTTCTACCATTGCGACTCCTTAGTGAACTAGCTCGTCGCTCCATTGTCTTTAGTTCTTCCAATCGCTGATGATTTTCTATTGTTCGCACTATCAGAATGCTTCTTGTCATTGATCAAATCTTTAGTCTTCTGTGTCACCGACACTACGAAGGAACACAATTGTAAAATTCATCGATCCGTAGTCCATCTGTCTCCCACCGTTGTGGCTCCTTAGTGAACTAGCTTGTCAATGCATTGTCCTTAGATCTTCCAATCATCGAAGATTTCATCTGACCACGGAAACTGTAGTCTGTCGATGGCTAATGAGATGTTCTGATTCTTTCCCAAGCCACCGAAGCTACAACTTAGTCAAATTTGTATCAACCATAGAAGCTTTCAAACTGTTAGGGCCATTCATATTCCTTATTGCGTGAATTAAATTCATCATATAAAAATAAATTATCTTGGTAGATAACAAACCACATGCATAATTGAAATGAAAATGTCCCATAAGATAACGTGCCATAATCAATGATGAAACCCTAAACCTAGGAGGGAAACCCTAACACCAACCCTACCCAACCATCTCTTCTGACCTACTATAAAGTACTTTTTTGTTTGTATATGAGCATGCCTAGGAATGTAGTCATATGTCACATATTCTTTCACTACTACATTTCGACCAAAAATCTGACGGCCGTATTGTCGGATTTTCGACACTTCCCTGTCGCATGTACGACACTATGTTTTTTTTTAAGCGTCGGTGGATTTTCATTGGTTATCCAACATCTTTTCAATCCATCGGTTAAGCGACAGCTCAGTTTACCGTCGGTTAAATGGAAAGCGTCGGTTATCCGACACGTACAGGCGTCGCTTAAGTGACGGTATTGTATTTTTTTCAAAAAGCGTCGCTTAACCGACACCTACAGGCGTCGCTTAAGCGATGGTATCGTATTTTTTTTAAAACAAGCGTCGCTTAAGCGACGGTATCGTATTTAAAAAAAAAAATGTCGCGTAACCGACATCTACAGGCGTTGCTTACGCGACGGTATTGTTTTTTTTTTTTTTAAATAATAGTATTCAGTGGGTACATCTTGAATCTGCATTATTGTTTTTACATATACAAAAGAACATCAAGAAAATAATAGTATTCATGGTCGACTCTCAAATTATCCTAATGCCTACAAATGACCTCAACATTGTGTTTTTAGCAAACATTAGCAATAGAGGAACCACCTTCGATATACGCTTGCACTTGTATATTGGTGAGGTCACCCACAACATCCACTTTCAGGAACCCCAATCCCTTTCTTAGGAGTCAGGACACAAAATTATGAAGCTATTGTAATTTGTAACTTAAAAGTGAAATCGTGAATGAATACATGTGAATGATGTACTATATACTAGAATCTACTTTTCCCACCCAAAATTTTCATAACATACAAAATTGATATCCATTGTAGCGGTCTTCTGATCTGCACCTCGTACTACTTTTCCGAGAAGTAGTTCCATCTCATCTACAACTACTTCTGGTGGCTTCTCATGTTATTGAAGTCCAACAACATTATCTTTGGTTAGAAATGCCTTCGCTTCTTCTTCGGTCACATCACTGTAAATTTCAATAAGATAAAACATAAGTGATATGCCTTCTGTTTAGAAAATAAAGCATGGGTATATCATTGATTGCATAATCAATAGCAGAGCATGGATATATGTTTCATTACATTACATAATCAATAGCATTATGGCATACCTGTCCGCGGCTTCATTCTTGTTTATCAAACTGACATTCTTGGAAACAAGTAATTCCCAAAAATCGTTCAGTGTTTTACCTTGGCACTTATTTGTTAACTCATGCATGAAATTGTTGAATTCCATTGGCTCCTAAAACAAAATTATAGTTAGGACTAAACAACCTCAACCACTACATATGCATGTACAAATCTAACTCCAGTGATAGGAAAGTTTGTAGTCCAGAGTTAAGATCTAAAAATGTATCATAGCTTTTCACCGAAAGATACAAAACTATAATAACTTGTAGAAAGCTGTTCAAACTTGTGCAAAATAGCCCCATCACTGTGAAGACACCATCTAAATCCATTTTTTCTTAGTTATTTACTGAGTAGCTTCTTATTCTTATAGGTCAGAATACTCTGAAAATGGAGGAAGCTTTTGAAAACATGTGAGGTGAACAAAGATAAGGCACAAGTATCAGATATGGAGAAAATAAATATTGTTTCCCAAGAGTATAATTCATGGAAAGTGGAGACAGGTTACTAAACGCTTGTAATGTGTGGACCATAATAAGTTAAAATGTGGACCTCCCTATCCTTCCATTAAACAACTGTCTTGCCATGTCTCTCTGAATTTGTAACCTCGACACTTGATGAGACATGGTGATATAATTTTCGAATCCCTGAACTAGTCTCCTATATTGTTAGGGTACAAACCAGCCATGGAAAACAATTACTTTCATTTGCATCGTAGAGATCCATTTAAAAATCAGCTACAATCTCTTTCTTTGGTACTTTTCCAAACTTTTATGTCAGTGATTGTTGATTTGGTAGATCATCCAACAACCCTAAATCCTTGCATCTCCTATTATTTCTAGTTAAAGTAGTCCATAGTACATACTTAGTAAAACAAATACTTTTATTTACAAGCTACTTGAGTCTGGATTATTGATGGGAATGAAAATTACTATTAAGAAGGTGGCCTCCAAGATATTTCCACCAAAATGTTCACTAGTCTCAGTTTCCTGCCATTAATCTCATCCATAACAGAGCAATGTACAAAATATTAAGTCTATTTATTGACTATGTCTCAATACTTGCTTGAGACAATTCAAAGAGGAGTTTAAGCATGCAAGTATAGCCTATACAAGTTTAACAAAAGGAAGAGACACTCATTGGAGTTAAAGTTAAGTGCAACCAGACCCCAGCATTTGAACTGCTTACTGAAATTTGCATGCCCTTCGAGTCTAACTACCACCATGAGCAGGTTTATCAATAAAAAGGTGAACTAACTGGGCATATCACACTGCAATTTGAAGCATGCAATTTATCAGAGACAAAAAATACTAATAGTCACTAACCTGGTGGTCCAGTCAAAAGAATTCGAGAACAAACTGTGACCAAATTTGACACATATTTGATATACTCTGGCCTCCTGAGAAACACATACATGGCATCCAATAGTGCAGTCTTTGTGTTATCCCTGTAACAGACAACCAGGTTAAATTGGCAAAAAGAACATAAGAATAAGGGTTTGTACCAACAAAAATAAGAAACCCAAAGATATTTAAAAAGCAGATAGTGCACTATCCACTCTAATCTCTTCAAAATCTTTTAAAAAAAGGGCAAGAGAGAAATGAGGAAAACGAAGAAGTAAAGAATTAATCAAAACATTTAAGTTACATAAGGCTAATGTGCACAAATTGCCTAATTGATGTTTCAGTTTCCAAAGTACAGACTGTAAGAAGGAAAAACTAACTGTCCCCTAAACAATCCATCATATAACTTCAAAATTTTAAAACATATTTACCTTGAGGAATCCCCAGTGCCATCGGAACTTCCTTCATGAAACTGTAAATCATGAGCTAGCTTTTCACACAATGTCACATACTTGGCACAGGGATTACAATACTCTGTTCTATTCCCACAGATGTCCTATAATAAACATGTACACAAAATCATAAGCCTGTCACTCCTGTATCTGTCTCCAAATAGTTCTTTTAGAAATCCAATTTGATATTGAATCTGCCTTGATGAAATAAGTTGAAAGTTTGATGAAATAAGCCTTACCAGATGTTTATCAAGTTCTACGATAACCTACATTGAAATAAATGTTGCATATCTACTTTTCATAACCTACGTTTGTTTCTTGGGAATGGCCTTTATCTGCTGCACATGTTTTAACATGCACATGCTTTAACAGACCATTAAATCTGAAATAACTTGAGATCCAACTGCCCACCATCGTATCAATACCTCCGCAACATGCTGGTTTTTGATGGACTGGTGGAGCATGTGGAATTGTTGGATTGTCACTGTCTACAATGAATGATAAGTCCATTAATCAATCAACTATATGCGATTATTGTTTCCACACGGAGTGGTTAACTTAACTTTCCAATAGATTTCGCACTGCCTAACCAGATCCATGGACCACTTGGTACCGTCTTTTGATTCCAAAACAAGCTAAGCAACGGATAACCGCCACGTTAAACCTAATAAATGGTTTGAAACAAGAGAGGTCTCTTAAATATTGAGCTCCTTTTTTTAATTAATTTTATTTTCAAACCATAACGGGAATCAAAGAGCTTTGGCTTTTAGTGGGAGGGCGGAGTCGGGATGCTTTCTCTCTGCGGAGAAAGCTGGCAAGCTTCATGCAACTTTTGGCACTGTTGGGCCATTCTCATATTTTAAACCGTGGATTCTGGACTTTCTATATAAAGTTCCACGCTGAAAAAATATCAGAATTTGCATTTGGGTTTGCTATAATCCTGTCCGAAATTCAGACTTTTCAGATAAATAGAGATCTGTGAAAACGGTCTCATTATCATCATGGGATGGTCTCCAGTGAATGCAGTCAATGCATATCTAGAAACTGTAAAGCTGGTAAGTCCTCTCTTGCAGGCTGCAATAATATTCTTGGAGAGATTCAGATAGAGCATGATGTAAGGATTCTGACACTAATTTGTGATGCAGTGTAAATTGGATGGGGAGAAAAAGCACGCATGCATGAAGAAGAGTACAGAACCTGAGAGCACTGAATTGATATCAGCTCTAGCAGCTGGCATGAATGCACATCTTATTGTAGAGGTTTCTTCAGCACCATCAGCAACTACAATAGCCCTCGCAGCTGCAGCTCGGCAGACCTGTGGTCGCCTCGTTTGCATTTTGCTTTGTTGAAAATTCACACTCTCTAGGTAGGAAAATGAAACCATAAAATAAAATCCTTAGACTGTAAACAATTTATTTGGTTAGAGGGGTAAGGGTTTTTCCACCATGGTTCTTATCCCCTTTTGATATTTAAACCCTTCTATCTAGATTCTATTGATTTGAATGACAAATATGTTACTAAAAGGGAAGATTACTAGATGGACTTTGACTTCTCAAAGGTGAATGAAATGGACTAGGTGTAATAGTATAGCTAATCTGCAGATAAGCAGCATGGAGAATATTCCTTGCACTTGCACAAGGAAGCTCTAAATCATCAGTAAAGTCAGCAGTCACTCCTTTATTTTTTATCATGTCATGGGCACCTCTCTAGCTCACTAAATTTTGAACTTGAGTCACCATAATTGCAAGCACTATTATGTAACACTATGCTTGCTAGAGAAAATGTTTTTAGTAGACAATATCCCTTTTCCATGTTGTACAATAAAATTAAGTCAAACAATCTTAATAAAGAACAAATTTCATATCATTTTCCTCAACCACTAATCTCATCCATAACAGAGCAATGTACAAAATATTAAGTCTATTTATTGAATGTGTCTCAATACTTGCTTGAGACAATTCAAAGAGGAGTTTAAGCATGCAAGTATAGCCTATACAAGTTCAACAAAAGGAAGAGACACTCATTGGAGTTAAAGTTAAGTGCAACCAGACCCCAGCATTTGAACTGCTTACTGAAATTTGCATGCCCTTCGAGTCTAACTGCCACCATGAGCAGGTTTATCAATAAAAAGGTGAACTAACTGGGCATATCACACTGCAATTTGAAGCATGCAATTTATCAGAGACAAAAAATACTAATAGTCACTAACCTGGTGGTCTAGTCAAAAGAATTCGAGAACAAACAGTGACCAAATTTGACACATATTTGATATACTCTGGCCTCTTGAGAAACACATACATGGCATCCAATAGTGCAGTCTTTGTGTTATCCCTGTAACAAACAACCAGTTTAAATTGGCAAAAAGAACATAAGAATAAGGGTTTTTACCAACAAAAATAAGAAACCCAAAGATATTTAAAAAGCAGATAGTGCACTATCCACTCTAATCTCTTCAAAATCTTTTAAAAACAGGGCAAGAGAGAAATGAGGCAAAGGAAGAAGTAAAGAATTAATCAAAACATTTAAGTTACATAAGGCTAATGTGCACAAATTGCCTAATTGATGTTTTAGTTTCCAAAGTACAGACCGTAAGAAGAAAAAACTAACTGTCCCCTAAACAATCCATCATATAACTTCAAAAGTTTAAAACATATTTACCTTGAGGAATCCCCAGTGCCATCGGAAATTCCTTCGTGAAACTGTAAATCATGAGCTAGCTTTTCACACAATGTCACATACTTGCCACAGGGATTACAATACTCTGTTCTATTCCCACGGATGTCCTGTAATTAACATGTACACAAAATCATAAGCTTGTCACTCCTGTATCTGTCTCCAAATAGTTCTTTTAGAAAGCCAATTTGATATTGAATCTGCCTTGATGAAATAAGTTGAAAGTTTGATGAAATAAGCCTTACCAGATGTTTATCAAGTTCTACAGATGTTTATCAAGTTCTACGATAACCTACATTGAAATAAATGCTGCATATCTACTTTTAAAGAAAATAAAGAAACATATAGGAGCATGGGTATCCTGGAAGTGTTCTGTAGCACAAATTTTTGGAATCATATCTCCACAAACACTGCAGCGCTCTAAGTTCCGTACACAGTGGCCATGGTGTAAATCAAAGTTTGAAGCTGGCACCTCTCTCCCAATACACTAGTAAGGAGTGACAAAGTGGGAATTTTAGCTCCCTAAGAAAGAGACAAGGGGAGACAATTCATACCATGGCTCAAAATAGGGTTGGTTGAGGTGGATTTCAATCCCTTAAATGATAGGAATCCTCCCAAAACATGACTAGGGAATGAACTATCCACATATTGAAGGGTCCTAACATACCTAGGGAGCACAAAAATCACGTCCCTCATGGTAATGGAGCACGAAAACCAAACATGACATTTTTAGGTGTATCAATGTATTATCCACCACTGCGCAGGGGTCCCTATGGTTACTACATCAATCACCTTGGCCTTATGAGCCTCAGAGACTCATGCCTCCATTTTATCGAGAAAGGTGTTTGCCCTTTCTATTCCATCAAATTTTGGTGGATCGTGCAACTCTGAACCAATACAACTATGTTCTTGAGTATTAGATTATCGCATGTTAATACAACAAGGCAAGTGACATGAAATTATTTATCTCTTAAGCAGATGGGAGCGGTGTTACAACGCTGACAGTGTTACAGAATTTCAGGCATATCAACATCAATATCAATAGTGTTAGAGAACTTTCACATTTTGTCATCCCAGGGATCTGGGTGCCAATAGAACCCTGCAAACATCAGGAGCCCACTACTAAGTAGCTAAACTGACTGGAATGGTCAAAAACAGTTTGTGAATTAGATGTTGGCCTGAGAATAACTTGGGGAGAATAGGATAACTTGGAATGGTCAACAAAGCTGCATGAAAGAAAAAAAATATAGAATAATATTAGTCGTCTTTATGCTATTTTAAATACAAAACCAATCCTTACTATTCTTACATATTAGGCATTTCAATAGCATGAACAGTGCTTCCTCTAGACACAAGATAATCTATCAAGAAAAAGTCAAATCAAAGACTACTAGCACAAATATCAAGTGATTCTTCCCCCATGCCAATATAAAACCGAATTAAATTTCACTTATAATAGAAAACAAACAACAACTAATTAATATTTAACATAGACATTATTCCCTTCTCCAAAAGTTGAATAAGTGAGAACACACCTGATTCAAATTTTATACACCAATACAGTTGAATTTTTGCAGCACTATTTACTTATCAAATAAAATGTTCAAAAGGAAAGAATATAGATAGATACCTTGATGGTTGCTACCAGACCCAACCTGCACATCCCAAACATTACCATCAGAAAATATCAAACATAAAAGAGAGCAATAACAAATTCACATTTTTGTATATCTGTTTGATGGAACAAATCAATACAATTGGAGAAGATACAAGTCCACTAAACAACCAAAATATAGGACCTATTCTTAGAATTATTTAATAGTAAACCAGAATAAAAACACACAATTACAATAATCGAAAATTTCATCAACATTAGAAACTGGAATTTACAAGGGCAGAACCTAGTTAGGATTTCATTTTGTTGGGAAATGAACAAGATAGGGATAAACCCAGAAGATGCTTTCAAAAAAGCACACTCATATGCATTGTTGTACTTTGGAATTTTTGGCTTTTACAGAAAATTTGTCACAATTTAATTGGCCTTTTACAGAAGTGACAAGTCATATGGACCCATAATGTTTTCTGTACCAGTTTCCTAACTTTCATCTGGACAATTCCCATAGAGCTACCACAACACCTAAATATGTTAGGAGGTATATATTATAAACATTCAACATACATAGTTCATCAACATGATCTCAATAGGTCAAACACCTTGATTTCGATGTTTTCATTATTTTGCTCAAAAATTTCCAAGAGACCATTTCACTGGATTTCTGACTAGAATTCTCTTGGAACAATGCCACAGGAAAGTGTTTCTGACATTCATTACTCTTTTTTATTGTGATATATTAAATATCCAAATTCACTTGTAAAGTCTAGTTTATTATGAGGAAGCAGGATGCCAAATATTTTGGCAGACTATTTCAAAATTCCATGACCCGTAACTTAATATAGGTTGCATTTGTCACAACATATTTTATTCACTATATCTCTGTTGACAATACATTTTTTGGTGTTTGCATTCACTTGTATGCTTAGGCACGATGTGAGTTTAATCTAGAATCCCAGTCTACATCATTTTGATCCAGACAGTAGGTGATAGTCAAATATCAATTAAATCAATCCAATTAACAGCTCTACAGAAACCATGTCCAACTTCAAAAACAAACTTGAGGAAAGACACTAAAGAACTATTGTTAAACAAAAAATTTGATGTCTGATTCAGAGTGCAGCATATTACAAACAAACTTTTGAAGAGGCATCATGAACCTACCCATTACCTTAATGCCAAGAAAATGAAGGTTGAACAAAGATTGGCTCACAACTAAAACCGTGCTTGAAATTGGGTACTGATGGCCATAGGCTATAAACCACCATTAAGGGTAGCTGGGCTTTGGTGACAAACAGCCATGCCGACAAAGAGATAGGGAGCCAGGTTAGAGAGGATTTGAAAGCAGCTGAACAGTGCCATAATGGTGATTTAAACCATTTACTGCCACCTGTTAATGATGATAATTAGAGGTAGTAGAGTTTTGTATTTCAAAACAATTTAAATGCTCAGATTGTATCAAGACAACCCAAGGAGGGGAAATCATTATGAAGGGAAGTGTCCATCATTCAAGGGAGCAATGTTTCCTGCAGCTTGACAACTGTAACCATGTTGGAAGGTAGGGAAAGACTGTCCATGTTTGGCTATAATTCAATTGAATCAAGGCATTTATGGGTTATCTCCCTTGTCTCTTGTCAGAACCATCCAGTTCATGTATCAATCTACCAAGAATTTCACAGTGGAAGGTCCTCAGACATTTTCTGAAGAATAGAAAACATGCATGGGAGTCAAAAGGGAAGGTTGAAGAAGCAGGGGCAGAGGCAAAGAATCCCAAATATTTAGTTCTATCTTGCAAATATTCCATTTTGTTACCACATGTTTTCTATTTGAAAGCATATAGAAGAACATAAATTACTGTCTCTTTTCCAACAGGGATCCATTCAAATTGGATGCTAGGAGAGCTTCAACAGGGACGGTCCAGCCTGGATCTTAGCCCAGGCCATTATACAGATGACATCCCCAGTTTCTCCATTATACAACCATTTGATTGTCAGGTTTTCTTTCCTGATTTGCTTGCACCTTCAGAAAAATTCTTCCCTCACCTGTGAAGCAGTGACAGCATCTATTCTTTGCCATGTCTTTTACAGCCAATGCCAGCTGTCCTAAGTTCCTAACCAACTAAACATCTCTTGTATTTTTTTGTATCCCTTCCCAAACCTCTATGTTGCTCAAATGGCCCTCATAACTGTGTGGTTGACCATGCAACCCCTCCACACAGTCAAGGTAGCTACCTTTCACACACTCAACAATACTACCCCCACCATTGAACCATCCACATTCATTATACTACTGTTGATAATTTTAGTGTCATTTCCCTGTTGCATTTTTCCCTCAATGTCAACATATTCACAATAACCCATATAAACAATCAATAACATACAATTCCCCTAGCCTTTCAGCAAGCCAAAAAACAACACTAAGCCCCATCAAACATTGAGCATAGAATCCCAACATTAGACTTGCATACAATATCAATCAGAGGGATTTTAGCACACTAATAAAATTCCTCAAATGGGTAACACGAGTTCTAAAAACTTTTGTGAACTTTAATGCTTAGTATTTTATGTAATCGTAATATTCACATTTTATTCCTCTCTTTGTATGAAGGCCATTGGGACCTTTATAATATGATTGAGCTTCTACTGCCAAAAAACCAATTTCATAGTCATTTAGGTGATTTTTGTCCAGTGTTCTAAAATATTGTTTTAGTTTAGACATCATTTACAGAGCAACCTTGGTAAATATGGAATAGCTATGCAGAAGACACATCTTGACTCTTCCAAGATCCCTTCGAGTCATTTCAACTTTTTGTATTAAAAAAAGCTAGTCGCATTAGCCTATAAACAAGACCCACAATATTCACCTGAACACATTGTAGATATACACCAGCATGCAGAGACTATCATGGTCTAAATCATGACCAAAGAAATTACAGACAAAATCTCAACAGAACTAAGATTTTCAAAAAAAGTTAACCAATAACATGATGATATTAATGATGTTTCAGAACCTCATGCAATATGAATCCATGCATATAGCAGTGCCTAGCACCCAACCTGATTTCAAGATGGACGCCAAGATTAACATCCCACATTTTGACAACACCATCAAAGCCAATGAATTAGACACATGGCTCTTAAGTTTAGAAGCACACTTCGAAACCCAAACCCCCAAACAGGTGCTCAAACAATCATGATTACAGGATTACAGATTGATGATTGAGCATTCACATGGTTGTAAGTATTACAACCACCCTCGTAAATAGTAGTATACACACTATACAAGGGTGAGACCAGTTTAAAGGAATCTTTCCCAACCATTTTTACCTTTCAAGTATTGCAAAGATCTTATGAAGTGGTGCTTTCATCTTAGCCAAACAAGTGCTCAAACAGTGCATTTGTGTATCAACTTGTTTCATATATTGTCAATCAAAATGGAGATGAAAGAGAGTGATTGAATTTTTTGGATAAAATTTGTGGGAAATCTCTTCTCTCGCATCCAACAGGAAACGGAGTTGTTTCCCATTACCTCCTCACTCAAACAACTTTTCAAATGGCCCCAAAATTTAAAGCTAAACTTGAAAAGGCATTGATACGAGCAATACCATAGCTACATGCTTGATAGATCCAACCACCCAATAAATCCTCTACTAAAGTAGTGACACACACCATATACCTCCAAAGAATGTCAACAAAGTGGTAGAAAAACTTCACACAAGTATAGCAATTATCACAAGTTATGTTTCCAAGGGATGCAATCCCGAGTCTCCATGTCCTAGGATATAAATTTATGCAGGTATTGCACTTATCAAAAGTTGTGTTGCTAAGGGATGTGTTCCTGGGTCTGCCTGTCTCAGGATGTGTCCCATATCCCAAGTGCTAGACAACATCCCCGAAAAAATTCTAGGAATGTGCCCTTGAAACAATCCAAAATTTTGATTTTTACATTTTAAACCCATGCCCAATATTCTCATTTTTAAGCTTGATCTGCACCCCAATATCATTTAAGGTCATATTTGCATTTTCTATGGCATGTGATCTACCACATGAATCTTACCAATAAGTTATTCTAAGAGATCAACCAACATATTCCATGCCTATCTAGCTGGTATAGAGCTTTAATCTATGTATTTTGACTATGATCTCAACAAATAGTAACAGAACTTGTTGTGATTATTCCAAATCTGTCAGAGCAACTATAGCCTACATTCTGTCCCTATAATTGCAAGCTTAACAAAGCAATTCAAACAGAAAATATTTGAAATTGCAATTCCTACAGAAATTTCAATTACTTGAGAACAATATTTTTCTGAAGTAATTATCTATCCATGAATGACTAATCTATAATAAGCAAGCAGAATTATCTGGGGCTTCTTTTTTGCTGTTATTCATGAAACAATCCCCTCCAAAAGTGGGGAATATTAGAAAAGTGGTGTGAAGGAAGATATTATGTATGAACATAACAATTAGAGCTTGTAACTCAACCCCATGAATCATTTCTTATATAGGAAACCCTCCATACATCCCACGAAATGCATTTTTAATCTTCTAATTTGGTTAATTTAACAGAAAAAACAAAAGGATGATGTAAACAGATGACCAGAGGAAGACGGAAATTGGTCTTTGATAACAGGCTGCCAAAAGGAATAGTTGGAACATGATGGAAGTTTAGAAACAAATAAAATACCGTGTGATGTCATAAACCAAAAGTGCTCCAGCTGCCCCTCTGTAGTATGATCTTGTAATCGATCGAAATGACTCTTGTCCTGCCTACAATAATAGGAAAGATATACTTGGCAAGTCAAATCCCCCATGTGCTAAACCATGCTCATGGCAGTAGGTTGTAATGCAAACGATCTAACCAAATTATCAGTTTCTTCTTTCTATTATTTGAGCTGACATTAGAAAATAATTTACATAAGAGATAAATCAGTGAATTTTTTCAAGTTCACAAGTACCAAACTTGAAAATTGAAAATGATGCTAATTTTATTTTTTGATTCAGGATTGTCAATGTCCACAAACTAAATTCCTATTGCATATAAATTCCAAAAAGAATGTAGCATGGAACAACAAACATTTTAAGCAGATGTGCACTCAACCTTTTCCAAAACAGCACTTGTGGCCACCAATTCAATTCATGAAATATAGTACTCATTCCACACAAAATCTATGACAGAAGCAGCTACACACATTTTCTGGACAATACTCAGAAAATGATAAAGTGAGCAACACAATCGATTCATATGGGATTACATCACTTATGAGAGATAACTTTTAAAAATGGCTATTTTTTCTTAATATATTCTGTGCGAGACATGATTCCCATTTGTAAAATGAGAAACATGGCTAAACTCAAAATAAAAATCCTGACATCCTTCCCTCTCAAAGAATTGATTCAAACATGGGCAAGAACATATGACCTCATACGATGTTAGAGCATCTACTTCATGGATTTCCATATAGAATAATTTTGAAATCCAAGGTGGAACAAATGCAAATTTAAAAAATCCTCTGATTGAAGCCCTTGTTGCAAAAATCGTTTCCGGGAATACAGCACCGAGGGCTCGAAAAAAAAATTGGAAATATGCAGGAAAATGTCAAAAAGCGTAAGCTTGGACCTGGAAAATTTGGAAAAAAACTCAGAAAAATAAACCTGAAAACCTTGGAAAAAGTTGGAAATGTTGGGAGATATCATAGACATTTGCAACACTTGGAAGCATAATGCATTCTATAGCGGCGGTGAGGGTGGGGTGGCATGTCAGCTCATTATGTGTATTTATTATAGTGCATTGCATCTAGAGAGTGAATTGGGTGCATTGAATATGGACACTCCAGGGTCTCATTTCATATGGCACCTCTAGGTTGTGAACCTCAAGGATGTATATCTCAAATTCACACAAATGGCCAACATATCAACATGGGTCCAACGCATATCATAGACAAGTTTAAATGGGCCTGTTCTCCTTACAATTTCAAGATGAATTCTTCCTGGGATCGCATATATGATGAAAGGAAGAAAAAGGAAAAAATAGAAACTAATCAGACAACGGATGGTAACTGGCCCAGGCTCCGAACACATCTAAAACAGGGTCTCATTTCATATGCACCTCAAGGTTGTGAAACTCGAGGATGCATATCTCAAATTAACACAAATTGCCAAAATACCAAACAAATGACCAACATACCAACATGGGTTCAATGCATATCCATAGACAAGTTTAAATGGGCCTCTGCTCGTTACAATTTCAAGATGAAATCTGCATGGGATCCCATATATACAAGATGAAAAGAAGAAAAGGACAAACAAAAGAAACTAATCAGAAAACGGATGGTAACTAGCCCAGCCTCCAAACCCATCTAAAACAGGGTCTCATTTCAAATGCAGCTCAAGGTTGTGAAACTCGAGGATGCATATCTCAAATTAACACAAATTGCCAAAATATCAAGATGGGTTCGGTGCATATCATCCCCGGGTTTTAATGAGACACTGCTATTTACAATTTCAAGATGAATTCTATAGGGATCCCATACATACAAGATGTAAGGAAGAAAATGACCAAAAAATAGAAACCAGCGAGAAAATGGATAGTAACTGCCCCGGACCCCTCTAAACTAGGGTCTCATTTCATATTCACCTCAAGGTTGTGATGCTCGAGGATGCATACCTCAAATTAACACAAATGACCAACATATCAAGATGGGTTTGACGCATATCATACCGGGTGTAAATGAGGCTCTGCTAGTTATATTTTCAAGTTGAATTCTGCATAGGATCGCATACATACAAAATGAAAAGAAGAAGAACAAAAGCCATTGAGAAAATGGATGGTAACTGACGCAGACCCATGTAAACCAGGGGCTCATTTCATATGCACATCAAGGTTATGAAGCTCAAGGATGCATGTCTCAAATTCACACAAATCGCCAACATATCAAGATGGGTTCGGTACATATCCTATCCGAGTGTAAATGGGTCTGTGCCAGTTATAATTTCAGGATGAATTCTACTAGGGGTAGCATATACACGAGATGAAAAGTAAAAAGAAACCAATAAGAAATTGATAGGGTGTTACCATATCCCAGATCTGAAGTTTAATGGGCTTGTTGCTAATGGTGATCATGCGTGCCCCAAATTCCACCCCGATTATCAAGTCATGCACTGGCTGGAACCTCTTGTCCATGAATTGCAGCAATAGGCATGACTTCCCCACTCCTGCCAAACACCAAAACATTTATCATTTCATTAATTCTAGTGAAAGTGCAATTCAATTTTCCATGGATACACATAGAATAGAATGAATGTATACAGATCAAGATGCCTACCAGTGTCTCCTATGACAATGTACTTGAAAAGGTATGCTTAAGACATTCTATCCTAGAAATTGCAATTCGCTCGAAATCCAGTACTGTGCTTAATTTGAGCAAACTGTGCATACAATATCAATATGTGTGGGGAAAGCTATGGATTTATACAACCCCTGGCTCTGTAGTGAGTTGAGCTATGCGATCTGTGTTTCCATTAGGTAGGCCAAACAGACAGCCTTCTCACGGTATTATGCTAAAAGGTGAATCCTTGGCGTGTATGGCATTTGTAGGTTCTGCGCCCTATGTGACTTTTGGCCTTTCTTTGTTTGTTTCAATGACCTTCTTAACTAATGTGCCGTCACTTAAGCGACGCTTATGAGACTAGCCATCGCTTAAGCGACGCTTATGGCCACATTTCCAAAAAAAAAATTATCCTTGTGATTTTTGGGAAGTTTAAAAAAAGAAATCCACGCGCCGTCGGATTTTTCCATCGGATTTTGGATCGAAATGTAGTAGTGTTTATAAACTAATCAAATGAAATACTTCAAAGCTTACCCAATCACCTAACACCTCACCCCAAATATGTCCATAACCCAATTTAAAGTAGCACAAAGACACCCTAAAGGGCTTGTATCTAAACAATCATTCCCATCCATACTTAAAAAAAATTGACACTGGTATATAAACATCCATAACTTGGAAAAATACTAGAAAAGGCCTTGAATTGCTTACAAGTCATTGTTTCATCAAAATCCAAGTGAATATACTTCTTATCATTCCTACTTGTCATCCCTATTTATCCTTCCTTTGGTAGAGACATGTTCTCTTTGGGTGTACAATCATGGTTTGAAGGGTCATTTTGGCTAGCAAGTTCCTTTTATTTTAGAGGATTTTCCTTAGTCATCATCTTGATGGCCTACACAAGTGCATGATGACCTATCCAAAGGTTTTCACTTAGGATACCTAATGAAATAAACACCAAAAAAGTTTACTTCGCAAATTCAACCCAAAATTATCTCAAATTAGCATGCATAACCAATGCTAGAATCTACCCAATCATAAAGATAATATAAGTAAAATTCAAATCTCCAAGTACACAATATTTGGACAATTGAAATAGTTCTTATTTATATGTATATATTTGATATTTATGTATATATATTTGGAAACCATAAGCGATGCTAGCCCCAAACTATCTATTGTTGTCATTAAGGTATACACTATAATTTTTTTCCTCGTTAGGGTTTATAAACCCTTATCATCTTTCATCATAGAAGCACATGGAATTTTAGAGAAGTCTAGCACCAGTTTTGACATCAACATATCTATCCTAGGATGATTCCTAAAACCCTAGGTCTTTGACTATTTCATCAACACAAGCACCAAAATCTCCATGGAAAATCAACTAAACTTAAAAAAATATTCTTATAAGCAAGGAATCAAAAGAAGATTGAGACTTATTAAGTTAAGTTTTCCATGGTCTTTCCCTAACCTCCATGTATCACACAAGAACAAGACTGCAATGTCACCAAAGACATTAGATCTTTTATTTGTATCTTCTATAGGGTTGGAACCCTAATTCTACCTCCTTTTCCTTCAATATATGTGTTAAATCACTTAACAAATTCAACCCAAAGTTTTTCCAAAATAGAATTCATAACCAATGCTAGAATATACTCGATCATGAAGATAATATAAGTTGAAATTCAAATCTACAAGTACACAAAATTTGGACAACAAGAACAATTGACATATCACCAAACATTTTAGGGTTGAAAATATGGTCAAATCTGCAGGAGTGGATAGAATAAAAATTACCACCCAGTTTGGTTTTTAGACCCTGACCTTGAATTGTTCAGGCATCCCTGAATGAATTTTGCACACTTACTGCAACTCACCATAGAATGTTAAATGAGGATACGATAGATGAACCATCAGTTCCATTGAGATTATGGCATAGGATTATTGCCAATATGGCCTCCCACCTGACTCCGCACAGCCCAGGCATGCCTCCAGGCCAGCTTTTGAAAACTAGGGTTTCACCCTAGTGGGGTACATGCAACCCTGGCAATAGTGCACTGGCCTTGCAAAACCCTGTGTCGGTTGGCTGGGGGTGGCGTGCCCATGGTGGCCATGACCAAACACACCTTCCGGAGCCAACATATTTGGAAATCGTCACCCAGTTTGGTATGGGGACCCCGACCTTGAATTGGCCCAGATGTCCCTAAACGACTTTTGCAGGCCTACTGCAACTCATGATAGAACGTTGACCTGGGATTCGATGGATGTACCATCGGTTCCGTTCGGATCGTGGAATAGGATTATGCTAGGTTGGCCTCCCACCCGACTCCACACGACTTGGGCATGCCTCCGGGATATATTTTGAAAACTAGGGTTTCACCCAAGTAGAGTGTAATCGCAATTACCCAATATCATTCAATATAGCCATCTAGATCATCTCTATTTCTAATTTCCTCCATCAACATCTCATGCTTTTAATGAGGAAATAAGTAACATAACTTCGTTTAGTTCTTGTTTGACATTTTTTGTAGTTGGATTCTTGTGCCAACAATCAAGTTTGTGAAGTGATAGACCACAGAACATGGTATGTAATCCATGAATAAATTCCCACTAGTTCTTCTTGATTTCCCATCTAGTGTAAGATATTCCCCTAAACCACCATCAAGCAAATAGTTAATTCATTGCCTTCATCATCAATCAATGATATGTTCAATATTTTGTTACCTCAAATGCATCATGCCAACCAATAATCCATGCCCCATTCATTGTCTTTCGGGGCAACAACTACATATATGTGTCTTGGTTGCACAAGATCTGAGATATGGTCATAGTCTATTGAAATCGTTGAATGACCCTCGTCTAAGTGGGTTGCTTCACTGACTACACATGGGTCTACAACAAGTGACACATGATCCCAATCATCAACCTAATCCATGCATTCACATTCATCCCATTCACCACTACTCCAAGGGCTGCAAAAGAAACCAAGTTTATGCGTCCATATTTCAAATAAGGGGTTGTTTGAGCTTCGAACTGAATGAAATCCATGTGTTCCTTATACTGTGCCACAAATATAGGAACGAGATCGATCTATGTCAACCAAATGCCAAAAATTCCTGACTGGCCTTCCTAGCCCTGTTGATGTATGTTGCACTTTAGTTTGGTCTGACATTATTGCATATAGCCATTGAACTATGGATTCTTCATCTTTGATATGGGGGTTTCTAGTAAACCTCATCTCCTCCCTTCATAGTGTGGTCTTCATGCGTGCACCAGCCCCATCATGATCACATTTGTCATGCTCGGTATCAAAGTACTTCCATATATGAGACACATTATAATTCTTATGTAACATACTCATCCATTAGAATACTCGGGCATTTTTGAACTAGCCTGCACAACCATTTGACTATATCCAATGTTGATCCATATGTATATCTCCCTCGTTTAGTTGATCATAGAAAATTCGAAAACAATGTTGCACGTAATGCATATCATGGAATATCTCATCACTTATGTAAAAGTTTGTTTCCTTCTATATTATACTATTGTTAATGCTTCTCTTAGGTCCATGCCTATATGTAATATGTACCATGATATTGAGTTGGTCGAAAAAGTATTGACTTTGAATTTCATTTTGTGGCTGAAGGGTGTAGTTTTCTGCAAAATCCACAATTGACAATATGGTCCCAATGGGAAATATGTCCTTTCATTTCCTGTACTACTCATCCTTCCATCATGCTACATGCACATGTTGAACATACTACTCAGTTTTCTTGTATAAATCCATCAAAAAGTCACATACCCGTACCTATTTCCATGAAAACAAGGGTCGTGTTAGAATGTGGCCTTTAAAGAATGTATATGTAGAAACTGAACATGTAAGAGAAAAAACTTGCAATAATAATTTGCACCTATGACTTCACCAATGCAATCTTTTTACTTTCCTTCGCACTATCTGATTGATAGGTTACGTACTTGAAGCTCTGCATCTCCACACTCATATTGCCAAATTGATGCGCATCGCTTCCATCAATGCAATGATTCAAAAGAGAAAACCCACTACACCTAGAATAATTCCCATATAAACATGATTTTCCATTGTATTTTTTTCCTTCATGCCTTGGACACATGATGCTAATGATAAAATCTCTTGATGCATTCAATGTTATTATGGATTCATTGCAGCCTTGCTTAAGGTTAGTATGCAAATCACAAAATATATGTTTATACGTGTCATAAAAATATTCATATTCTACATGGTATATACAACAACATGTGTTTCAATCTATGCATATACGAACATACCATGGTTTACATTTCTCAAAGGACCTTTGTCCCAGGTTCAATTGTGTGTTCCCATTCCTGATTCTCTCATAGAGTTCAGTTTGTGTTGTGTCAAGGAAGTGTTTCACGTGGGGTTCACGTTCAGTAGAACCTTTTCTCAACTTTATCACATCTATTTGGTTAGATGAAGGCTTGGTATGATCATGCCATAGCTTTTGTATTAATTCCTTAACATCACCAATTAGCTTCATATCTAGATGAGGAAAACTTCCAACAAAAACCCAACAATATTTTCCACCTAGAGTCTGAAGATTTTCTCTTATAACACAGTACTTCTGAAAAGTTTTTCTATTTAATTTAAGTATGTGAGAACTGTGTGAAAGGAGGCGACATTGTCGTGTGGACTTTCTTACAACTGATTCTGATAAGACATAACGAGACACACAAATATCTTTAGTACAAGATGCCTTCCCAATTGCATTAAAAGAAGATTGGAGATTTCTAACAATATGGTTGTTTGCTTCTGAACTTCTAACCATCTTTGTGCCCAAAATTCTTCTAAAAACAACTAAACAATTTGACTTTAACAAACATAGTAATAATTGACATTTACCTACATCACCTTTGGACTCAAAATATTCCTTCATTCATTTTCTACATTGCCAATCGATAGTGCATTTGGGAAACATACCTTCAAGTCTTGATAGCCAACTTTCATCCACATGGATATGTCTAGGAGTCCTTTTTCTTGCTGTAGACAGTCTAGGTAGGGAAGGTGGACATGAGCTACGGATCCCAGGGATTCTTTGTTGTGGTGATTCATTCACATGTCGGTCCATATTGGGAGTGTGCTCAACATGGTTGTTGTATTCTTGGAGAGATTTAAAATTAAACATTGCTCTTAGGTCCAACGATTGATACTCAACGTCTCTCAATATACCTATGTCTTAAAGAGCTTCAATATGGCTCGTTGATGGATTGTTGGTTGGAGACTGTGTTGATGTTGGAACTTGAGTTGGGTTCGTTGGACGCAACTGCTTCACCCGTGGTTCTGAAGTAGAGGTTGTTATGTCATCAAATTTGTTAGGATCGGTCGCAGTATCAATGGAAATTTCTGGACCATGTCTCACTCTCTCCATTTCCAACCTGTCCTTTTCTGTTACCTCATTTTTCTTTTCAATGGGAATATTCTTTCTAGTTTTTCTTTCTTTGTTACGTGAGTTTCCCATCTCCAAAATTTTCTTTATCAAAACTATGAGGTGTACCCCTGCATAAGAAGCAATAAACAAGGTATTAGTTCCATTATACAAGAAACCTGATGCACTCCAACATAATTAACTAAATTACAGATATGTTAGTATGGTAATTATTGGCATTGATACATAAACGCTGATTAAAGGTTTCTCTTTATGTTTGAACTAAAGTTTCATTTCTATACTCTATTTGAGTCAAATAAAGAGAGTCAAGCTTGCAGGTATTCAAGCTATAGGATTATGACTTTGTTTGTGTTCAAAAAGTATTGGAATTCAAAATAATGTGAGTGAAATATTCTTCATTTCCAACACCTTCGGACGAGACAACATTACATGTAATATGCCACATTAGTTGTGAGGGAAGACACAAGTTGGTGTTTGGATTTATAGGGAATACATTGAATAAATTACACTCATTAAGTTACAAGTTAACTATTAAGAGAACAAATTGACTAAGTACAAATTGAAGAGTCTCAATAGAGAACCACATATATGCCATCCTTGTGGGAAGTCAAAATATATTCATGTGAAAATGATTATTGGTCTACATTGAATACTTCATCTTGTATAGAGAATATGGACAACTTGGTGAACTATTCAATATGGACCCTCTCCCATGATTAATTCAAAGTGATTTTTTTAAATTGAAGAGTCTTAAGAGATAACTTCATATATGCAATCATTGTGTGAAATCAAAATATATTCATGTGAAAATGTAAATTAGTTAAGATTGCATACTTCATCTTGTATGGAGAATATGAGACATGTTTACATGCGAAGTTGGGAATTATTCTTGTGAAATTAAATGTTTTCTATGAGAGAGATATTGTTGTAAGCATATGATAAAACATAAATCAATGAAACGATCTAAAATCTTATGAATGAAAACAATTATTTACAATCCACCATACCTATTGAAAATGATCTCTTCTTGTAATGAAAACTTGTGTTTGAATGTATCCACTAACTTCCAAGACCACTTGTTATGTTTGTTAGATTCCAAGAGTGATCTCTATCCAATAGATCAAAGAGTGGTGATTGAGTGTGAGCCAAATTGTAGAGTTCAGGAGCACAAAAGGCGCAAACAGTTGTAGAAAACCCATGAAAATTGGTAGCAATCCTGAGAATCTAGATCTCTATTTTTCTTAACTAGTAACAGGTGCATGTATGTGTATTTGTGCACGTGCATGCATGTAAAAAACTATGCACGCGTATTGACGTGCACGCCCAACTAGACACATGTGTGCTCCTTCCTAACATTTATAGCATTTAATCACTAAAGTTTATCTCATTGAATGAATAGCATTCTTCGACAACCTCTTTGTATTCATACATGTTTGATTATTTTTACAATATAGTCTTCACCACTACTTTCTTCTTAGGACCATGGGTGCCATTATGAGGTCTTAGGCTCCTTACCTATGGCTAGTGGAGGGTAAGGGAGGCCTCCAACACTAACCATCATCACCATCATAATCATCATCATCATCATAATCATCATCATCATAGTCATCCTCATCATCAACATCATAGTCATCATCCTCATCCTCATCCTCATCATCATCATCATCATCATCACCATCATTTCTCACCATCATCGTCATCGTCATCATCGTCATCGTCATCATCACCATCATTTCTCATCATCATTGTCATCGTCATCATAGTCATCATCATCATCATCATCATCATCATTCCATTGTCATCATCCTCATCATCATAGTCATGGTCATCATCATCATTCCATTGAAAATTCTTGAAAAAAAAATCAAAGAAAAGTTTCAACTAAACCTATCATCACCATCATCATCATCATCATTGTTCCTCAACATCATCATCATCATCATCATTGTTCCTCAACATCATCATCATCATCATCATCACCGCCATTGTTCATCATCATTTTCATCACCGTCATCCTCATCCTCATCATCATCATCATCCTCATCGTCATCATCATCGTCATCATCATAGTCATCATCCTCATCATCATATTTGTCATCCTCCTCATCATCATCATTGTCATGGTCATGATCATCATTCCTTTGAAAATGCTTCAAAATAAAATTAAAGCAAAGTTTCAACTAAACCTACCATCATCATCATCATCATTGTTCCTCATCATCATCATCATCAACATCATACTCATCATCATCATCATCATCACCACCATTGTCGTCGTCGTCGTCGTCGTCATCATCATCACAACCATCATCATCATAGTCATCATACTCATCATCATCATTGTCATCATCCTCATCATCATCATCACCAACATTGTTCAACATCATCGTCAACATCATCATCACCAACATTGTTCATCATCATCATCATCATCATCATCATCATCATCCTCATCATCATCACCATCACCATCATCATCATCATCATCCTCATCATCGCCATCATCATCATCATCATCATCATAGTCATCCTCCTTCTCCTCCTCCTCCTCCTCCTCATCATCATCCTCATCATCATCATCATCATCATCATAGTCATCATCCTCATCATCATCATCATAGTCATCATCCTGGTCATCATCATTGTCATCATCATCATCAACGCTATCATCACCATCATAGTCAGTCATCATCATCCTCATCATCATAATCATCATCATAATCAATGTCATCATAGTCATACTATTCGTGATCATCATCATCATCATCATCATTGTTATCGTCATCGTCATAGTCATCATCATCATCATCATTGTCACCAACATTGTTCATCATCATAGTCATCATCATCCTCATCCTCATCATCATCGGTGTCATCAACATCATCATCATAATCATCGTCATCATAGTCATAGTAATCATTATCATCATGATCATCATCCTCATCATCATTGTTCAACATCATCATCCTCGCCATCATCATCATCATCGTCATCATCATCATAGTCATCATCCTAATCATCATCATTATCATCATCTTCCTCTACCTCCTCATCATTGTTCATCATCATCATTCCATTCGAAATGCTTGAAAATAAAATCAAAACAAAGTTTCAACTAAACCAATCATCATCATCATCACCATCATCATTGTTCCTCATCATCATCCTCATCATCACCATTATAGTCATCATCATAGACATCATCATCCTCATCATCATCGTCATCATCAACATCATCATCCTCATCATCGCAATAATCATCCTCATCATCATAATCATTGTCATTATAATCATAGTCATCATGATCATTATCCTGATCATCATCTTCATCATCCTCATCATCATCACCATCATTTTTCATCATCATAGTCATCATTATCCTCCTCCTCATCATCATCGTCGTCATCAACATCATCATCCTCATCATCGTAATCATCATCATCATCATCATAGACATAGTCATCATGATCATCATCATCATGATCATGATCATCATCATCATCATCCTCATTGTCATCATAATCATCATCACTGTTCATCATCATCATCATCATCATCATCATCATAGTCATCATCATCATTATCATCATTGTCATCATCCTCCTCCTCCTCATCATCATTGTTCATCATCATCATTCCATTGCAAATGCTTGAAAATAAAATAAAAGCAAAGTTTCAACTAAACCTATTGTCATCATCCTCATCATCCTCATCATCATAGTCATCATCCTCCTCATCATCATTATCATCATCCTCCTCAGCATCATCATCATTGTTCATCATCATCATCATTCCATTGAAAGTGCTTGAGAATAAAATCAAAGCAATGTTTCAACTAAATGTATCATCATCATCATCATCATCATTGTTCCTCATCATTGTAATAATCATCATCAACATCGTCGTCATCATTGTCATCATCATCATCACCATCATTGTTCATCATCATCACCATCATCACCATCATCATCGCCATCATCATCATCATCATCATCATCATCATCATCACCATCATTGCTCACCATCATCGTCATCACCATCATCGTCATCACCATCATCATCATCATCATCATCATCATCATTGTCATCATCCTCCTCCTCCTCATCATCATTGTTCATCATCATCATTCCATTGCAAATGCTTGAAAATAAAATCAAAACAATTTTTTTACTTAACAATTGTGCGCACGCGTCTTTAATGCATGTGCACTGAGCATCACGATTGTACTTCTAGTGCGTGAGCGTTGTGTTTTAAACTATACACACATGTGATTTAAATTTAGAATTTTGGCTCGCACCTTTTTTCCAACCTACGTGGTGGATGACTTGGTTGCTTTGGTATTAGGTCCGGGCTACCAAACCAAGTGGTTTGGACTATCTTATGATATAAAACATGTTTTGTACCACTTCTCCTATTTCGTGCATGATTTTGCATATGACACGCTTGTCCACTGCTAATGAAAATTCACACACTTGTGTAACTCTCTCTGTAGATTCTGAATATGTAATTTTTATTTGAATATATTATCTTTTTCTAGTTTTTATTTAATTTTAAATGGACTAACATCAATCTAACACAAAAGGTAGGCTATTTGCTTCGGCTATAACTTTTGGTTGGCTCACCTATTTAGAAAACGGAAAAGAACACGCACAAGAAGACAGAAAGACCTACATCCTAAAAAAAATATCGTTCATTGACTATGTTAAGACCAAGATGTGGTGGACCAATGCTCGACCTTGTCAGTTTAGGGTGTCACTGACTTCCTTAATTTGAAAAAATATATATATAACATAAATAAATATGGAAAAATAATGTTTCACTAGACACACCTGTTATCTATAACTCTATAATTTTTTTCACAAAATTCCACCATTTGCATACCAAACAAGTGGAGCAACGCAAACATATTCATTATTTTTTGGGAAAAAAATAACATAACAACCTTATAAGAACCTCGGTTTTTGGGATTTATAATTAGTTTCCATAAATGAAAGTTATATATTCTGGAAGGTAATCTGATTGTCCATGTTTCGTATTCTTACGCCATATTTCAAAACGTTTTGTAGGTACCTCTAATATTTCTTTTTGACGTTCAGATTTTTTTTTTTCCAGAAGTCCATTGCAATGAACATGTCATAAGTGACCAGCATTATCTTGCACCACTAGCCCTACATTGAATAGAATATCCCTATAAATACTAAGACAAAGCATCCCAAATGCCTCATTCAACCTGTTGAAATACTTGGATTTTTCCACAGTATAGTTGGGATCATTCTCAGTTCCCATGGTTACTCTGTAGAGTCCTTTAAACCTCAACTAGATCACTATTTTGGACTTCCATTAAAAATAATTGAATGGGGTAAGAAAGACATGACTATGCTCCATTTCTGCTTGCACACTGAGTGATAAAGACACTAGAACTACCTGCAATGCAATCACTCGAATTTTTCTGGAGGAGACCCTAGATAGCAACTCAAACTCTTTGAATTCGACTTGAAACTCCAAATAGCTCTGATACCATGTGAGAATATTATTCACAGCAATATCTAGGAGTTAAGAGAATCCTCACAACTCAATAATTTCACAAACTATGCAGAAAAATAGTGAAAAGAGCAAAATTAACACATAGGAATAGTGCCAATAACTGAATTTTCTATTACTTTCCAACATGTAAATATGTCTGGAACATGATTATAATACAATAGGTGAAAATTGTTAGTCTTTGGAGAAAAATTTGAGGCATGCATGTGGTAGGGTTAGATTGGACATCAAACCCCCTAAGTGGACCAATGAGCTCCCAAAGCACCTCAAACGATCACAAATAGCCTTGTGAACGTGGGTGAAGCATGCTAGGATATAAATGAGAGTAGGATAGGCATGTTGGAGTGCATGGGTGAGTTGGAGTGGCTCTAGGAAGCGATAAATGGTCCAAAAAAAGCCAAAAACACTCAAATATTTTGCATGGGCACATCTGGTCAAGCTAGTTCCTTGTTTTAAGGAGTGGGAGCGCCCGAAGGATTGAAATGTCATTAATGAGGGTGCATGAGTCTCATGAATGATCAAATGTGGGATTTTGGGTTTAATGAGTCCAAAACCCCCAAATACCATGTTAGACCAACATAACCAAGGTTTGGACCATATAACATACGTACAAAAGAAATGAAAGTGTGTCTTAGGTGTATGTGACCATGGTACTAGGTGGTATGATGCTCTAACATTTATAATAAGTATGACGGAAAAAACCTAAATGTCCAAAACATAACCCTAGAAGATGAACTGTCACAAAGTTTGTAGCCCCAAGGTGGTTAGTTGAACAAACAACTTCTTGGGGTCATAATTTATGCATACGATCTCCAAAAAAACATCATTTAGGGCCTCAAAACGGGGTTGAAACTTTGGGACCTGGAAAACCGTAGAAAAATTACTAGAAAATTGCCAAAATGGAAAACTATTTTGAGCTAGTGGAATAGGTGGATGGACAGCGATCTCCTTCTAGACCATTTTATCTTTCCATATTCAAGATACGACCGATATTATTTCAATGGTGAAGTCTTTGTTTTTTGGTGGACTTGCTAGGATAATTGAAATCTAGATTCCTTTGAAACAGTTATAGTATGAAACCTTACATTTATGAGCTTAATAGAAGGTGTAATTTATGCATTAGTCGTTGCAAGAAGTTTTATGATATTCATAACAATAGCATGTTTCAATAGCACTTATGACTATCTATAAATTCCCTTGTGTTTGTGTTCATTAGTGTATGTTTTTAAAGTGTAAGTTTAGAAATATTTTAGTTGATTAACATAGGATATAATTCATAGCCCTCAATAATGCAAAAAATGAAATGTAAATGCAAGCTTTTAGAACGCTCATGAAGTTGAAATTCCAACACTAAAAAATGTGAGGTAACAAGTCAAACAAAGTTTATGTAAATTTGTTTATATTTGCTATTAAGTTAGTGGTGATTGACTGCATAATTTTCATTATTTTGGATACTTTCTTTTCTTTACATATTGTTGTTTTTCAAATAAATATTTATTTACTTATTTTAATAACATTAATTTTTTTATAAAATAAATAGTAATTGATTGATATAATTAGTATTGATTTGTGGATTTAGTATATAATTGTTATTATTTTACCTACTTTATTTGCATATTGTTGTTTTTCAAATGAGAATTTATTTTGTTAATTCAATAGCTTTTACAAAATAAATAGCAATCAATTAATATAATTAGTATTGATTTGTACATTAATTATATTATTATTGCTTTATACTATAAAGTAAAGACTAAGCTACATACAACTCTTGTTTTTCCTAAAATTTTATAAAAAGTTATTTAAAACTTCATTAAATGCATTTTAATATTTTATTATTTATAAATAAATTCTTAAAATTTATAAAACTGTAAATTATCTAAAAATAAATTATTCTAATATATTTTTTAATAAATTATTTAAAATATATATAAAATACTACATGTAAATGTTTTTTTTACTTAATAAAAATTTTAAAAAGAAAAATAAAATAACAAAATAGAATATTTCCTTCCCTTAAAAGTGTTTCTAGTCCTCTAATATAACTATGCAGATAGATGAGATAAAAATATAATTTTTATATATTTTGATTAAATAATATACACAATTAAGTACCACAAAATTATAAGTTATCTATGCATTCATGTTACTTGCATGTATCAAGTAGCACTTATCCATTTATCACTCATAAGTTATTTTTTATATTTTTTTTATCTTTTATATTCTTTTAGTTATGTGACATGAAGTATTGGTTACCCATTTATCAGGTACAAGTCATTCATGCATCAACGATCAATTATTCATTCATGAGCTCTCAGTTATTTTTTATATTATTTTATTCTTAAGTGTTTATTTCAAAAAACTTTCAAATAATCAATTAAGATAGTAGACTTATCTCATTATGATACAATCTGGAAAAGCATAAGTTATAATCTACCTCAAATTCTAAAATCAAAACACATATCAACATAATTGCAATTTATACATCATTACTTAATAATAATAATAAATTTCCAAAAGAAAAAAAACTGTTTATATTGATCATGAAATATTTACATACATAAGTATGTATTGTTCCTGCTGCTAGCAGATTTTACAACAAAAAGATTGCATCATATATGATGTATTTCCTTCTTTTTTACGTATACGCAACAAAAGAAACCATGCTGAATAAAAAAAGTTGTCATGTGCAACTGTTTCTCCCATAAGGAGCTTCCTATCGGAAACACTATAAATAGCGTTTACTTTTTCTGAAACTGTAAACTGAGATCCTGTTTGAAACCAAACAACTATCTGAGTTTAGAGTTGTTCTAAAAAAATGTCTAACAACTGCCTTGTCCTGGCAGCAGATCCGTGAATGGCCTATGATAGAACTCATTGGCTATTGCCTCCTTTGTCTCTATGAACTTCCATGTTCCCCATGCCAACTGTATTCCTGTCTTTCATAGTCTGTCTGCATCCATGTTCCATTCCCTATAGACATGTTTGAGTGTAAGAGATTCAAAATCTGTAAGAAGTCTGCTAACTTCTTCAAATAGTGCATCTACTGAGCTATTTCTACACTTCTGAATTTTATTAATGGGTCTGTGCAAGAAGTTGAGGGACCTTTTAATGCAATGGTGGAGTGAAGTCAATCACTCTTAATAAAAAAAAAAGAAATCATCCCAAGCAATCTCGAACCTGCCAAGCCTAGTCCCAAGGCTACCAATAGGCATGCCAATTAGGATAGTAAACCAAATCACGCCTTCGTTTTATTTAAGCAAATCGTGCCTTCGTTTTAGTAAACAAAATCACGCGCGCATTTTAAAAAGCCTGTTTTTTTTAAAATAGGCCGAGCACATCTTTTTCGCCTCATCCCACGGCTATTGGACTACTTTGGAGCAAATATCGACTGGGCAAATGTGGTTTTGGGTGTGCCAAAGCCATCCATATCCACCTTTGGATAAACCTCCTATTTGTGAGTTATTTTCCTCATTTCTTTTCATGTTTTTTCTCTTTGTTCATCAATTTATTTTCCCTAAATTGAAAAAGTAAACGAAAATAAATTAAATTATGGCCAATGGAAACAAAAACCCCAATGGAATTGGCGAATGGAAACAAGAACCTCAATGTAATTGGCCAATTGAAACCAATTCCCCAATTTAATCATAAAAATTAAATAATTTTGATTATTTACCAAAATTCATACCCAAAATTCCCATGCCCAATGGAAACCAAAACCCAAATTAACTCAAAAAACAAATGAATTTCACTATTTCCATATGCATATTCATAAGGATCCGTGTGAATCCATACCAAAATCCACAAATATGTAAAGTTTTTCAAGCACATTGCAAGTTTGCATAAGTAATTTACATGCCCAATGTAACCAAAACCCCAATTAACTCATAAAAAACAAACGAACTTCACTATTGTGAATCCAAACCAAAATTAACAAATATGCAAAGTTTGTCAATTATGTTGCAAGATTGCATACAACTAAAAAATAATCAAGTAGAATTCATATATTCCCCTAAAATACATAAACAAACATGGTAAATCCCTTGCCTCTATCCGAAATATCGAAGTTTCTCTTCCAATAACATCAATAAAAACCTTATATTTTTTATGAAACTTCCCAATCCAAGTTTTAAAATAAGGTATAGAAGCTTCCCATGCTTTTAACAAATATTTCATCTTGAATGAAGGGTACTTTTTGGTTAAGTTCAAGACAACAAAGTTCAACAATACACTCTATGAACGTGAAGATACATAGGTAGGTTGATGTATTTGATTAAACATGCCTATCACATACTATCATACATGATATAATCCAATGGAACCCTTGCAACCATAAAATCCATAAAGATATGCTAAATAGACTTTGGAGTCTAAAAAACATCACACTACAACAAATAATTACATATCTAACCAAATTGTTTCCTATACTGGGATTTTATTCATCAACAGCACGTTATGCCGCCTATTCTAGGGTCTAGTTGTTGCCTCTACCTACAATCTGGGAGCTGGTCCTGCAAAGGCAATAGTCAACACCTCACAATTTCGACGAAACTTCATAATCCAAGCCTTAAAATAAGATAGAGGAGCTTCGCAATCAACATATGCACTCAAGACACTTTATGTACACATGCATACTTAACAATTGGAATTAATACTTCAATTTAGGACGTAAATATGAAATGAAAAAATGTTAAATGTTTAAATTCTTTACTGTAAAATTCAAGATCAATTTTTTAATTTACATGATAGATTTAGTTTATATGTTGTTATTTGTCGTACATTAGTTATACATTTTTCAGTGCTTAGATATGTCATTATATCATGTGTTTATATCTCTAATGATATTTTATTTGTATTTATGATTGTAGTGGCTACTATGGATAACAATGCGGAGATACTGAGGTTTATTGCCCATTTGAGAGAGATTGGTTCTGCTTGGAGGGGTGGAGATGAGCTCCACCGCTCCTTGTTAGATTCTTTGTTGTCTATTGTTGATATGATCGCAAGATCAAATGATGCTTTGTATAGCATCACATCTTATAGGGAGAGGAAAAGACAACAACATGTTGATGGGTTAAGTTACAACGAGGTAAAAAAGCTCAAAATAACAAAACAACACATCTATTCATTGTTTAGACTGCCTAGGACGGATGACATTCCGGAGATCAACAAGCCACATATTTCTATTGAGTGGTGCACCTTTCCACCCATCAGAGATAATCGGATGGATAGGTGGTACATGGTTTTTGGCATTCCCCCTCATAACAATGGGAAGTACCGATGTACTTCCTCCAAAAATTGTATGCGGAGTTTGTGATGGGGAAACATGTCAACTATTTTGACATGTTGGGCTTCCAGCGAGTTGGTAGGGGGATGCCCCAACACCGACCCAATGATAGGAATAGAGATGCCAATCCATAGATACCTGCACCCCGTGCCCAACTACCGAGGGAAGACATCCCTCCTACACATGACATGGTTGCTCAGACACAGGAGGCATTTTTTACTCTAGCTGAGATGGTCTCTCAACACACGACCACTATTGACCAGAGAGCGCCCTCTTCCTCTGCTGGTGTACAACCACCAGCTTCTGGTGGTGGAGGGACATATATTGGTGGGTATATACCGACATACCATGTTCCTCAGAGCAAGCCACATGTCAGCACATCGTGTGGGGGACCCTGTTATGGTCCTGGACCAAGAGATGGTACCATTATGATGACTGGTGATCAGGTAAGGACATTGTTTTAAAACTCTATTATTGTTCAATTTTTAATTTTTCCATACTATATGTAACATATTAAAATATTTGTAATATATGCAATATTTACTCTTGTAGAAGATTGATGCCTCTCATAGGGGTAGTACTGGACCCGGTATGGTTGTACCTGAGGCCCAAACAACCACCATTGAGGTAATATTTAAACACTTGTAATTTTGTTATTACATATAATTTTGTTAATGCATGTGTTAGTCTTTATTAATTTATTAAATTGTCTAATATTTACAATTTTTGAAGCTGCAGGAACCCCACTTAGAACGTGATGCTGGAGACGTTGATATCAACGACATAGTCCAAGGTAGGATTTACGATTACTTGAAGAATGTAAGTACATGGGTTATGACTGAATCTTGTTTGAATTATTTAAATTTCTTACTATACAGTCCTTTATAGGTCACTAATATTTATAATTTTTAAACTTGCAGATGCTATTAACATCTGAAGAGGGGCAAGAAATTGATGGAAGCGGTCACTCCCATGGTGGAGATATGTCCCAGGAAGGGGTAAGTATATTACAACATGTTAGTTTTTCAATACATATTATTCCATCCATTCAAATCCATGTCTAACTATGGTAACACTTTATGACTGCAGACATCATCGCAGATCCCTACACCGCCTCTTTGGTTTGGATCTCCCCGTAGTCCAAACATAGATAAGGGGGTTGTTTACACCAGACGACCCTCTTCCTTGAACAGAGTGGGTGTGCATGAGGATCAACCTACACATCCCATGGTAATGTGCACACTTCCAATGGCAGTTGTTGGTTAGCTATGAATTCACTTCAAAAGTGGTTTTTCTTAATGTTATTTTCACATGTTTATAGCATCAGGATGTAGAGTCATATGTGCCAAACCTTAGTGGGATTATTGATGCTGCAGTCAATGTTGCATCTACAATAGGGATAAGTCACACTAAGGTACATATACTTGAATATTTGTAATTGTACATTTCATTTGTATTGTTTATGGGCATGCATGACGTCTAACTATTTAATAATTTGGTGAATGTAGCCACACCCTGGTCCATTAGTGCACACAGTTGAGGTTGATGTTCAACCTACGGCTCCTCTTACTACTGAAGAGTCCCAGCGTAATCCCCTATAAAAAAAAAAATCGGTGAGATGTTCATTTTTTACATAATTGATTAGTACTTTCTCATTCATGTACATGTTTATAATTCTTGAGACAATTGACATATTTTTTTTATTCACAGAGAAGCATTGCAGGGAGGATAGCAGAGCCACCTATACCCTCGACACTAGAGGCACCTATACCCTTGACGGATGCAAAGAGTCTTTGTTTTATTTACAATTGAATCATATTTTAAATTTTCAAACTTTGTTATTGATGGAAAATACTAGTTCAGTTACCTGATCAAGAAATATTGTCATTGATTTGTAGTCACCAGAGACGCATAGTGGTCGTAGACAGAGCCGAAAAGCATCAAGGTCCGGGAAAAACAAGAGAAAGTTAGATTTTTGATGTGTTAGTCCACGAAAAATATGTATTTTTATGTACAATCCAAGGTTAGAGTATAGGGTCGCGGTCTAAGATAGATGTGCTTTTGTTTGCACATGTACATCAAATATGTTTTTGATACATGTACATTGACAGGCCATAGATAGGCCTTCTATTTTTGTATTATAACTTTCATGATATAAAAAATATTTCATATCAAGGCTCTTGAGATCTTCATGCTTCAGTCTTTTAAGTGTGATTATACACGTGTGGCCAAGAATGTTTCTATGTGTAATGTTCCCAATTTTTTATAGATTTTACGATTGCATGGAGATATCAGTTATAAATTTGAGAACAATGCACAATTACAATATTACGTAATGACAAAAATGTACATTTTAATTGCTTTTTACCACGATCCAATTGCATATACAATGTTACATTAACAATGTCAAATTGTATTCACAAAGATAGAACATACCTAATACACATAAGCACCCAGCAAAGCTAAGCAACTGATCCAACTTGGTGGAATACAAACGCACCTTACCCACATAACAACCTAACAAACTTTTAAAGGATGCACAAAGTTGAGACACCTAAGTGATGCACCTGTGTGGTCTACATAAATAAAATTATTGTTTGGCATGATGTATTTCATCTAACGAATACATGGGATACACATCAAACCTAAAAGTATCCGAGTATTATAAGGTTGATTCAAAATAATGGTTAAGACTATATCCTGCACATTATGTATGTCTTGTACATTATTTTATCATTTTGTTAATGTACATGGCATTTGATGAATGGCATCGAGTAACAACTTTGAAATAGATGAAAGTTATGTGTGATTTTATTATAGTTTAAATTGATTAGAGAAGTACTATTCTGAATCTTGTTTTATAAATTCATGTTTATGGAGTATTATTCAAAGCATTCGTAGTGTGAAGATATATATATTTTGTAATAATGGCGTAATAGAATGGTCATTTTTTTCTAAACATATACATGTTCCATTACATGGTTACTGACGTAATGGCATTGTCTCCTCCTTAATTTCATCATACAAATGCTCACATCTCTTGGATGAGCGGAAGATCTACAATCAACTTCAAGCTGACCTTTATGTGCAAAACTTTCACATTCACTTACTAAGCAAAACTCTAGTTTCCAAAATTGACAAAAAAAAAAGATCCCTTGTCCATGGACCCAGAGTAGAGGGCCACTCTAGCACTATCCCAATGTACTGAATCCAACGGAGCTGATGGTTCATCAATCCGAGCAACTGTCATCAATCTATGGAATGTTGAATCCCACCTCCGACGGGCTTTTAGGGACACCCATTGAATCCCTAACTGGGGCATAGAGTGGAAATCGTGCATCAAAAAGGGATTTCATTGGGTTTTCCAAGTGTGTTTAGGCAGGTTCCATGTGGGAATGCTAGCCACACATTCACGGTCAAGGAATTTGCAAAGTCGACCCCTATGTGCAGAAATTGGACATTCACTTACTTAGCAAAACCCTAGTTTCCAAAATTTACCAAAAAAATGATCCCTTGTCCATGGACGCAGATTAAAGGGCCTCCCTAGCACTATCTCGATGTCTGGAATCCAACGGAGCTGACGGTTTGTCGATCCGAGCAATGGTCATGATTCTATGGCACGTTGAATCCCATCTCCTACAGGCTTTTAAGGACACCTGTTGAATCCCTACCCGGGGCATAGAATGGAAACCATGCATGAAAAAGGGCTTTCGGTGGGTCGTGCAAGCGTGTTTAGGCATGTGTTATGTGGGAACTCTAACCACACCTTCACGGTCGAGCAATATGCGAATTTGACCCCTATGTGCCGCAATTGGACATTCACTTACTGAGCAAAACCCTAGTTTCCAAAATTGACCAAAAAAATGGTCTCTTATCCATGGAACCAGATTAGAGGGAATCCCTAGCACTATCTCGATGTCCTAAATCCAACAGAGCCAACAGTTCATCGATCTGAGCAACGGTCATGATTCTATGGCATGTTAAATCCCACCTCCTACAGGCTTTTGAAAACACCTGTTGAATCCCTACCTGGGGCATAGAATGGAAATCGTGCATAGAAAAGGGCTTTTGGTGGGTTGTGCAAGTGTGTTTAGGCATTTTTTATGTGGGAATGCTAGCCACACCTTCATAGTCGAGCAATATGCGAATTTGACCCCCATGTGCAAAAATTTCACATCCACTTACTAAACAAAACCCTACTTTCCAAAATTGACCAAAAAGATGGTCTCTTATCCATGGAACCTGATTAGAGGGCCACCTTGGTACTATCTCGATGTCCTAAATCCAACGGAGCCAACGGTTCATCGATCCGAGCAACGTTCATGATTATATGGCACATGGAATCCCACCTCCTACAGGCTTTCAAGGACACCTGTTGAATCCCTACATTGGGCATAGAATGGAAATCGTGCATCAAAAAGGGCTTCTGGTGGGTCGTGCAAGCTTGTTTAGGCATGTGTTATGTGGGAACGCTAGCCACACCTTCACGGTCGAGATATATGCGAATTTGACCCCCATGTGCAAAAATTTCACATTCACTTACTAAGCAAAACCCTAGTTTCCAAAATTGACCAAACAAATGGTCTCTTATCCATGGAACTAGACTAGAGGGCCTCCCCAGCACTATCCTGATGTCCTAAATCCAAGGAACCTGACAGTTTGTCGATCTGAGCAATGGTCATGATTCTATGGCACGTTGAATCCCACCTCCTATAAGCTTTCAGGGACACCTATTGAATTCCTACCCGAGGCGTAGAATGGAAACCATGCATCAAAAAGGGTTTTCAGTGGGTCATGCAAGCGTTTTTAGGCATGTGTTATGTGGGAATGCTAGCCACACCTTCACGGTCAAGCAATATGCGAATTTGACCCCCATGTGCAAAAATTTCACATTCACTTACTGAGCAATACCCTAGTTTCCAAAATTGACCAAAAGGATGGTCTCTTATCCATGGAGCCAGATTAGAGGGCCTCCCCAGCACTATCCTGATGTCTTGAATCCAATGAATCCAACAGTTTGTCAATCCAAGCAACGGTCATGATTTTATGGCACGTTGAATCCCACCTCCTACAGGCTTTTAGGGACACCTGTTGAATCCCTACCTGGGGCATAGAATGGAAACCATGCATCAAATAGGGCTTTTGGTGGGTCGTGCAAGCTTGTTTAGGCATGTGTTATGTGGGAACGCTAGCCACACCTTCATGGTTGAGCAATATGCGAATTTGACCGCCATGTGCAAAAAATTCACATTCACTTACTGAGCAAAACCCTAGTTTCCAAAATTGACCAAAAAAATGGTCTCTTATCCATGGAACCAGATCAGAGGGCCACCCTAGAACTATCCCGATGTCTTGAATCCAACGAATATGATGGTTCGTCGATCTAAGAAACGACCATCATTATATCACACATTGAATCCCACCTCCTACAAGCTTTCAAGGACACATATTGAATCCCTACCCAAGAGAAACAAATTATTGTAGTGAAGGAGATAATTATCGGATTCAAGGAGATGCCCTTATAGGATAAACTTCGAGATTCAAGGAAAATGCAATAGACATATCACAGATAGAGTGGTAGATAATGTTCTTGGGCTATAAGGCATGATTCATGTAAGTAGCAATCTAATAAAACAAATCCATTGTAGAAGTCTATTGAATTTATCAATATATCAAGCACTCAATGTATCAAATTGCAAATAATCAATGAGACCATGAAACCAAAATATCTGACTACCACATACCTGACTACTTCCCTGTGGTCATTCGACTAGACCGTCGGGATCACCTCTAATAGTAATGGTATCCTTTAGCCTCTCGTGCTCGAAGTAAGGAAACAAGTATCGTGACTTTGATGAGTTTTTGTTTGGCATTGTTTGTAGCTGGAGGTTTGTGCCAATAACTAAGTTTGTATAATGGTACACAATTTGACCTGGTCTATAATCTTCAAATACATAACCTTTCTTCTTTCGTGTATGGGAAACCTATGTCAAATATTCCCCTTTGATAACCATTGACCCAATTGGAAAATCATTTCCCTCGGAGTCACTTAATGATACAATGAGGGTCTACTTCCCATCCAAGAAACATGCCAGCCAGTAGGCAGTGTGCGTATATGTGCCCTGCATAAAATAAAGTGCAGACCTAGGAGTTAGCTAACCAAACACAACTAGTTGTCAAAAATTTCAAAGTGATCAACATAATAGTCGAACCTGGTTGTATGAGATCTAAAATGTGGTCATAGTCATGTGAAATACTTGACTGGCCTTCCTCCAACTGGGATAATTCTGAAGTTATTTGTCGACCAATGGGGAGTGATACACGATCCCAGCTGTTAACCCAATCTATGGATTCACAGTTGTCCCATTCACCACTGCTACATGGATAACAAAAACAAGAGATTTTTCTTGTCCACATTTCAACTATAGCAGTGTATGACATCCTAACTGAATGGAATGCACGAGTTACTTGGATGGTCTTGCACTCATATAGGTGTGATTGATCTACATCAATCACCTCCCAAAAATACCTATGTACATGTGCTTTTTGAGATGATTGGTCTTCTTTCCTTCTAGCTCCCTACCCCATCACCGAAGAACACCATGCAATAATGGTCTTTTCATCTCGGATGAGCGAAATAGTTGTGAATTTCATCTCTTGCCTATGTAATGTAGTATTGATGCATGCACCTGCTCCATCATGTTCCCCTTTTCCATGGCTGGTCTCAAAATAGTTCCAAATATGTGGCACCTTGTGCCTCTTGTGGAGAATACACAGTTGTTCGAAGACACGGGAATTTTTGAATTGCCTCGCACAACCATCAGACCAAATCCAATGTTGCTCCATCTGTATATTGTTATCCTCCAATTTTTTGTAGAACAATTGAAAGCTATGTTGTACAAAACCCAAGTCATCACACCTGTCATCAGTTATGTAAAAGTGATACTCCTTCAATATAACCCTGTTCTCTTCAGTACTATCTTCCCCATGTCTATAGGTGATATGGACCATTATGCTGAGCTGATCTGAGTGATAATATTGACTCTGAATCTCGTTTTGTGGTTGAACAGTGTAGTTTTCGGCAAAAACGACCATTGATAATATAGTTCCAATAGGAAATGTATCCCTACACGCTCTAAACTGCTCATCTTGCCAACGAGCCACATGTACATGCTTTACATATTGTTTTGTCTTTTCAAAGAATTCCTCCATGAAGTTGCATACTAGTACTTGGTAGATCAACAATAAATATGTATAGATCAATAGGTTGTTACATATATGAAGTAGCAATAGATATAAATAGGAAAAAATACTATTCAGGAACTCGTTGGTAACCTAAGAGGTGACCAATTTTATTTTTTGCCTTTCATTCCCTCCACCGATATCATACATGACATATTTGAATGACTACAAGTTCACTTCATGTCTCCCAAGTTCATGCTCATTGGTGACATGTGTGCATTTGTCCAAAAATTCCATTCCACTACACCTTGGGCATGTCCCATCTACGCGAGGCCTTTGATAAAATGTGCAACCTTCCATCCTTCTACACAAGATGATATGGATAAACTCTCTAGATGATGTTGGTGGAAATGTAGTTGAGCATTCCTGCACAAGAGTGTTATGCAAAACACACAATATATGAATATATGTATCATAATAATAAGCGTACTCAATGTGATATCGACAACAACATGTGTTACGAGTTGTGTTTATTTTAACATACCATGGTTTGCATTTCTTGAAGGATCTTTGGCCCAAGTTAAGTTCATTATGTTCATGCCTAAACCTCTCATATAATTCTGTTTGTGTCATGTTAAGAAAATGTTTAATGTGGGGCTCACGATCCCTTGAACCCATTTTCAATTTTAGTACATATTTTTGGTTGGATGAAGGTCTACTATTGTCACGCCAAAACTCTTGCACCAGTCCCTTTACCGCATCAATGAGCTTCACATCGGAGCGTGGAAACCTACCAACGAAGGACCAGACATCTGTTTCACCAGAGTCAAGTTGTTCTCTTCTAGAACAATACCTACGGAGTGCTTTGATATCTAATCCTACAAGTTTAGATGTATGCTTAAGAAGGCAAAGGGCCCTGGTGCTTTTGTTCACGATTGATTGTGACAACACACGGCGAGCTGCATTGCGATCCTTTAAACAAGATTTCTGTCCAATATTACTAAATGCATCTACCAAACTTCTGACAACATAAGAACTTGGTTCAGAACTATTTATCATCTTTATCCTTAAGTTTTTCCTAACAACAATCATAGACCTAGATTTTAACAACGATATAAATAATCTACATTTATCTCCATCACATTTAGAATCAAAATAGTTGACAAGTATATGTTGAGCTTGATATGCAATATTGCGTTTAGACAGCGTACCTTCAAGTGAACTAATGAGACTTTCATCGATTTGTATATGTTTTGGATTTCTTCAGCGTGAAGTTGCTAATGGAGGTAGGGAGGTTGGAATTGCACCCTGTACCATATCACCCAGTCGGTCTAGCCTTTGAACATGAGCTTCATGTCCTTCCTTGTCTTCCTGACAGTTGGACGGTGGCAATTGGAAATCCTCTTGAGTGGTCTAAACAACATTGTCTTCTTTGAGCATACCTTCGGCATTCAATGTCTCTCTAACGTCGTCACTTGTATACCCACATTCAATTAAATCT
>LPNX010018270.1:0-15000 GCA_001517045.1 Pseudotsuga menziesii | reverse complement strand
GATGGTGATGATGATGATCATATTGATGATGATGGTGATGATGATGATGATGAAGGTGATGATGATGATGATGATGATGATGATGACGATGGTTATGACATTGGTGATGACGTTGGTGATGATAATGTTGATGTTGATGATGATGATGAAGATGATGTTAACTAAAATGCACCCCCGTTTTGATTAGCTAAAATTTCCTCGCGTTTTGCTTATATAAAACATGCTCACGTTTTGCTTTACTAAATCGCGCTCGTGTTGTGTTTAAATTCAAAAATCTATTGCCTCCAAATGATAACGATGAGCCTCCACCCATGTTTTCATGGAATTCTTATGCCTATGTGTCTGCTACGTACTTTGCTTTGGATTCAACATGCCTATGCCTTGGAGTATGATAAACCATGGCTAATTCAGCATTATATCCAAATTTTCAATATGCTCATGTTTAGCGGTTTGTCTGGTTATGTTGCACACCTCCATTTTTTATGAGATTTTAGAAATAGATATGGTTTTTTTTGCAGATTCTAAATATGTAAATTTTAACAAGAATACATAATATTTTCTATTTTTTTCTTATTTATCTTCTGTCATCACTCCTCAACTCAAAAAACACACTGTTAGTTTTTCGTCCATATCTCTTTCGTTTCTCAACCATTTAAAAAAAAATTGTATGGTGCACTAAAGAACACCAACCTCTACATGCTATAAAAAATCCATTTCAAAATAATTCCATTAAGACATTCAAACGCTGCACCCACAGTTGATGTATTGTTTTCGAGGTTTGATCTCTTAGATAAATAAATAAAAAAAATTAAAAATATTATTTTTATTATTAGAAAAATAGTCGTGCACTAGTCCTATATGTTCTCTATATGTATACCGGTTTTTGTAAGTTTATTCAATCATTTAGACACTCAGACGTTGTACCCACAAAAACATATACCTTATAATTTGTCCCAAAAATAAAAAAAAAGTGCCCGTTAAAAAATATCTAACTTTAGATAGTTAACAACATTTTCAATAGAAAAAAATTATATAAAGGTCATTCAATTTCCTACATTTCTTGTTTTTTACTAATCGCAAGATTCATTGTGTAAGTGTCTCAAAATATCCATGCAAGTTGATGGATGTCTATTTTTTCAGTTTTGTATTGCATCTAACGTGCCAAAAGAGACCCTCAACTTTTTGCACACACCCTAATCCAATTTATTACAACCAAAGAGTCACCAAATACTTGTAGTTTTTTACAATTTCTTTCAATTGCAAAACATAGGATAAGCTTAAAAGCTATAAGTTCGGCATAATTGTTTGTTCCAGATCCCAGTCCCATTGAAATTTGGAAGTGATGAGTTGGGTTTAGGAAGAGGGTGGCTCCTCCTCCACATTTGAAGTCCTCGGAGGCTCCATCAAAAAGATCCCAAGGGATATTTTTGTCCAACTCTTCATCAGTAATAACTCTCAGTTTGGGGTTGTCCTTAGTTTGGGGAAAGTAGGAAAGAATGTCAAGTCCTTGTTTTGCTACTTCTTCTGGGGAGGAGGCTTTCTCTTGGAAGATGGATTTGTTTCTAGCTATCCATATTCGCCACATGTGGAGAAGTAGAAGGGCTCTTGTCTGAGTGGTCAAGGGTGATGATGACCAAGTTTTCTAGGCATCTTCCACTGTGGGGCCTGCCCAGCTGTATCTGGAGGAGGTGAGAGATTGTGAATGCTCCCACCCTTTCTTGGAGAAATTGCAGCTTAGGAAAAGATGGTTTGTATTTTCCTCATTGTCTTTGCAAAGATAACACCAGCCAGGCCCTGCAAATTGTCTTTTTTGGAGATGGTCGCAAGTAGGGATTTTATTTGCAAGAGTGCACCACGTGAAGATTTTTCCTTTAATGGACACTTGAGCTTTCAAATCCCTGCCTGCCACCATTTCCGATCTTGCTGGAAGTGTTGGGAGGAGAGTTGCTGATATCCAAGGTTTAGGTGTGTAATGACCTTGTTGGGCATGTTCCCAAATCAGCTCATCAGCTTTGTCTGTTAACCGAACATCATTACTTAATACATATGATTAAATATTTAATATTTTTTTTAAATTCTTTTGAATTAACATGGGTAGTTTTTTTTTGTTATTGAAAGAAAACATCAACATATTTAATACTATGAAATAACTAGAATGTATAATTCAATTGGTAAAAGAGGCCACTCTAAGAAATATGTTGGAAACTGATATAAGAGGCCGACTCCTTTATCTTATATATTTTGAAAGCACCACTCCAAGGGGATAAATAATTTAATTGACGTTGACAAAGACTAAAATCAACCACATAAAACAGGGGCATCATGGGAAATTAATTTGTATTGAGAATCTACATGGTATATCAAAATTTTATATAATATATTATTAGAGTAGTATAATTATTTAATGTGTGGTTGGTAAATTTTGATTTTATATGTTATTATATATTTATATATAATTATTTATTTATTCCAAATTATAAATGATTTATGTATTAGTTATGAATTATTTTTACATTTAGTACAGGTATTTATTTATTTGATACTAATTTTATATATATATATATAATTAGTGGATCTAATGGCTAAAAGTATGTCTTTCCTCTTAAAATGTGACAGGTTCAAATCCAAAGACTTTAGTAGTGTCCCTTGTTCCCAACTGATATCTTACTTAGCAATCCACTTAGTCACAATAGTATATTAAAAATGAATATCAAAACACATCATATCTTTAGGTCATTTTCAAATACAGTTGAATTGTTCAGGATTCTCATTGAGTACTCCCTGATTCAACAAACTGCATAAGGTCATATTCGTGTCAGCGAATCCTTTAGAGAAGACACCGCAATCCTCAGTTAAGTTTGTAGTTTTGTTTTCTGTGATGAGCAGTTGATCATTGCAATAAAAAGAGATTTTCTGTGCCCACTTCACCAGCAATTACCTGAGCTGATCCACCATATTGGGGAAGATCAACGGAGTCTCACTCGAGAAATCCATGTCTGTGTCACTAAAACCTTTAGAGAAAGCGGAGCAATCCTCACTTGAAGTTTTTGTAGTTTTGTTTTTCATGATAAGCCGTTGATCATTGCTGTAAAAAGTATACTCGAGATTTTCGAAGCCTACTTCTGCAACAATTTTTTCAGAGGATCGACTCTTGTGATTTGTTTTCCTCTTCTTCTCCTTTGATTTGTGACTAGATTTCCCAGTTAATCTCTGAACCAGAGACATAAAGTTTTCTGGGTTAGTTTTGCCATAGTCCTGGGTTCATAAACATACACAACACGTACCTTTGGAGAGATAATATTCTTGTGCCCCCAATATTTCCTTGATCTTCGTTCATCATCGGCAGCAAAATAAGAGTTGGAGATCACACTGGAACATTTATCTACAGCAAACATGACATGTGATTCTGGTTCAGAATTGGGTGAAGCTTCTGCCATCATGGAATATTTCATAACACTCCTAGAGATGCAAATATTTTCTCCTCAGCTTGACGATCAATTGCACTGCAGATATGTGGTTAAGATCCAATCCGAGAGACACGGATGGATGACTTCCAATATCGTGAATTCAATCTCTGAATTGAGCAATGTAAATGGCGAAATCATATGTTTATGCTATGCTATTCATCTTTTGTTGTAAGAATGGTATCCCATAATTATATAACTTCAAATTTAAGAATTTCCTTTGACGAAAAAACCGTGTCAACCCTTGACAGCAGTAGAGGTTGAATATTATGTTTTCCGACCTCGTTCGTATTACTGCAATCTGAACGTTCTGGTTCTAACAGGTTCTGATTTCGGCTGTATCAAGATTAGGTTGTTGAAGCATGAAGCATCCAACTGCTGGAAGAGTCAACTAGGAGGCCTTGGTGGAAGGTGCATGTCTGAATTGTTGAATTAGAACAACCAACCCTACCTGACTTTCTTACCTTTTTCTTCCATATGTATTTTGTCACGGGTTGAATTTATCTTAAGTAGTAGCTGATGGTGATCAGATTGGTCCGTTCATGGAGTAGGTAGAGCTCTATAGTAGAATGACAACTGCTCTTCTCATTTCAATAAACATAATTTCATGACATTGAAAACATTGGTCTTTTAGAATACTTGCAATATATTTATGTTTTATGAAATATATTAACCATGTTAGTGTTGAAAGTAACATCTACCTAGCATTCTATGTTTGGTGGATTTATTTAACTCTTATTGGTGGGTATGACATGTAATGTAGTATGGGTTATATCTCTTATTATTATATGTTTTGTGGATTTATTTAATTTTTATTGATGTCATGCGTAAGTTTATGTATTTAAATTTTTAATAAAATATCAAAGTTATTGGTAGGCATGTATTAAGTTTTTGACTTGAAAATTTTGAAGAAGATTGTTTACTTGTATTATTTGTTTATATGGCATGAGCCTATATGAAAATATGAAGAAGTTGTTCAATAAAATGAGAAAATATAGAAGTCAGAACATATTATGCGTTATACATAAGTTTTCTTTAAAATGTTTGATTTTTTTTATTATGTTTATTTATTCTTTTTGAGTAGATAGTATAGGAAAGCATCACGAGTAGGTGAAGTGTTAGACAATATAAGCATAAGACATTTTTTCTAAAAAAACAAATATGATTGAGTGTTGAATAACTTGGCAAAAGCATTTGGCAAAAGTAGCGATGCAAACATGGCAATAAGCTAAGTGATGACATGAGGTGAGCTTATTATAGAGTTTACATGAGATGATTTAGAATGAATTGGATGGTTGTTGACACATTTTGAGGAGAGTGTGGACACAAGTGGGTTGGAATTCCTCAACTCATAGGTGTAAGGTGCCATGAAAAGAACATTGAGCAGGGGTGTTGTGGTTTGAGGGTTTCAGTTAGGCATGCGCTACAAAATAGAAAGGAAATTTTGATTGGCATGCCCATTGAAGTGAATGGAGTTGAGTAGAGCATATTACTCGTCATTCAAGAAGTTGGTTGTAACTTCCCAACAATTAAGTGGGAAACATGATGACTAGATGTCTACTTTATCTTTGAGGTGATTGCAAGACGCCACATTTTGAGGAATACTATTCAAGACCTCTTATATTTAAGGTGCAGGACATGAGGCTTTAAGTCATTCATTGTTGGATGGGAGAAGATCAAGTGATTCAATCATTTAAGACACATGCCAATCTTAAGTTTTAAGGGTTCTAAGTGTGTGCTTTGTGATTGAGTTTGGCATAGTTCTTAGAGAATCCTATAAGAAAACCTTAGATGGCATCCCAATTGTCTAAGACATGGTAGTTCATTGTTAGAAGGATAATGTTTTAGAAGAGTGGGATCTATAGGAGGTATACCCATGGAAGCTTTAAAGGTTGGTTGGTGCAAGTATGGTGGCATTAAGGAAATATCACATTAATCGATTTGTACTTTTGTAAAACACTATTGTAGGTGGTGGTCAAACTTCTCTATATACTCTCTTTCTGTTGGAGATAATGGATACATTAGAATTGGTTTGATATTTTGTAGGAGATTGTTGAGATATTCTCTCAATATCCTTGTCTATATTTGGGATTAGTTGGATTTGACTCCAACTATATATCTGTGTACCCTACTGTGTATTACCTGAAAAAATAAAAATTATTATTGTGTGTAATTCTTGATTTATGGCTTCTATTCAATTTTCTTATTTGGTATCAGAGCGAGTGCTAGATTAACTTCCTCACGAGAGGGCCATAAAGATGTGAGAATTGATAATTGCTTTCCTTGCAGGTGTAGGCATGTGAGAGTAGAGTTTTCCATGTGAGATTCTAATGTTATTATGTTTCCACTGTTTTTTGTGAGTGGGTTACCACGCGAGGGGAATCAAGCTTAATTATTTGCATCGCCACATATTTAAGGTGCCATTTCTAAGGAATTGCCACCACTGTGAGAATGAACCTGATCGCTACACGTGTGGAGGAGTCGAGATCATTGCGCAAGAGAAAAAATGATTTATTGTCGCTCGTGCCTACTAATGTATGAGTTTATTATCGTCATGTGGAAGAAAAAAAGAGTTGTTAATACAGTGAGGAATCTGGATGGGGATCGATTGAGGGAAACGATCATCGTAAAGGAGCAACCAAACCAGATGTGTTCGCTTGGTCCCCTCGATTACCGTGAATTACTCACTGCATAGGAGATTGTTGTTGTTAAAAGAATTTATTATATGCCCGTGATATGTTTGTCCAGCCAATAAACGAATATGTAATCCTTGTAATCTCCAGGAACTCAATATATTCACAACCTTCAGTTTGTGGAAGGGTATACATCCTTTTTTGGATAGTAGGGTTGTTGCAACTACAATCCGTGTGTGGACGAGATATTTGAATTTTTATATTTACTTGATCATTCATCGAGGAGAACATTGGGTGACTCAAGTTTTTGGTTTGTGTGTGAGATCAATTAAATTATATATATTTTTCTTTATTGGTGTGATTCCTCTTCCAATCTATGAAGAAGCTTGTGTTTCTTAAATAATACAATGAGCTATGTATGTCAGCAAGAGCATTGTTCTTACTTTTGGAGAAGAAAGAGTTTATTTGTGTTCGTTAGTTTATGAAGGTCACTTGTATGACTATCTTCTGGATATGTTTAGTATCTAGAGTACTCTCCTAGATCTTGTTGGATTCAATGAGCTATGTGTTCAACAGATGGAAGTATATCCATAGAAAAGTTTAGTTACTTGATTACTTATTTGCCAAACTCAATGAGCTATGTACTTGGCATGGTTAAGTACTTAATATTGTTAGTCACTGCAATTATTTTATTGATGGTCAGAAGCAGTTATATTTTTTATCCAAATTTCTGTAGGAACACAATAGAATACACAAATAACCATAGAAAAAAATATGCAGCGAAAATAACACTTCATTTCATTAATCAAAGAACTGAAACTTGTTTACATACATAATGGAAATAAACTAGCTAGAGTGTTGGTAGCTTATCTATAAGAAGAGATGTGGCGACTACATGCCTCTGAAATATNTATATATTATTGAGAAACAATGGAAACCCTACACATCCAAAAACCTAACCCTAGGAGGTGAAACGCCAGAATGTGGGCCCCATTGGGTAACTTGGTACATCAATATCCTGGGGTCGTAACTTTGGCATACTACCTTCGTTTGACGTGCATGATACATTGTTAGAAAGATCTATTCAAGGAATACATCCATAAATGACAAATATTGAGTTCGGATCGGACTCATATTTTCCCGATCATTCGATGCCAAAAAAACGTCGTTTAGGACCTCAAAACGGCTATAGAAGTATAAGACCCAAAAACTACCATAATAGTAAATTTTTCTACAATTAAGGAAACTGGAAAAATGAAAGAAACAATGGTGGCAGTCCAATTGGAATAGGTGGGTGGCCACCAATATCCTCCTGGACCATTCCTCCTCCCTTAGGGATCAATGGTCCCCATTGCATTGAGTTCCTCCATGAGATGAGGAAACTTCTGCTGAACTTGGTCTCTGGTGAGCCACTTTCCATGGTGAAGGAGTTGGCCTTCTTTGACAACTTGATATAGCTGGATATTCTATTGGCGGGTGTTCTTGATTTGTGTGTCCATAATTTGATCAGTTGTGGCTTGTTCGATGCAGTCAGGGTTTAACTCTGTTGGTGTGAGTTGTTCTGCCACGTCTGATGTGTCCAGTAGAGGTGGAAAGTAGGGCAGAAGGTGGTCCACATTGAACACTAAGTGTAGAACAAGGAATGGTGGAATACTGAGCTCAAAGGAATTGTCCCTGATAGCCTTGGTGATGGTTTATGGCCCATATCGGAGCGAGTGAAGCTTGCAGTGGGGTCCAGCAAGGCGCTCCTTCTACAAATGTAGCCACACTTTGTTGCCCACCTGGAAGTTGTGTTGCACTCGATGTTGATCATGGCGCTACTTGTACTTAGCATTGGATCTGTCCAATATGTCATGAAGCTGTTGGCGAATGTGCTGAATGAACTCAATGAAGTTGTTTTCCTTGGAAACTTTAGACTGGACATGAGCTGAATCAGTCTGAGTAGCTGCAAATGGCATGGTTACATCAATGGGACATAGTGGCTGGAATCCCAAGCCATCCTGAAAGGGGCTATGGTCGGTTGAGTTGTGGAGGGCTCGGTTATAGCTATATTGTACATAGGGGAGGCTCTCATCCCATGTGCGTGGATGCTTTGAGTTGTACATGTGCAAAATGTGTACGATCATTCGGTTGACGACCTCTGTTTGGCCATTAGTCTGGGGATGGAAAGATGTGGACTTTGTGAGCTTGGTGTCTAGCATTGACCATAGGATAGAACAGAATGTACTCAGGAACCTGCTGTCCCAATCTGAGATTATAGACTATGGGATCCCAAAGTGCACCCACACTCGTTCAAAGAAGAGTTTAGCAGTAGCTTCTATTGTGATATTCTTCTTGTAGGCCGCCATTATGGCCATCTTTGAGAATCTGTCGATGACCACGAACACACAATAGTTTCCTTGCTTAGTAGAAGGAAGGCCCGACATGTAATTCATGGAGATGGATTCCCAAGGTCGACTAGGGGTAGGAAACGGAGTATAGAGGCCTTTCTTCTTAACCGATGGTTTGGCAATGGCGTAGGGAGTGCAGGATTGGATGTACTTCCCGACATCCTATCGAAGGTTCAGCCAATAGAAATACTTCTGAAGTATTGCCACTTTTTTCTCGACCCCGAAATGCCCAGTGACCCGACTGTAGTGTACTTCCCAAATCATCTTGGCACGCTTGCTTGAAGGAACACAAAGATGTCCCATGTGACATAGTAGTGCATCCCGGAGGTGAAAATTTGTAACTTGGTTTCCCTCCAAGAGCGTCCTGTATGTGTGGCTGAATTCTGGATTGGTATTGTAGAGAAGCGGCCAATCAGAGGTCTCATGCCCACAAGAGTTGAGCATGGTGGTTATCGCCATGATCGGTGGTCGGCTGAGGCAGTCTACAACATTATTGGTGCTTTCCTTCTTGTACTTGATATTCAAATGAAACTGTTGTAGATATGTGGACCACTTCTGATGGCGATTGTTTTGTAATTTCCCTTGTGTCTATATGAACTATAGGGGTCGATGGTCTGTGTGGATGATCATTTCCTTCCCAAAAATGTAATGCTTCCATTGTCGGCAAGGTTGTACAATGGAATACATCTCTTTGTCATACGTGGTATATTTGCGGACTGTTTTGGAGAGTGTCTCACTGTGATATGCCATTGGATGCCCTTGTTGAATAAGGACTGCCCCAATAGCATAGTCATAGGCATCTATCTCAATCTCAAATGGTTGTTGCAAGTCTGGTAATGTGAGCACTGGGGCACAGCAGAGGCAATGTTTCAATTCTGCAAACGCCTTCTATTGAGTTTCCGACCAGAAGAATTTTTCTTTTGCTCCTCCCTTGGTGACTTGACTCAAGGGCCAAGTGATATGAGAGAATCCCAGCACGAACCTACGGTAGAAATTAGCAAGACCCAGAAAGTTATGAAGCTCTGTTAGAGTAGTTGGGGCTGGCCAATCCAAAATGACTTGGATCTTGGTTGGATCCACATGTACCCCATACTCATCAATAATGTATCCCAGATACTGAACCTGGGTCATGCCAAAAGTGCACTTTTCCAAATTGGCACACAACTTGTGCTACCGCAATGTTTGGAGGACCTGTCGGATGTGGTGGAGTGCTCTTCCCAAGTCTTGATGAATATCAAGATGTCATCGAAGTACACTACTACAAATGAGTTGGTGAATGGCTTCAAGATGTCGTCCATCAGTCTCATGAAGGTTGCAGGAGCATTTGTCAGCCCGAAAGGCATGACCAACCATTCTAAAAGGCCCTGCTTGGCTTTGAAGGAAGTTTTCCATACATCGGTTGGTTCGATCAGTACCTGGTGATAATCGGACTTTAATTCAATCTTGCTAAAATATTTCTCCCCTTTAAGCTGGTCCAGGAGGTCATGAATCCATGGGATCGGGTACCTATTCTAGACAGTGATCTTTTTCAGTGCCCGATAGTCAATACATAGTCTCCATGTCCCATCCTTCTTCTGTACCAACATGATCGGGCTCCCACAGGGAGATGAACTTGGTCAGATGTGACCCTTCTACAACATCTCCTAAATTTTCCTCTTGATTTCATCATTCTCCATAAAAGAGCGTCGATAGATCGGTCCATTGGGCAGTGGTGCACCTAGGGTTAGATTGATGGGGTGCTTCACCTGACAGTGCAGAGGCACCCCTATGGGTGAGGTGAATATGTCCTGGTACTCCTCCACGACCTTGTCCATTTGTTGTTGTCATGCGGATGGACCCTATATGGAGGCTGTGGCCACGATCTTCTTCTTTCCCTGAGGGCAGATCATCAAGAAAACAAATTTCCTAGTTTTGGAAATGAGCTTACTACATTGTTTTTCAATAACCAAAGAGATAGCAGCAGGAGGTGGTACCTCTCGTATCCTGTACAAATTATTTCCCAATGTAATAATAACAGTGCAAGGCCAGGACTCATACACAGCATGTCGCTTCCATAAGTATGGTTGACCTAATAATACATCACAAACATCAAGAGGAGTAATATCACATAATACCTCATCAGTGAAGGGCTTGTTGTTGTAGGGAAGGTGACACTGCTAGCTGACGCGGAGATCCCATCTTTGGTTAAGACACTCGATGGTGTATGGCTACAGTTGTGCTGTGGTTGGCAACCCCAACCGCTTCACAATTTCTCCTGAAATGAGGTTCTTTTGGATCCCGCTATTGACAATGAACTGTAGCAGGGAACCCTTTACCCACATCTGGGAGTGGAAAAGACACTCCTCCTCCTCTGAATATTCTGGTTCTTCCTTTTGGATCTTCGTGGTGGAAACCATGGTGTTGGGCTATGCATCGATAATCTTCTTCCCTCTGTCATTCCCCTTCTTGGGCTCTGATTCATTGTCAGAGTATGCATCTGATTCAGAATCCTTTATCTCAGCCACTAGTGACTGCTTGGCACACTCACTATTGTTCTGAGTGAGGCTCTTATGGAACTCGCACCACTTTCCTGCTTCCTGCTTCAGCTTCGTAGTGTTTCTCTTTGCTTACAGCTTTGGCAAGTTTTATTGAGTCACCATGCCTTGGTTGTGTCCTTGGTTTTGTAGTTTGGGAGCACCTTTTGCTTGCTTCTGATTCACAGATCCAAAGTCTCGCTTTTTTTGTTTGAATTTTTTCTCAACTTTGGCAGCATACCGGTATGCCGTACCAAGCGAGGAGATGTAGAGGAACTTCATTTCCTCCTAAATGTATCTATGTAGACAACTGCAGTACTTCAGCACCAAATATTTCTCTGAATCTTTGATACCCAAATTGGTGCGCAGGGTATGGAACAGATTCGTCAGCTCATGCACATCTTGATCTCTTTGTTGCCACAGCGTAGTCCATTGTATGTACTTGTCCTCATAGCTCCCCACGGGATAATATTGTCCCTTTATGGCATCTCAGAATGAATTCCAAGTGGGTTCGGCCGAGAACAGAGAGGGTTCATCCTCGTCCTTTCTCTCACAGTAGGTTTCCCACTAGTCCTTGACATGGGGGGCGGGTTTGAGTAAAGAAAAAGTAACCTTTTCCCAGTCAGAAAAGTCTTGAACCGAGAAATATCCTTCTAATAGATTCAACCATCTATCTATGGTGTTTGCATCTATTCGGCCATCAAATATGGGAATGTCGAAGTTTACTTGTACCTTAAAAGGGGTTGCGCCTCCAGAGTGGCTACTAGATGCAGATGCGCCACCAGTGGGAAGTCGTTGAATGATCTGGACAAAGTTATCCATCATCGCATTCCTTTGTTTTTCAAGGGCATCCTCAAGCAACATTTGGATAGGACCTTCTATGCCCTTGTCTTTCTTTTCGTCCCCCATGGGAGGCCGTCAGGATTTGCGAGGCTGATCTTGCCAGGGTTCAACTAGATCAAGCCCTAACTCTTTATACCCCGCCCTCGTTGGGGACATGCAAAGAAGGATCGAGAAAGAGCAGATTGCTCTGATACCACTGATTTGGATTTAAGCAGGAATGCAACATAATACACAAATAACCATAGAAACAAATATGCAGCGGAAATAACACTTCATTTCATTAATCAAAGAACTGAAACTTGTTTACATACAGAATGGAAATAAACTAGCTAGAGTGCTGGTAGCTTATCTCTGAGAAGAGATGTGGCGGTTGCATGCCTCTGAACTCTGTGTTACAATGAGGCTCGAAGGCCTATATATTATTGAGAAACAATGGAAACCCTACACATCCAAAAACCTAACCCTAGGAGGTGAAACGCCAGAATGTGAGCCCCATTGGGTAACTTGGTACATCAATTTCCCAGGGTCGTAGCTTTGGCATACTACCTTCGTTTGACGCCCATGATACATCGTTAGAAATATCTATTCAAGGAATACATCCATAACTATAAAATATTAGGATTGAAATGGATTCATATTTTCCCGACCATTCGATCCCAAAAAAACGTCATTTAGGGCCTCAAAACGGCTCTGGAAGTTTAGGACCCGAAAACTGCCAAAAATAGTAAATTTTGCTACAATTAAGGAAACTCGAAAACTGAAAGAAACAATGGTGGGGGTCTAAGTGGAATAGGTGGGTGTCCATCAATATCCTCTTGGATCAATTTTAAATCAATTGAGTGGGAAGCTTGAAAGAATGATGAAGAAAATAGTAGAAACCGTAAGATTGCAGAGTGGGTGTAAGTGCTAATTAAGACCAGCAAGACAAAGAATGAGAAAGTTGACAAGTATTGTAATTTGTGATTTAGTATTGTAAGTTTTACAATGTAACAATTAAATGGGGATGTTGGAGATAATGGTTACAGTGGAATTGGTTTGATATTTTGTAGGAGATTGTTAAGATATTCTCTCAACATCGCTATCTATGTTTGGGATTAGTTGGATCTGACTCCAACTATATATCTGTGTACCCTATTGTGTATTACCTGAAAAAATACAAATTATTATTGTTTGTAGTTCTTGATTGATGGCTTCTATTCCATTTTTATATTCTTTCTTGTAGCATTCCTCATTACTAAATTTTAGGCACCTTCCTAGCTGTCACCCATACATCTTGTGTTGTGATTTCTTTATGTGTAAGTTATTGTTTCCCAGAATATGTTATTTGGATTAGTATATGGGCTTAGTGTTTATTCTATGGGATATTTTAAAGCCACAACTAGGCACCATACCTTGTGTTATTGAACTTAGTCTAACACGTGTAGCTTGGAATGAAGCTATATGTACTACCTCAGTGATGAGGTGTAGTCTATTTTCAAATAAACTCAAGGTTGTGAAGCCACAGATTTTGAAGCAAGGCAATGCCACACACCTGATGGTAACTAAAGTGAAAATATTAGGTTGGGCATTATATGCTTGTGATCGTGATCACTTATATTATAGCGATATAAAATTATATAGGAAGGTTGGTGTAATGTCCCAAGTCTGGTGCACATACCTAAACACTCTTCAATTCTACAAATTTATATTAAATGTTTTGATTTACAAAGTCTACCATTCAATGCACTGACAGAGTAGGGAAATCAAGGTTTTAGGTAGGGAAATTTTGAAGAGGCAGAGTGGGAAGAGGAGATCAATCAAGAGTGAGTGAATATTTTGAAATCCATTCCCCTAACACATTTAGATCTGGGATCATTAATATTTCATAGTATGCACCGTGGAAACTTACTTTCATGCTGCTGGGTCACCAAACTGTGAAACTAGGGAATATCAATCCATCTTCCTACCAGTGGCTTAGGGGTAATTCCATGAAGATGGGTAACACTTTTTGGCCAAATTTGGCGATGAAAACCTGATTTTTTACTCATGTGCTAGATAGAAGCCCTCAAAACACATATATCCCATGTGAATTTTGACTTGCAGTAAAAAAAAAAATTGTAGAATATTATGTTGGCTTCATAGTGATATTTTTTTAAAAATATTTTGATGTCATTTAATGCGTGAATTTTTGCATTTAATGAACTGTGTGACCTTAAAAATTTGAAGAAGCTAATAAGTGGCTCGTGTCCACGTAGAGTAATTCAATATTGCATTAATAATTTAAAAAATATATATATATGACCATGATCTACATAAAATGCAGTGTGATGTGCATATTTTTTTGTTAATTTTTTTCGCATTATACAATTATTTATTATTTTTCGAAAGTGGCCACATTCGATTTCAACATCGTTTTAAACACATATTTGTCCACGTAAAGAATTTTTTTCTATTTTTTCAAAAATTTAAAAACCAAAGATGCCCTTTTGAAGAGGACACGTCGATATGTGATGTGTGCATTTTTAAGAATTTTTTGGCTGTGTATTTTTAACTCTGCGGAGTTTTCTTTGAGCTGCTTCGAAGTTGCAGTGTGGTTTTCTAAGTATAAGTTTTAGAAGTAATTAAAAAATAAATATCATATGAATGCCAAAATGCGTGTATGATACGTCAATGGATAGAAGATTCATTGGTGAATCTATCGGTATCAACTCCGCTCAGTTATGTGCTAGGAATGGTAGGGTTTAGACCTCTTCAAGGCACAGGAAATTTTCCATTTGTTTGAATGTGGGCTAAGTCTGTTTTTTTAAGCCCTCGACCGAGGTATTTAAATACCTCGGTCGAGGTATTAACAAGACCTCGACCGAGGGTTTGTAAATCCCTCGACCGAGGGTTTAACAAACCCTCGGTCGAGGTCTTATTAATTCCTCGACCGAGGTATTAGCTCGGTCGAGGTCCTTTAAAGCAAAAGACCGCGGGTGAATTCAAAAATTAATGAGACTCCAACTACAAAATTTAATGTCTTTCCCACCCAAATTTTTAATCAAAATCTATATAAACATGTAATTCATACTAAAATAAGTCTCCTTCAAAATTTCCTTAGAATTTCATTGAAAAAAGTTTGTTTTGTCATACAAAGTTAGCATTGTAGATTGTTTTGTAGATATCAATTTGGATTGTT
>LPNX010018269.1:0-17888 GCA_001517045.1 Pseudotsuga menziesii | reverse complement strand
GATGTTTTTATTTCTATTGCATATTGGGAAAGATTGATTTCTGGAGTCTAGCTGTCTGTTGTGGTACCCCAAGCCATAGGAATTTCTCTCCGTAACAGCGAAATACTGCCTATTAAATGCCCACTATCACATTATTAATGTGTCACATCTTTGGTTGTGTTGACATATACCAACCAAACACTGTATAAACAAATTAAAAATATAAAATGTATGTGTAACTATCATAATATTTATATTGTGTTATACATTATATATATATATATATATATATATATATATATATATATAATGTATTTGTAACTATCATAATATTTACATTTTGTGTTACACCTTATTAAATCAATGACTCAAAATCGGTACTGGCCCTGGATTTCTTCTCAGTTCTCACTCACATATTTCAATGATCCTAAATAAAAGTAAAAGTATGATATACTTGTTGAATTGCATAGAGGAAATATGGTGTTTTAGAGTATCCTATACATTGCACATTGCCTTGGGTATAAATGTCAGAAAATAATTCGAAGAGTCAAACAAGTGATTTCAAAACTTAAAACACAATTCAAAACTCAAAACACAATTTCCAAATATTTCTGAAGTTCAAACCATACACTTCAATAGTCAAATAAATAATATGTATTCATCATGAGTTTGGTGTTGTGTGTATAATGTTAATGTTTGCTTAATTATGATGGTGAGTTTGGTGTTGTGTGTATAATGTTAATGTTTGCTTAGTTGTGATGGATATGGTTTTGGCAGTAGATATTTAAACTTTGTTTAAAGTTTCACTTTTTTTTTTTAATATTTCACAATATATTGTTTGTAAAAACACTTTTACAAGATCCAATAATTTATATGTTTAAGTGGATATACACACAATTATAAATTAGTTTAAAATTAGAATAACATGAAGAATGTTTGTGATAACATGTAGTTAAGTATGGATAACCCACACTTGAACCAATTTAACTAGAAGAATATGAGGAATAAAAAAATATTTCCAAAATGTTTCCATTCCATAACTATCTCTCATCAACTATTTGATTCAGATCAACCTGATCCAGCCACAAACTATATGGATATGCTAATGTAAAAACACTTTAACAATATCCAATAATTTATGTTTGAACATATACATTATTTATTACAAGGTTATTAAAATACACAATCTTCACCCAAAGAGGATAAATTGTATAATACTTAATGTAAAGGATTATGTCACTGGCTGGTTTATCTAGTAGATTTACAAAGCATTTGAAAGATATTTTGGAATGAAGATGTCAAAGCCTAGTTGCTTCAAAACTAATTAAGTAAAAGATAAAATAGAATAACAATGTGACATAATGATAGTTCGTACTCCTCTTGAATGACAGTCCATAAAGAGATCAATGCATACCTTCATGAGGAAGAAACATAGTGGCCACCGTTGCAAGTAATATGGATTGAGCCTCTGTGCTCTATCGAAAATAAAAAGAACAAGTGAAAAACTTGTTCCAACAAAATATCGTCCTCCTTGCCGTTTGAAGTGTCAAGTGCAGTATTTAATAATGTAAGACCTGAAGAAACTAAAGTTTGAAACCCTGGAAGCTCCTCTACTTGTATGTTACTACACCCCATCGTATCCAACTTTAGAAGGTTTGGAACACCACAAAGCCCTCCTATTATCTTTGATGCGGGACACCCCCTCACATCTAGAGATATCAGTGTTGCTGGTAATGCTCCAACTTCGACCAAATCGTTATAGAAGGTGATGGAGAGATGTTGAAGGTTTGGACAAACACCATCAGTAAAGGATACCTCAGATATTTTTGTGTCGTTCAGCTATAACACCTGCAGCTGAAGCATTTCCTTTTCTTCTTCAACCTTTCTAAATGGTAGTTCATGTAAAGGACACATGTGTACTGCTAACCTTGTCAGCCTGTTCATCTTCATCACATCTTGTGGTAAGTTTTGTATTCCACAATTCCGTATGTCCAACCATTTCAACTGAGTCAACCCTTCAATCGAGTCCTGCAAAAATTGCAATTTCATGCATCCATGGATCAACAACTTTTCTAATCTCGTTAGATGATTGAGGGAATTTGGCAGCACTTCCAACAAATGGATTTCTAATCTCAGGACTTACAAATTTATGAGGGATCCAATATCAGAAGGCAACTCTTTTAACTTTGTATCCAACAAATTTAAGTTTTTCAGGGACTGTTGACGTCCAACTTGAGGAGGTAATAATTCCATCTAGAGACAACCTGAGAGATCTAAGAATTTAAGCACAGTGACATTTCCAAGTGTTTCGGTGGAGATAGTCAAATTGCAGCAACCCTTCAAAACCAGACATTGTAGATTCTGCAATGAAGTTGGAAGCATCTCCAAACTTTTCCACATTTGTAGGTTGATCCTTTCGAGAATTCTTAACTTTCCTAAAGAATCTGGAAGTACCTTTAAACTTTCACATCTAGTGAGATTGATGGCATCGAGATTTGTCATATTCCCCATAGAATCTAGAAGCCTCTCCAAACTTTTGCACATTCCGAGGTTGATGACACTGATTTTGGTGAACTTACCAATATCTGGAAGCATCTTTAAACATTCACATCCAGTGAGATTGATTGTTGCGAGAGGTGTCAAATTCCATAATGAATCTAGAAGCATCTTCAAACTTTAGAACCCACTAAGGTTAATGTGGAATCCATAATGACCATCCTGTATGATGGTTGGGAATCAATTGAGATCTGTATATTTGAGTAAGGAATATGGAAGTTTCTCCAAACTTATTAATGAGTCTATGTTGAGGAATTTGAGACTTGTCAATTTATCCATTGAATCTAGAAGCAACCTCAAAATTTTGCACAAACTAAGATTCATGTCTTGGAGATTTGCCAACTTCCCCAAAGAATCTGGAAGCAACTCCAAATTTTCACACCCGACCAAAGAGATGGGTTGGAGATTTCTCAAATCCCCCAACGAATCTGGCAATGTTGTTAGACGAGTACTTTTCACTACAATATTTTCGAGATGCTGTAGCTTCCCCAAAGACATTGGAAATTTTAATAGTGGAGCATCAATAATCAACTACCGCAACTACTCACGTGCCTGCAATGTTAATGTTTCAATAATAAGAAAGATAAAAAAGTGGCTATTCTCATTTGTTCAAGACTTCAAATTTCAATTATAAGAAATTAGATCAAAATGCGATTGTTCTCATTTGCAAATTACAACATCTACTTCTACCTACCCGAGAATCAGAATCCCATAACCTTTCCAATTTCTTCCCTTCCACTTTTAAAACTATCAAATGGTCCATTGGAATCCGACGAGGCAAGGAAGAGCGGGAACAGTCATTCCAGCTGAGCGATATGAGGTTACTTGAGCAGACCTGCACCTTACTCAAAATGGATTCTACAAAATCACCTTCACCTTCAAGAAGTTGCAATTTCATTATTCAGAACACCTCGGGTGGATGCCTATTCAGTAGCTCTTCTAATTTTAACTGGTACGATCCCTCGGCGTTATTATATTTGATGTACGGAGGGGCCATTCTAATTCCGCAGACTTCTGTCATTTTCTGCTTGTTATTTAAAATCAATAACGATTCAGCAGTTAGTACACCTCACAATATTTGAATAAAAAATATTGAAAGTTGTTCATACAAATACATAGTTCGGAACAATTGAAGCACTTACATATAACGATTGCTCCAAGAGATTATAAACTGTTTCTGACGTGCCACACCATATCCGGACCGGCATTGATATTTTCTGGGCGATATTTCTTCCCATGAGTTGGAGATGATCATGCATTCCTATAATATTTTCACTGTCTACCTCTACAAGACACTTGTCCTTTAGAGTTTCCAGACCTACCAGACCTTTCCATCCTGATCCGCCCCATATTTTTATCCATTTATCGCTTTCTTCTCCTACTGAAAAGAAGGCAATATGTACAAATATTTCCTTCTCCTTGTCTTCAAGCAAGTCATAACTAACTCTGAGGCTCTTCTCTATACCTATAGGAAGTTTAAGCCCATTCAATAGGTCTTGCCAGTAAGATTTTTCTTTTCCATACACCAAAGCCCTGAGAAATTTCAGAGATAATGGTAATCCCTTGCAGGTCTTTATAAACACATCTACGACATCTTCATAATCTGGTCGTGGATAGCTATGATGGAAGGCATGAGAGCAGAAAAGCTGTCGAGAGTGTTGTACAGCTCCTACATCCAGATGATCCTTTCATCCTGTTTCATTATTGCCATTTCTCAACCCAGAATATATTCTTGATCCCTTCCCACTCTCGTCGTCGTAACTGAATTGAGTTTTAACCATTTATCGTTTTAATTGCAGGACATGAGGGGACACCTGTAACTCCACGCACGATCCTTTCAATAGCACCCCATTAAACAACAATCATCCAGGAACCTACCCCCACCATCTCTCCACGTACCATAAGGAACCCTAAAAAAGTTCAACTAACTCGCAGCTACATAAGTTAACCCATAAACTATTTTAAACACAGTGGTTAAAAGATCAGACGACGATGAAACAGATTGGAGCTATACAACTGTCAACTTTTGGTGGATCTTGATGATTCGCTCTATGAAGTCCCTCCCAAATATCACATATATACGTCTATCGGCGTAACTAACATAGAATTATGTTCAAGGAAGTATTTTATTATTGAAACCACTTTGTTTTCATGGATGTCAGTAACATTAACACAGAATTATGTTCAAGGAAGTATTTTATTATTGAAACCACTTTGTTTTCATGGATGTCAGTAACATTAACACAGAATTCTATTCAAGGAAGTGTGCTACATTGATACATAATAGTAACTCTCCAGAGGTTTTATTATTGAAACGACTTTCCTTTCATGGTTGTGAGACATATGAACACAAAATTCTGTTCAAGGAAGTGTGTTACAGATTATTAATTAAGTGAGTTGTCATGATAATTACTTACTTTAATGTTGGGTTATACTAACTTTACTGTGATGGGCCCAGCTGTTATTACTATATGCAGTATCGACGGTAGGTGGGTAGCTGGCATTGCATTAAGAACGGATGAGTGAGATCCAAAGGAAAGAAAGACGAGAAGCTGTTGCCTTGCTATTATTTATTGTCAGTACAGGAATGTTTGCCTTTCCTTAACGCACCATACCTTAACACACGGCCTCCTACATGAATCCCTCCCTGCATGTAGATCACGTGGAAGCCATCCACTATCCCTAAAAAGGAGGCAGGGATACAGTAAAACATTCGTCCCCCACACACATTCATTTTTACAACAATTTTTTTTAATTCTACAACTCTGGGAGGAGAGCGATTAGCTTCTAGTTGTGAGAGTTTCATAGTGTGGAAGAGGGAGATCTCCCTTGTGCCTGCGTGCAGCATTGGAGAATATCTACCATGAATGGGAATGTCGGTATCTTTGAAGGCGTCCATGAGGAGAAGTAGGGTCATTGCCCAATGGGGTTGATCTTTTGTTTAGATAAACTACTGCCGCTTTCTTTAAATGGAAACAAAATTTGGGTGGCATCTTTAAAAGTCAAAGGTTCCTGGAAAAATAAACAATGGAGTAAGTTATCAACCAGTTGACCACTGTTCCTTTTCATAAAAAGGTGTGAGCTTTCCGTTGATTGATGACTTGCATTTCCCAGTAAGTCTTCCTTGTCTTCCATTGCTCAGTGTAACGATAAGCGAATAGAGGGGCTATCATATTAAAGAGTGTATTATGAAAACTGACTCGTTACAATTTTTTTTTCTTTTCTAAAAGAGTTTTATTTATTTTCTTTTTTGCGTCCTTTGAGATTCTGTTGATATGGATTTCTATATGATGATATATATAGAGTTCATGGAGAAAACAGAAGGTAGAGAAGAAAAGTGGATGTTTGAAAGAGATTTGAGGTGTGATGGTGAAGGAGTTCAAGGCTCTCTTCTGTTTAATCCATTGGAAGCAGCTTTGTATGCTGGGTTTGATTTTTGTTCTCTCTCGATGTGCAATTGCTTGGCTACTGAGAATAATAATAGTATGACACATAGCAGGAGAATTTCTATGATCATGACTTCTTGTTTAAGGTATAGATTGAAAAAGGAATTTCTATGATCATGAATTTCACTGAAACCGATCTCTTATTATATTAGTGGGAAAAGGAATTTGGAAATGAGCAGGAAGATAATCATGTGCTCACATCGCCCTCCATCCAAAATACGTGGATCATGTCCATTCTTGTAGCTGGTGGTTACAGCAGGAAAAGCTGTAATGGGTTGGTTGAATTAAATGGCTGATGCGGTTGGGTGTCCGGTTATGCATGGAATTTTTATACCAAAAGGAAATATGATGAATGAAAATAAATAGTTGACGGTAAGGGTTAAGGCACTGGAAACCCAAAAGCAGGTCTTGGAGGATAAGTCTATCATCGAGAAAGAATCTCTTATCAGAATCCATATATTTTCGGGTGACTTCATTGAAATGCCCCGAACAACCCCAATGAAGCATTTGCATGTTATTTATCACAAATTACCAAGGTAGAGGGGCCACTCTTGTCACTGGTGGTTAATATCTCCCTCCATCAGTAAAACCAAGGAATGCAATACAATGTTCTGTTGCAGCTCGCCATCCCATCCGAGGAAACAATATCGAGCAGTTCAACAGAGAGAATGGGGAAAATGGGTTTTCTCAGATTCGCCTTACCTAGAATCGAACGCGCCTCTGGCTTGGCACCTTTGAAATCGTAGAAGTAGTGGCTCTGGCATATGACCGCGCTGCTTACAGACGATGATATGAGCTACTTACAGATGGGGAGGTGAGTGTGCTCAGATTTATTTCCCTCATTTCTTCTCAAAACACGATCAAGATTCCTATTCCTAAATTTTCTACTAAAAGGCCTGATAAAAAAATATGCATATAACCACGAACCAGTTTGTGTAATGTCTATAAGGGTGACCTAGTTCAAGTAATTGCATACAACAGAAATGTTAAGAAACATATTTTTAGAGAAATGGAGTGCCTTCTCCGCAAGAAAAAAATGTTTTCTTGGACCTGTTTACATACCTCTTCTAAAACTCTAAAGAAACAACCAAACAATAGGGAAGACTACCAAGGCCGGATGTTAGGGCCACTTCTTCTCCCTCCTGCTCACTCCTTAGTGCAAATAAGAACTCTAAACATGCCACTTCTGCTCACTATTGACTGAGAATAGTACCTCGAAACATATAGTAACAACAAGGCAGAGCAATCACCATTCCAGGTCGATATGAATTCAGATACACTATAATATTATAACAGGAAGTTTAAGCCCATTCAATAGCCCTTGCGAGTAATATTTTTCTTTTCCATACACCAAAGCCTCGAGAAATTTCAGAGATAATGGTAATCCCTTGCAGGTCTTTATAAACACATCTACGACATCTTCATAATCTGGTCGTGGCTAGCTATGATGGAAGGCATGAGAGCAGAAAATCTGTCGAGAGTGATGTACAGCTCCTACATCCAGATGATCCTTTCATCATGTTTCATTATTGCCATTTCTCAACCCAGAATATATTCTTGATCCCTTCCCACTCTCGTCGTCGTAACTGAATTGAGTTTTAACCATTTATCGTTTTAATTGTAGGATAGGAGGGGACACCTATAACTCCATGCACGAACCTTTCAACATCACCCCATTAAACAACAATCACCCAGGAACCTACCCCCACCATCTCTCCACGTACCATAAGGAACCTTAAAAAACTTCAACTAACTCCTAAAAAAGTTCAACTAACTCACAGCTACGTTAGTTAACCCATAAACTATTTTAAACACAGTGGTTAGTTAAAAGATCAGACAACGATGAAACTGATCGGAGCTGTACAACTGTCAACTTTTTGGCGGATCTTGATGATCCGCTCTATGAAGTCCATCCGAAATATCACATATATATGCCTATCGGCATAATTATTATTATTATTATTATTTGGTTAAGATATATTGTTTTTAGGAAACTTTATATTTTGGTTGGAGAGAGGTTAACTTCTACCAAAATACTTGTTACACAAATTTTAGTGTCATAGGGTTTTAATGCATTCGGAATAATTGAGATGGATCTATTTGACTTTTACGGGATTTTGCTTCCATCCATCTTTTGGTTGTGACTAACTCCCACTTCAATAGGACCACTTTAAGCGGAACTTTCCCACTTCAACAGGACCACTGAAAGGAGATTTCACTTTTTACCAACCCTCAACTTGGGATAAACCTCGATACGACTTTATAAAGTATTTAAGAGAGACTTTTCTAGAGCATTCTGGGGTTAAAACTCAAAACACATGCATTCAACTATAATCTATTTATATATTATCGTGACATAACAAAAAAACTACAAACGCAATTACAAACTTGGAAATTTACAAGGATGTATCACCTTTTACATAGCTTAGGCTCTTAACACATTCTTAAACACATGAGCTTGAGCTCAGACTCTTTTCTTCTTCTTTCTCTCCACCACATTCCACTTGCTCTCTTCTCACTTCTCCTCACTATTTTTCATTTTTCATTTTCTTTATATACAAAGACTAAAATTTGCTTTTAAGCTTAAATATGGAGAGACATGAATTCTTCATCCTGACAGACTGCCTAACAACAATGTATTTCTACAGACTCAGACTCAGTTGACTGAGACATAATGTAGATTTGTGGGTAATTAATAGTTCCAACACTCCCCCTTAATTATAAGCAGATATGGATCATTATACAAAATTTTACAAAATGTTTTAGAGCTGAAACTTGCTCTGTTCATGACAGGATTCACTGAGCAAACCTTGTCATTCCTAAATAACTTCGCAGATACTGGAACGTATCCCTTTCCAATGGTTGTGTAAAGATGTCTGATAGCTAATCTTTAGACCTGCAAAATACTAAACAAATCTCATTGTTGTTCACCAATTCTCTTATGAAATGATACCTTGTGTCGATGTGTTTGGTTCTCTTGTGGAACACATGATTCTTTGACAATGCAATGGTTGACTATTGTCGTAGTAAATGGTTGTTGGTTATTGCTAGTTCTACGATAGGTCTCTTAATATTATCTGCATCCAAACAACTTGACATGCGACGCTTGTAGCTGCGACATACTCTGCTCCTACTGAAGACAAAGACACAATGGATTGTTTCTTCAAAATGAAATGTGTACCCAGATGTGTTTTTCCTGTCATCTGTTTTGTCTTCATTGTCATTGTCAGTGTATCCAATGAGTTTAAAAATTTCTGAGGTTGAATACATAATGCTAAGGCCCTTTGTGCCACTTACATACCTCAGAATTCTCTTGCTTGCTTGCCAATGAGAGTATTTTGGTGACTCTATGAATATTGATATCATACTTCATACATAATGTCTAGTCTTGTTGTAGTTAAATGCATTAGGCTACCAACCAGCCTTTTAAATATTGTAGGATCTACAGTTGATCTATCATCATCCAACTTGCTCAATTTTAAACCTGTTATTACTGGTGTTGGGGATACCTTGCAATTAGACATATTGAATCTTTTTAAAACTACACTTGCATACTTGGACTGTGATATAAATATACCACTTTCAAACTTATGGACTTCAATGCCCATAAAAAACTTTATTAGCCCCAAATCAGACATTTCAAATTCACTTTCCATGGCTGTTCTAAAATCCTTTATGCCAAAATCCACCAGTAAATATTAAATCATCTACATACAAGCAGATAATTAACATGTTACCTTTCTCATTAACTTTGGTGTACATCGTCGGTTCACTTTCACTTCTCTGAAATCTATTTTAGGTGAAGTAGGAATCAATGCGACTGTACCAAGCTCTCGGAGCTTGCTTCTAACCATAGAGTGCCATTTAGATTGTGTATACTTTTTGTTCTTATCCTGGAAACTTCATAGCCTTGTACTTGTTCCGCATACACTTCCTCCTCTAGATAGCCATTAAAAAATGTCGATTTAACATCCATTGGATAAACATACCATTTGTTTTATGCAATAATGATCAAAATTGTTTTGACGATATGCATGCATGCAACAGGTGAAAAAGTTTGATTGAAGTCTATGTCAGGTTGTTGTGTGAATCCTATTGCGACCATTCTTGCCTTGTGCTTATGCACATTCCCATCAGCATCTTGCCTGGTCTTGTAAATCCATTTGACACTAGTTACATCCTTATCTTTTTGTACATCTACCAGCCCCATGTTTGGTTCTTATCAATGTATTTTATTTCTTCATCCATGGCTTATGTCCATACTTCTTCCTCGACAACTTCCTCAAATGTTAGAGGATCATCTATTTGAGAAAATTATGCAAAAATAGAGAATGAATTTGGTGTACCAGTTTCATATCTCACGCAAACTTCTTGTCTTTATTGGATCTGTCGACGTCGACCTCAACAAGCTACTTGATGGATTTTGATGTCTTCTTGGTGTGCTTGTCGACGTAGCTTGGGATGCTACTTGTGTTGACGTTCCTTGTGCTGGAACATGTCGAGGTGTCCTGGGAGTTGGTGATGTTGCAACATTTTGACTTACATGTGGTGTTTGAACCACTTCCTCTGTCATATCATCATGCTCGGCAATCAACACAATCTTGACATTCTTCTCAATGGTTCTATCCCATGATTCATTCTCGACAAATTGAACATCATGATTGATGATTACTTTCCTTGCGATAGGGTCATATAACTTGTATGTTTTTGTGTCTTCGAAGTAACCAACAAAAGTATATTTCTATCCCTTCTTGTCTAGTTTCTTTCTTAGCTCATCTGGAACATGAGCATATGCAAAACAACCAAAAAAATTTAAATGAGAAAAACTGTGATTCATACCTGTTCATGCTTCTTGAAGGACTTAATTCTTCATGCTCTTTGTTGGACACTGGATCATAATACATACAATAGTTGTGACTACTTCACCCTAATGTTCATTTGATAAATGCTTGGATGTCATCATGTTGCGTTCCATATCCATAATGATTATGTCCTTCTCTCTGTGTCATCGTTTTGCTAAGGTGTATACCAGGTAGTGAATTGATTGTGTATGCCATGGGTCTTGCAAAAATTTATGAAGCAATTCGAGACATATTCATCGCCTCTGTCCATCCTTAAAATTTTGATGTTGTATCCGCATTGTTTTTCCATGGGTGCCTTGAACTGTTGAAAACATCCTGACACATCATATTTATGTTTTAGAAAATAAACCCATGTTTTTCTTGTGAAGTCATCAATAAAAGTAAGGAAATAATTACAGCCTCCCATGGATGGTATCTTCATTGGGACACAAATATCAGATTGCACAATCTCAAGTGGCGTGCGTGCTCTATATGACTTTCCAATTGGAAAAGTCTCTCTATATTGCTTGTTAGCAATGCAACCATCACAAAATATTTCCGGCTTGTCGATCAATGGAAATAATTTCACCATATTCTTAGTGTGTAGTAGCTTCAACCCACCAAAATTCAAATGTCCAAATCTGAAATGCCACAACCAGGACTCATCTTAAACCTTTGATTGAAACATTGCTTGAATTTCAACATTGTCTTTTTCTTGCTTGTCACAGTGCTTGTCTGCTTCTTTGCTTTCTTCCTTGAATGGAGCTCTTGAATTTTCATTTCCTTTCATGTCTGGTATTATCCTCAAAGGAAACAAGTGATTGCTTGTCATTGGTACTTTTTCTATCAGTTGGTTGCTTGGACGCATGTCTTTAATCACACACTGACTGTCTTTGATGTAGACTCTATAAAATTTTTGTATCAGTTGTCCAACACTCAACAAGTTGTGTTTCATACCTTCGACATAATAGACACCGGGAATATTATTTCGCTCCCTCTGTTTGGTTAGAATGCCAACATTTCCATTTCCCAAAACAATGACTTGGACATTATTTCCAAGTGTGACATTAGTTTGAATTGATTTATTTAGACTATAAAACAAATTTAAATTACTAGTCATATGATTACTACAGTTTGAATCTAAATACCATATGTCACTTGGACCTTCTTGGACAACATTGCATTCAAGTGGGGATGCAGATGCCAACAACAATGTGCTCGGTGAAGTGTTGGTGTTGGTTGAATGGTTTTGGATTTTCCTTCCTTGATCATACCGCTTCTTCCTGCATTCATATGCATAGTGATCAAATTTATTGCAGTAATGACATTGCATTTTTTACTTATCAAAATCGTGACCACTTGGTTGACTAGGTTTCTGATTTTTTCCTTTACCAGCGACATATCCACGACCCGGTTGTTGCGTCCTCCTTTGGAAAAAATTATTTCTCTGCCTCTAGAGTTATATCTTCCCCTGCCTCTTCCATGACTTATAGATGACTGTGTTGCAAATGCACATTCTAATGATGCGTTTGATCTACTGATTCTATGTTCATGATTGATCAGCGAGGCTTGTAACTCATCAATGGAAAACTCTGTCAGGGCTTTGTTTTCTTCCAAGGTCACGACCAAGAATTCAAATTTTGGGGGAAGACTCATAAGATTGTTTTCAACAATCCTTCTATGTTCTATATTTTCTCCATGAGATTTTAGTTGATTTATCAGACCAATAAAGCTAGTATAAAATAATTCAACTGATTTTGTATCTTTCATTGACATAGATTCAAACTCTCTTCTAATAATCTGCAATATAGAAGTATTTATATTGTCAAAGACTTGATAGGTGATTTCCAATGTATCCCATGCCTTCTTAGTTCTCTTTGTTGCTTCTACTGTTGGGAGTATGCTTTCATGCATTGCTTGGTGTATGTACAATATAGTCTTTCCATCTTTCTTCCTCTGTTCCCTCATGGCATCCTTCTCAGTTTGTGTTAGATTATTATATTCCGCATGATCTACTTGTTCTATATAGCCATTTTGGACTATCTCCCATACATCTTGTCCTATGAACAAATCCTTCTTTGTTAGAGACCAATACTCATAATTATTTCTTGAGAAAATTGGAGTTTGTACATTCGACATGTGTGTACTAGAAGTTAAAGCCATATATTTATAAACAAGGTTTCTTTCCTAAACCTGCTATGATACCATATCTCAGGTGAGACACCACTGCTGCATTGAACTTGTGTTACTGCGCAGTAAGAATTTTTTTTTTTACTTTTGGGTCTGCGACACAATGCCTTTGGGAAACCACACCTTTTGCTTCGACGAGTTAACTTCGAGCAAAATACTTGTGAGAAATTTTTTACTGCAATAGGGTTTTACTGCGACGAGGATTTACCACGACAGACTTTTAGTGCAATATACTTCACTGCGATAAGACTCAACTTTCCACTTCTACACACTTTCTAAATACTTTTAACCTGACACACTTTTACCTCCATATACACTTACTTGACTTAGAAGGGATTTTACCCCCGCATGATTTATCCATGGACAACTTTTGGTTTCGACCAACTCCCACTTTCACACAACTAAAGGAGATTTATTAGTCTATTGACTTATAATATGAAAAACACTTTTTACCAACCCATAACTTGGGATAAACCTAGACACAACTTTATTGCGACAAGCTCACAATATCTAATAACCAAAGTATTTAACTAGGACTTGTGTTGAGAACTCTCATAAAAACTTAAAATTTTAGGCATTGAAATATTTGTGTAGTCTTTGTGTCTTTCACAAAAGGTAAATGTAAACAACATTCACACAAGTAATTCTGGAGAAGATGTGTGGCATAAATAAGACATGCATTCAACCATAAACTATGAAATTCTAAGGATGTTTCACCTTTTAGCTCTTAATACATTCCTAAACACATGGGCTGGGCTTGAGTTCTCTAACTCTTCTGAGAATTTTTCTTCATCTTTCTTTCCACCACACTTTGCACTTGCTTTCTTCTCACTTCTCCTCATTGTTTTTTTATTTTTATTCTTCTTCATATACAAAGACTAAAATTTGTCTCTTAAAAGCTACCAACTAACATTAAAGACTGTAATAAATCTCTACCTAAACACTTAAATTTAGAAATAAAATTAGACTCTTTAAATATAAAGACATATAAACTCTTTATTTTGAAAGAATAACTAACAACAATGTACTTCTAAAAAACATAATTTAAATCTACACATAATTAATATTTCCAACAGAGTCATCCGTTCAAGATGCCATAAGAGCGATCTTTGTGTTAATAGGTCTCTCTCTTCCTTCTGTAATCCATCTCCCTCTCGCTCATAATTCCACTTAGCCATCCGGGTTTTATATTCGATACATTCTGTTAATTCAATCACACGAGTTTTTCTTCGTAATACATTTAAGTAATACATTTAAATATTGATGTTAAAAGTTTTAAGCCTTATGGAGTTTCAAGTTTTTTTGTTGTTTTGTGTCAAGTCCTTCGGAGTTTCAATGTAAGCTTTTTTTCTTAGTAATACAATTAATTATTGATGCTAAAATTTTTTGTGTTAAGTATTAATTAAATATTGATATCAAAAAGTTTGGTGTTAAGTCTTCTGAAGTTTTAATATGTAGATGTTTATTACATATTGTGTAAAAGTTTACATATAGATACTCCACCCATCACAAACTTTTTCAAAATATTTCACAAACTTTTTCTTGTTGAATAACTCCATGGCCGAAGTGGGAACTGGAGTTGCAGCTGACACCATCAACACGGTTATTGTTGCTCCACTTCTTGCACAAATCGATGATGTTATTAACCTAGACATGGACTAGAACCGTGGCCTTTTGCAAGCCAAATTAGAGCGTATTAAGGATCTCTTAAGATATATTCAAGACGGCTTTGAAAATCAGCAAACAACGCCCGCGGAAGCCATCACATGTTGTCTGGAGAGGACGGGTGATGCAGTGAGAGAGGCGAGACACCTCATCGTTCTGTCCCAACGACAGCAAAGGTGTGTGGATTGCAACTTCTGCAAGCCCGGAATTTCCAGAAAAATTCCAGAATGGATCACAAGATTTAATGAGCTATTTCAAGATCTTCAAATGGACTTCTCAATATTTGCGTCTGCTCAACAGATTTTCTCTGCCGCCCAGCCGCGATCATCTGCATTGGCACAATCATCTGCATCCGCACCGCCGCAAGAGAAGGATTTCTTACTTCAACCCGTGCCAGACGGTGGGTTTATAGGGTCTGGATTTGAATCTGCTAACAGTAAGCTTCAGGCGTGGATTAATGGAGATCAAGCTCTACAAGTTCGACTGATTGGTGTCTATCGAAAGGTCGGGGTTGGAAAGACTTCGTTGCTTAAAAAGGTCTACAACTTCTACACGGTTAGAAATGTCTTCACTGGTGTGATTTGGGTCACAGTATCTCAAGACTATCAAATTTTTAATTTGCAATGTCAAATTGCCGAGGCAATCAATTTAGATTTGTCAAGCATTACCAATGTTAATACCTGAAAGATGAAGTTATGTGCAAGGCTGAAGAATGAGAAATTTCTTTTGATATTGGACGACATGTGGGCTCCATTGGATGTGTATCAAGAGTTGGGCGTTGGATTTGGGGATGATAAAGGTAGTAAAGTAGTATTCTCCATACGGAGCAGAGAACTAGCATTAATGGAGGCACAACAAACCATACAAGTGGAACCATTGTCTTGTCTAGTATGCTGCCGCAGTTTAATATCATTGCCATCCATGTTAGGAAAGCTCACACAACTCCAGTGTCTTTATTTATGGGATTGTACTAACTTGATGCTTCCCTCAGAGATATCTCAACTCACTTCATTGAAGACACTAGATTTGGATATTCATGCTCAAACAGATGTGATGACTTTGAAAGGTCTAACAAATCTAAGACAGCTTTCTTTAGCAGTATATTTAGAATTTGAAGTGCATGAAACTATGGAAACCTGGTTGGAAATGAGAAATTTATGTTTGAACTAAAATAACGCCGTGAATATCAATCTTCCAAGCGAGATGCAAAGTATAAAGAAGTTACAGAGTCTGAGAGTGCAGATCATGTCAGGGTTAAATTGGCCAAATTGGATATGCGAATTTCATCTGCTCAAGAGGTTAGAATTGAAAAGATGTAAAAAAGTGGAAAAGCTTAGTCCCTTAGAGAGGTTGCCGAATTTGAAATATCTAAAATTGTATAGCTGCAAGGAGATCAGGGACATGGTGATAGGGAGTTCTGGACAACCAGTGGGCTTTCCAACGTTAGAGAGGTTGGATTTAATTTCCCTACGGAATCTACAGAGCATGGGGAGGTTGTTACGCGCAGCGGGTATATTGAAAGAAGGATCGCTACCAGAATTCCGTGTTTTGAAGATTAAACCATGTTGGGAATTAAAAAAATTGCCCATGGGTATAGGGAAGTTACCCAATCTAAAAGCATTATATGGTCAGAAAAAAGAAAAAAAAGGTGAGAAAATATAATTTGGGATCACAATAATCAAGATGTATTTTGACAAATTATTTGTAGAAATTTAGATGATACTAGCAACAACCACATTAAATTAATTAATGTGTTGAATAAGTCTATAGGCTTAAATTTAAGCACATACTATAGGGAAAAACATTAATATAAAAAGTATGTGCCTAAATTTAGGCCTATCATATTAATTAATTTAATGTGGTTGTTGCTAGTAACCGATGCGTGCATAGACATATCTAAAAAGTATTAATTGAAATAATATTGTTTATTTAATTATAATACATAATAAATAATATTTAATATATTTATTACCATATTATTTAATTAATATAAAACATAATATACTTAAAATATTATTAATACAATGTTTTTCTGTATAGTATATATGAAAAAAATACCATGAAGTTAATTATATCCAATATTTATTATTTACATGTTATAAACTAACCTAATAACAGATACCATCCCAAATTCATAATGTAACCTAGCCATAATGTTCCATACCGTGTTATTGATGTACCAAGTCAACATATGTTCATTATTATTAGAATGAAGATGATCGACCTCACAATGTGACATAACCAACGTTTTTCTCTATAGTATGTATTGTGTTGCAAAACATACGAAGATGTGACATGAAACCCTTGCAAACTGTGACAATGTGACAAGGTTCACAAAGGGTTATGATAAATTACATCATTTATCCCTAGTTTATCGGATTTTCGTCACATTGGAAACAATTATAATTCTGATTATGTTGGGATGCAATGTTCATGATGGTTTATGTGTCTTTGCTACATAACACATTGGTTACGATAATATATGGTCGTGTTGCTTAAAGTAATTTGTTGCAATTATAAATATATTAAAAACAAATTAGCGACGATAATATAATAACATAAAATAACCATGTGGTATTGTGGGAATTTGATAATCTTCCTTGGAAATTTCACACTGCAATGTTAGCAATTTTTATCAAAATTTAATATGTTGTTGAAAAGTTTTATTAGATTCTAATAGTGCAAAAGTTGTCTAATTGTTATGTTATTTTAGATTGGACCACAACATGGAGATGAATGAATGAATGTTATGTTATGTTAATTGTTAATAATGATAAATTAATAATTTAATTGATTATAGAATAATATTGTTTATTTAATTATAATATATAATAAATAATATTTAATATATTTATTACCATATTATTTAATTAATATAAAACATAATATACTTAAAATATTATGATTCACTTGTTATAAAGTCACATGTTGTAAAGGAGGTTACGAGTTCAAATAATGAGAATTTGACTATTTTTAATTCATTTGATTATTTTAGTTAATAATGTAACAACCATTCTTCTAAACATCCAAAGATACATATTAATGTGTCACATACTAGAAATTATCACAATGTGACATAACCCTTGATGAATATCGATAATGAAAAATAACCTGTGATAAACGTCACAATGCGACGTAACGCTTATTAAACACCCACTATCACATTATTAATGTGTCAGATCTTTGGTTGTGTTAACATATACCAACCAAA
>LPNX010018266.1:34560-45315 GCA_001517045.1 Pseudotsuga menziesii | reverse complement strand
CACACACACACACACACACACACACACACACACACATATACATATATGTGTATGTATATGTGTGTGTGTGTGTGTGTGTGTGTGTGTGTGTGTGTATAGTTTTGAGGGTTAGGTCAATTAGTTATGAGCCACGTGTGATATATAAGTATTTGTTCATAGAGTGCATACTTCACATATAAGGAGAAGATGATAGATAAGTAGTTTTTAAACAAGTAATAATTACAGTTTGGTAATTTTACTCCACATCAATCTGGTTTCCTCCCCACAACTAGACAAAAAAAGAGTTCAAAATAGATAAAATGTTCAAACTAAATGTAAAATTTCAGCTCTGTCTTGGAGGTTCTACAATAAAACTATCTTTTATGGATCCCCTTGTAAATAGGTAGACTTGACATCTATTTTATAAATCTCCTATCCGTATGAAAATCTAGGAAAAGGGAGTTCATTTTAGCCACATGGGAAAAAGTTTTGAGAATGGTCAATGCCTTCTCCCTATCAAAAGTGTTTGGTGACTAATCGAACCCTATGTCTATCATACTTAGCTTTATAAACCCATTTACATTTTACGAGTTTTCTTCTTTGGGGAAGAGGGACAAGATGCATGGAGTCATTGTCTGATAAGGATTGAACTTCTACATTCATCACTTCATCCCACTTTGGTTGTATATATGTTGCTTAAAATTTTTTTAGATCATGAGTCTTTAGAGGAACTTGAGCAAAAAAAAAGAGGCCCACTATATCTATGAACATGTTTTACGTTGATCATAAGCATCACCATGTAAAGGGCCCACTACTTCCCTAATTATGTGGACCTATCAAGGAATATATTGAAATGGGGTAGGTTTATGTTTAATTGACTCCTTTGTAGGTCCAAAAGGTGTAGTAAGTGGAGTTGTATTTTCATCTTTATTGTCATCATTTGAAGAATAAGAGTGATCCATAATAGATGCAATAATATAAGGAGAAGAAAATTTAGTTATAAAATAAGTAATAGGAGGTGGAAAATACACTAAATATGGCTCATAAGTTGAAGGAACTTCATCAAATCAAACATATCATGTAATAATGACCTATGTAGTATTGGGTACAAGAAGTCTATAACCTTTCAAATATTTTTAGTAATCGATAAAAATACATTTATCTCTCTTATGTTACAAGGATTTTCTCTTTTTCATTGGGAATATGCGCTTGACATCACAACCTGTTATATACCTAGGGGAGAATAATATGGGGTACCTAGGGAGGTACTTATAATGGGGAATAAATGATGTAATGAGTAACCAAATGAGAATAAACTATGTAATGTGTACCCAAGGAGGATAATTAATGTATTGTGGCCATTAATAATGGAATATGGTCCACTTGTTGGTTTGGGGTTATATAATAATAAGGCGTAGACCCCTAAGTGTACTCATGAGAAAGTATAAATAAATATGAATAATAATTATTAATGACCACATTACATTAATTGTCCCCACTCACTACACATTACATATTTTATGGGTACCCATTACATCATTTATTCCCCTTAGGTACCTCCCTAGGCACCCATATTATTATCCCTTAGGTATATAACATAACCAAACACTCAAAGGTTGCTTACATTAGATTTAATTTTACTATGATTTTATGTTTTGTAAGCCTTGGTTGGAGTTTGTTTAATTACATAATTTGCACAAATAGCCTTATCCCAAAAATGATGGATAAAATTATTACACTAAATAATGAAGTTAGTCATTTTTGATTTTTTCTTTCTACAACATCGATTTATTGTAATGTATAGGAAATAACACATTGTGTTTGAATTCTTTGTGAAGTGCATTTAATGATAATTGTGTTGTTAACATGTTTGTTGCCATTATTTTATCTTTATTTTTGAAGTTCAAGTCAATTGTTTTTCTACAAGGGCCATAAAGGAAAAAAAACATGTAAAAAATCTCATTCATTAGCATAAGGAATAACCAAGTGTATCTAGTGAAGCCATCAATGAAATTCAAGTAATTAAACCCAAAACAAGAAACAAAAGGAATCAAACCACATAAATCATTGTGCACAATCTACAAAGTGGTCCATGTGTGCCAAGAGGTGCGTTTGTCAAAATGATCTCAATGATGCTTGTTGAGAGTTGCATACCTAAAACATACAGTATCTTTACCATAAAAGAGAGAGACACCACTAAAAATATTGCACTTGTTGTAACAAGTGGAAATTTAAGTTCCCAAACCACAAATGCAAAAGTTTATTCACATCAATATTGTTGTGAACAATAAAATCAAAGGGAAGTGAAGATGACCCAAAATTGTCCAATTTGTACACCTTTGTAAGATTGAGAGTTCCTATAGCTAAAACTTGTTGATTATCCTTTAAATATTTAATTATAACTTGGTAAGTACAAATATACATAGTTATTCCGTCCCCCAAATGAGCGATTACTAACTTCTTACACCTATTTCAATTTGGTGATCATGTTTTTAGGTAGTGAGTATTCCTCTTGTTGGGAAGATGACAACTTGCAAGACTCTCTACATTTATAATCATCAATATTGTTCTCCTTCTCCATATCCTATGGATATTTTGAGATAATTAGTTATTATTATTGAAACCAAAGTGATATATAGGTATCACCTGAGTTCAAACAAAATATTTGCAATTTGATCCCTTGAAATTGGAGACTAATAGGAGTTACTGTACTTAGGAGGGAATGACATAAATTATTATCTATATGATATGTTAGGGTCACAAGGGTATAATTACTAGCAAAAGGGATCAACAAGGCTCTTTCCATATCATTAGGTCATTCTCACCTCAAAGATACAAACATTTCATTCAATTTATTTACTAAGGAAGTTATAGACAAGTTATTTCTTTTACAACATTTGGAAATATTCAATCCAAGTTTCAATAATATATTAATCATTGCTTAGTTGCACAAATGCTTAATTTTATTCATTCCTTCAACATTTCAAGAAATTATATGGGAGTAAATGTACCCCAAATTGACCTTGATGTAAACCTTGCCTCCATTAATGTTAGCAACAACTCCTTTCCACGCCCCCTTTTAGTATATATTTGATATAATTCTAGTTCTATTTAGTTTGTCAATTGCTCATTGAATAGAGTCAATAAAACCATTTATAAAGGGATAGGTGATGTATGGATCTTTGTGAATTCAATGCAATATATAAATCCCTTTGACGCAATGCCAAATGATCATTGCGACATGTTCTCTTTGAGGTAGTTGTGTCTTCCCTTTAGTTGATTTATGGGAACTCTTAATGTAGAAATTAGGAATCTACACAATCTTTTAACTTTGTCTATTTATGCTAAGCTCCACTTTTCTCATTTCCCACAAAATATAACCCTAGGAATCAACCATAACTCTATTCTTATTAGGCACCTACCTATTTTCTCATTGTTGAACAATCAATTCTTAATAGACAAAAAATAAAATCTGAGGACCTAAAATAAGGTTTCAAGAAATATTAGGAACTATAGTATATCATTGAAATGACCATCATATAACTAAACTATTTTAAACCTACAACTCCTAAAGACTTATCATCATCAACATATGTAAGTTTGATGTAACTACATTGATTAAAAACAAAAAAAAATCATCTTCAACCATATGGTAAGATGCTCTAAAATAAAAATGTCCACTCTTTATTCAAAGTTGTCATGTTGAAAGAAAAACAATAGGCAGAAAGAGTGGATCATTTAGAAGAAATATTAGAAGAATTAGAAGAATTAGAAGGAAAAAATAACGAAATGATTGTTCTTCTACTAAGGCTTCCATATTTTTGAAATAATACATCTCCAAATGATTGTCACACCCATAAAAATTGCGTTCTATTCATCTTTCCTTTACTCTTAGTTCTTTGATCAACATATGGAGTAAGAGAAGGTTGATTTGGCTTGTTGTGGAAACTCTGTTGCAGAAACGTTGCCGCAGGAAGGAAATTGCGGGGAGGTAATTTTAGCGCAAAATTTGGCCGAGGGCTAAATTTGGTCATCCTGCTACGTGTAGGAGCCACCAGATCCTAGAGGTGTTGGTTGGGTTGGCTGTGGTTGATTCCACCTGCACCACTTGCACAAGATTATATCATGAGGGATACATTTTGAAGGTGCTTTACATGTACATGAGGTTGCAACCCTTCACCATAGAGTAGTCTGACCATGTCTATTTCACACTCAATGTTCAGGCTATTGGAGCAGTTGTCACTGAAACATGTCCATACATTAGTTCATCATAAAGTTATCATGGGTTTTAAAGTTGATCCAAGGCTTGTTTTTAATATTGAATTGGATCCTCATCGTGGTCTGAAAATGATAGGATCTACTAACACTTGAATTTGCATGTGAATTCTTAAACCGATTAACTTGTAAAAATGCTTTAAATAATAAGCTTATCAAATGCTTAAAAATAACTGAAATATGTAGATGAAAAAATAATGTGAACCATAAGAATGTGGAAACCGTATGATAACGGAGTTCATACGTAATGGATTACGTCTCTGGGTCCATCTCCAATTAGGACTGCTCTTATTAGTCTTCAAAATGATTGAACATGTACATAAATGTCTTCTTCAAAAGTGATACAAAGAAACTTAAGCTTCAAAAATGAAGACCTATCACTCTTCAAAATCTCTTAAGAGTGGCTAAAAATCCTCTTACAAAATGAGCAAAGCTTACAAAAATCCTTTACAAAGGCATAATGACATCTTACCATTCTCTCCAAAAAAACTTCAATGCCTTTACATGGAAAAATATATTGTTTAAATAGACCAAACTTTCATAACTTATCCCCAAATTGAATGGGATTTACAAATATTTGATCCCACTTAAATGGGATAAAGTTCAATTTCTAAATGGATAAAATATATGCTAAATCTTCATAAAATACATTTTTTTTGAAAAAATATCAAACAAATCCAAACAAATATATATATTAGTTTGGANTATATATATATATTAGTTTGTTGGATTATATATGTAACCAATTATATTTGTGAATTTGTTGAATTAATTCCAATGGGAGGCGCACCCTTTTTTGGGCTAAAATTTGATCCCAAATCTACTTAAAACAAATATTTTTCATATCCCACAATAAATGGAGCCTTTCGTGCAATGGTTAGGGTGTTGGCATTGTGGGAGAAGGTCACGGGTTCAAACCCAGGGACCTCTCCCCATATCACCATTTTGTGTTGGATGGTTTATGTGGTGGCTCTATATGTTGGATCATCATGTGGCTTATACCTTGGTTCTCACTAGTTCTATGGGTTTGGATGGTTACAATGGTTAAAAAAGGGTATGGGGACAAGGGCTAAGCCCTCAACCCTATCTTTTATCCAAATCAGAGAAAATTTAATTAGGAGATGTGAACTATAAGTTTAAGAACAACATGCATAAGGCGTAGCTAGGAGGATATTGTGGAGGATTTGGCAAAGAAGAGGTTGGGGGTTTGATCCTCCATAGCCCCAATATTTTTGGTGAATAAAACAATGAAGTGAAAACCATGTTTCCACATGGCAAGCCTTTATTGGTCCACATGGATGTCACCTGTCATTCAACCTGCCACTTGTCATCCCGTAACACCTTCAAACTAGAGACGTGTCACCCTTACAGTAGGGCCACGTGGCTCCTCTTTTTTCCACCTTTACATGTTTTTCCAAAGTTCAAAACTCAATAACTTTCTCATCCAGAAGCCAGTTTGCGCGAAATGAACGTCAACATAAATCTCTTGTCGATCTCTACGCAACTGCAAGCTTTTGTTTTCAATTTGAAGACTTTAATTTTGATCCTATGTAGTCTCAACATTCAACATAAAATGGCAACTCCTTTGGGACAAAGTTACTATTGTCTTTTGAATTATTGCTAATAGAGTTCCTTGGAGATTAGTTTCATGCTATATATTCTTGTCATATATCTTCAAATAATGATTGATGTTTGATGGATCGCGGTCATTCCTGTCGGCACCCCAGGTATTTCAGATTACAATCCATGAGTTTGGTGTTTGGATGTTGACCTTCCCTTATTCACAAGTATACTTCATGAAAATAATAATGATAACATCAAAGGTTTTGTTAATTATTGTCTTGCAAATGGCATTTCTAATCCTTCCCTGATGGTTTGTACTTTTCTTCATACACTTTGAAGCAAAGTTTCCAAATGGTTTAATTCTCTTCCTGACTATTATATCAATGGTTGGTAATAATTATTCTATGTATTCAAGATTGTGTTTTCAAAACCTCCTTTTCCTTGGTGTGATTTTTATGAAAAATGTCATTATCCTAATGCCTGTCAGGATTTCTTGTAAGCCAAGAGATTAACCAAGATTGATCAATATACTAAGTAGTGGGAGGATATGCTCAACCAATTCTCTCTTGGTAATTATCCCTAGCTAAATAGCTCCATTCTTGATGTGATCAAGAATACAATTGATGTCCCTCAATCAATTTCCCCTCCTGCGCAAGACATTCATGGGATTTTCCCTCTAGACGATACTATCTTGCAAACCCAATCCAAGCATATTCCATTCCTCAAGAATATGTCATTCTACCTTTACCTAATATAATTTTCTCCCCTAATATGCAAGGCGAGGCCTCATTTGAGGATGAGACTTGTAATATGCCAGAAGATGTCTTATTCAATGACAATATGACTTTTGAAATTTTTATTGTGAGTGGCCATCAAAGGGAAGGAACTGAAGCTTGTGAGAAAGTGGTTGAAAATAATAATGAAATCCTTTGTATGACCTTTTTTATACCATGAATGTTTAGTCTTGGATGACATTGTGTCCGATAGTTTTGATGAGCCCCTCATAGTCGAGATGGTCCAATTAATCCATGATCCAAATGAGAAATACACTCAGTCTTTCTAGATTAGGTATACGAAGTTACTCAATGAATTTGTGATGATTATACTCAGGATTTTATTGACGACACTTGCTTTCCTGATGAAGAGGATGAGATCATAGAGGTCCAATATTTCAACAATCATATCATGTCTAAAATCGATTCTTTATTCCAAGTTAACTTGCAACCTATTTACGATGAGTACCCTTAGCCTATATTTGAGCAATATGTTGACTAGGAAACCAATAATTATGAAAGAATCCATGTGGCCCTGATCACTGCTAGTTATGAAGAAGATATCATCCCCATCCTTAATAAATCAATCACTAAATAATGAATGGGATAGGGAAATTCCTAAGTTTGTGTTTGAATATTTCATTGTGGGATTCATGGATTAAGAACTTTTTGTTTTTGCTAGTACTAATTTGTTTATCTTGCATTTATTTTCACCTTTTTCAATAAGGTCCAACACTCTTCTTCAACAATCAATCAAAACTATCTAAATCTTCAACATAAGTTGGAATTTATTACAATCATCATGTCTCAAGTTATAATTGCCATAACATCATTGATTCTTTCCTCCACAATAAATGACACCTTCCATGATTAGATCCTCATCCTTTGTAGTGGTAAGAGTTTAGGTTTGCATTTTCAGACATTCTTCTATTTGTATTTAGTTTTTTTTCATCGCATTAGGTCATATGTTTTGATTTTCATAGTATGCTTTTTTAATTGCATCTTTTTTATTTTTAGTTGTTTACTTTTTGTGGTTTCCTAATTAGTTTCCATGACGGTTTGACATATTTCAATACTATATGCCACTATGCTCCTTCTCCATATTGTGTAGATGTTAATCTCTTTGACCTGATACCGTTTAGCCATAACATACAAGAGAGGACATGATGTGGAGGAAGAACAACTACCAGGTGGTTCCTAATTATCAACCTAGGTATGGTGAGCTATTATTTTCTTTCTATTATTGGTTTTTCCATCTCCTTTTCTTATTCTTCTATTTCTCCTGCCATGGATCACTAACTTTTCTCATGTCACTTGATGCCATTTTCAGGGATTAATATGAGTACAAGTACATATTATGTGGTTATAATTTCATCTATACATTACGTTTTCATTTGATTTTGAGTCATCAAGTTCCTCATTATAGGAAATTTGAATGAAAAATGAGCCTCCTAAGGAAAATGATAAAATGATGCTATGTAGACATTTTTTTATACTATTTCACTTTTATCAAAGCTTTCCATGGTTATTTCACTTTTATCAAAGCTACCTTAGATATATATTTTATATTAAAATCAATTTATGACGATGGAGTTCGATGTAGTGTTTTCACCAAAAATAAGGAAAGAAAATTAAATACACAATGCCATCTTAAAAGTTATTGGACCCAACTTTTCAAGGTATATAGTATTATTATAATGGGTGTTCCCATGAAGATGGGTAACAATTTTTGGCAAGACGCGGGCACAGATTTCCTAAAACATGATTTCGATCAAGAGTTATTTAAGCCCTCGATCGAGGTTTTTTCAATAGACTGATTGCCCTCGATTGGTTTTTGGAGCTCAATGGAAGGTTAACTAAACCTTGGATCGAGCTATTATATCAGTAGCTCAATCGATCTATTAGCTTGATCAAAGCTTTTTATCTCGATGGGAATTTTTGAATTAATATTACTTTTTATATGTAATTTTTTTTTAATGATTGTTATATTTTGAATTTGGTTTTACATTTAAAACCTAACTATTTCAAATATTTTGGAATCAGTCATAGCTATTTCAAATGTTTTTTAATATAATGTGATTTACGACCCATGTTTTTTCTAACCAATGGTAAATTTTCCCATAGTATCACAACACATCAAATACCATGGGTTACCAAAACCCAAATAATATTTAGCTTAACATGATACCATGTTAAGATAATTACTATTTGGGTTTTGATAACTCATGGTAAAATACCTTGGACAAATTTACCATGAATTAATAAAACCATGGTCCATAAATCACTTTAGATTAAAAAAGATTTGAAATAGCTATGTTTACAAACATCAAGAATTATTATATAATGTTAAGCGCAATTAATAAAACAATCATAATATATGGAAAAAATTTAAACTTTATATGTAAAAATAAAATATATTAATTTAAATAGCTCTATAAATATATTAATTTAAATAGCTCTAGATAGGTTATTTATTTTACAACATTTAAAAATATTCAATCCAAGTTTCAATAATATCTTAATTATTGCTTCGGTTGCACAAATGCTTACTATTATTCATTACTTCAACATTTGAAATGAAATATATTGGAGGAAATGTACCCCAACTTGACCTTGATGTAAACTTTGGCTCCATTAATGTTAGCAACAACTCCTTTCCTACCCCATTTTAGTATATATTTGTTAGAATTATAGTTCTTGTTAGTTTGTTAGTTGCTCATTGAATAGAGTCAATGGCACCCTTTATGAAGGGATGGGGTGATGTGTGGAACTAAATCCCTCTGACACAATGCCAAATGATCATTGTGGCATGTTCTGTTTGAGATATTTGTATCTTCCCTTTAGATTATTTGTGGGAACTCTTAATGTAGATATTAGGAATCTATACAATCTTTCAATTATGTCTATTTATGTTAAGCACCTCTTTTCTCTTCTCATTGTCCACAAAATATAACCCTAGGAATCAAGCATAACTCTATTCTTACTAGGCACGTACCTATTTTTCATTTGTTGAACAATCAATTCTTAATAGATGTAAAAATGAAATACGAGGACCTAAAATAAGGTTGCAGGAAAGATTATGAACTATAGTATATTATTGAAATGACCATCATCTAAATAAACTATTTTGAACATACAACTCCTAAAGACTTATCATCATCAACATATGTAATTTTGGTGTAACTACATTGAATAAAAACAAAAAAATCATCTTCAACCATAAGGTAAGATGCTCAAAAATAAAATAAAATAATCCACTCTTTCTTCAAAGTTGTTGTATTGAAAGAAAAATAATAGGTACAAAGAGTGGATAGTTTAGAAGAAAGATTAGAAGAATTAGAAGGAAACAAATAAAAAAATGAATGTTGTTATTTTTCATTAATGCTATTAAGGCTTCCACCTTTTTGAAATTATACATTTCCAAATGACTATCACACCCACAAAAATTGTGTCCTATTCATATTGACTTTACTCTTAGTTATTTGATAAACATATGGAGTAAGATAAGGTTGAGTTGGTTTTGGACACTAATTTTTGTTGTTGTTGCTTCTTCAATTTCTTAGGTCCTTGCTTCTATTATCTTAAAGGATTTATATTTAGTACTGATAGAATTGAGCACCCAAAGGTGTAAGATCTTATCATGCTCTTGAGTTATTGAATATTATAATGCTTCAACGAAGGCATTGTATAAGCACTACCTTAAATATTGAAGGCCTCTATATTGGAGTGAAAAATGGACACAAAAACATAATCGTCATCAAGAATTTGAGCACATAGAACAAAAATAATTTGGTGGTCATCTTCATTGGCTAGTTTTCAAGTTGATATGCTCAAATTTGGTTTTTTACCAAGCTACCACTCAAGCTTCGTCCCCACTACATATGGAGTATCAAGCCACTAAATATGAAACTTTACATCTTCATAGAATAACAACCTAATGGGTATGCGGGATTAGTCATTTTCATTGCTCGATTTGTCTTTGTTTCGCATATATGAGATTTCCAAGAGAAGTATTTTGTATCAATAATATGTATCTCATTGAAACGAGGGAAACTTGTTTACTAAGAGAACTTCCAATACAGATAAAATAAATAATCACTGTATGGATATAAAAATATATTTGATAAGATAAAATGATGAAATTACATTTACAATGGTGGGTCTT